>JAWWTY010000077.1:71357562-71411768 GCA_035222235.1 Margarornis squamiger | reverse complement strand
CCTCTGTGCCCCCCAAACCACACCACTCCCCCTGAACCCTTACCCCATCACCTCCTACCTCCCACCCCCCGCCCAAAGGGCTTAAATCCCCTGGACACAGGTAATTAAAGGCTTTTCTATGAGCACTCAGTGTGGGGTTGCTACATCTCTTTGCTCCTGACCACGTGGGGATTTCGCAATCCCCATCGGACCCCTGGAGGCCGTGGGACAGTAGAGGAGCTGATTCCCCCACCACAGCTGTTCGTGAGACACTGTTAGCTGAGACTAAACCTAAAAGCAGGAACCTGCTCTGCATGGTTGTAGTACAAAAAAAAATGTACAAAGTCTCCTTATTTCTGTTCTGACCTAACTATTTAGAGGTTTCTAGAAGGCTAATGGGTCTTTCATGTAAGCAAAAGCTTTATGATAATGTAAAGGCTGAGTCAGCTCTAGCTCAATGATCTGGTAAGGGCCTGTTACAAATCTGTATTTGAAAATACCCAAAAGTAGCATATGCCCTCTAGAAAGAAAACAAGTGTTTTAAATATTTTGCAGTTTTCTTTCTCCTGGTTATTCCCTGTTCAGTTTGTTTATGTGAGGTTCTGTTTCCCTAGATGATAAGTCATCAGGAATCTGTAGGAAATAGATTCATTTGAATGGACTCTGCAGTCATTAAGTAATCACACTGCTGTGTTGATGTAATACAGGAGCAACAAAAGCATAAGAGTAAAACCCATTAAGTTCTAGTTATAGGACCAAATGGGCTTAGCCAAAGTCATGTATTTGGTTGCTGCAATTTCATCTGAAGTTCCATGTACCATTTCAGCCATTATTACAGTAACCTGTCTTGACCCCTAAAAGGCATTTTTCAATCGAATAGCGAATATGTAAACTGAAGTTTCAATCTTCGATAATAAGCAAAAATATGGACCAGAAAAAATTGGAGTTAAATAGAAAAGAGGTAAAAGTACATCTTCTACAGTTTTACTTCCCTTTCATATCCTCAGCATTGGAAAGACAAGTCAAATTTGATAGTGTATGTGTACTTTGTGTTTGTGTTGCTAAACATGCTAAAAGGGACCAAGAATATACTTTTATTTTTTTTGTTTCTTGCCTTCAAAAAACTTTCTTCACATTGTAATAGCAAACAATAAAACAAAAACAGAAAGGTATATTTAGAAATAGCCATTTAGTGGTACGTATTTTAACTGATCCCATGCAATATTTCTCTACTTATATTTCAGATCAAAGCTATGCATTAAGTGTGTTTAATATATTTTAAACACTATATTTCTTAAGGGTGTCTGTGAAACTTCACAGAAAGTGAAATAAACATCTAATTCTTCCATTTCTCTTGCTGTATCTAGCCATCAGTTTGCTCATGATTTTAGCAGATGTTTCTGCTTTTGGTTGCAAGACAACCTAATGAACCCAGTTTTTCTCTCGTTCCTTTTCGTTCTCTGAGGAGCAAATGCATTCATGAGCAAATTCTTTGCTATACTTTGGAAATCAATTTTGCATGTTTCACCCAATGCTTCCAGCATAGTTATACAGTGAAATTTGTAGCCTTGGTACATTATTTATGAAAATTTCTAAATAATTTAAAAATTGTGAGGTTTAGAATGGTATGACCAATAAGAGGACCCACTTTCTGTGATGTTAATTGCAAGATAAGTCTTTGTCAAAGCTATTACATGATGTATCCTATTCTCTGTTATCCAGAGCAGAATAAAGCTGGGTCCTGGAATGAGAGCTGTGAAGCTGTGAATTTTTAAGCTGTGTTAGAAGTAGCACACACCAGTAAAAGAGAGTGGAATGAAAATTAAAGGATCTATCACTTGTGATCTGAACCTTCTCAGATGATACTAGCATTTCTGTAGTAAACTTAAGGACAAAACTTTTATTGTGACTGGAGGCAACAGAAATGCCACCAGTACCAAATATTGAGGTAACAACCAAAAACAATGCTCCAAGTTGTCATTATTAATTGAAAAAGCTGATGGTGAAAAAAGTCCCTTATATCAGTTGAACACCATGTATAGATGTTCAGATAAAATCTTTCCAAAAGACATTTGTAGAAAGATTGCTGGATGATAATGGCCAGAGTATTTTAGGTTTTCCAGAAGACTTTACAACTCAGTTCCCAATTAAATTAACAAAAGTTAAATAAATACATTTTTTTTTTACTTTCTAGTGATTTCAGTACTTATCTTTCTCAACTGTTTAATACTGGAATCTGTTTAAAATCTTGTTCTTGATGTTATCCAACAAAATACTGTTCTTTCACAGATACCAGAATGTAAAACACACAAATTCGGATACAGTTCTGTTTGGGGTAGATAAGTCTGTTTACATAAAATGGTCAGAAAAAGTGATAAAAATTTCTCGCCTGGTTTGCCGTAAGTGCCAGAAGTGCTGATATCTCGAGGTCACAACTACCTGACTGAAGGAGAAGAAGGGGTCTGAAACACTTTAAAAGCTAGTTTAATTAAGTAAATCTGATGCAGAATAAAGTTTAACAATTTTAAAATATTAAAAATATTAAGATAGTCTAAAATAATTCTGAATCTTTTATAATTTTTAGAGTGCATAAGCCAGATAGAGCTCTGAGAAGGCTGTGTGATTGCTCAGGATTCACATGTGGACATACATCATGTTTACTGTGTCCTGTTGAGGAAGAAATGTGGTGAGTGTTCCCTGTCTGGAAAGTTTGTGTCTAGCAGTAACCAGGACTGGGATGAAGACCTTCTACTGCTCTGTTTAATCTATTGAAAAGAATGAAACATACTTATTTTGTTTTTTTTTTTCCTTCTTTGTTTTGGTTTTTGTTTGTTTTTTGTTTGTTTGTGTTGGTGGTGGTGGTGGTGTGGTTTTTTTTGGTTTGTTTTGTTTTGTTTTTTCCCCAGGATACTTGCAGAACAGGTATGATTTTTCATTCTGGTGAGGGATTTTGAATTTCTTACTAAATTTTCCTATCTGATAAATAGTCTGATAACTTACATGAAGCATTCCTTTTAACTTTATTCAGGAGTCAATGAAAGTCTATGTGAAGTTTAACTATTTCTTCTATTGTTGTCAGTAACAACACTGTTAGAAGAATTCACTATAATTATTAGAGTAACCACAAGTGCAGCCATTGTAATTACTGTATTTTTTTAATCAATTGCAATATTGCAATATCCACAGTGTAAATCAAAACCACTGCAGGTTATGATAATGTGACATTCAAACTAAGGGATTCTTTTCACACCACATTAATCATATAGGCTTTATACCTAAAATTTTATATCCATTCCAGGGAAAAATAGCTAATCTGAAAAACACTTTGAATCTTTGTCAATTCAAAATAGGCCCAGCATGTACTCTTATTAATATTCAGTGTTTAGCTTCCAAATTTTAAATTAGTCAGTATTTTTCTCTTCTTATTTGGTCAAATCCTTTTTGCTTTCCTGATTTCTTTCTGTATGTATTGTAAAATGTTTTATATCCTCTTTATATTCTTAGTGGTGTTGTTGAAAAATCAGTGTATTAATTTTCTCTACTAAACTCTCTACCAGCTCTTACAATCCATTTGAGATTCTGAGATGTTGTGATACTGATTAAAAAATACTCTTAAATTAATTTATGTTATCTTTGGCTAATATCTTATTTTTCATCCAGAAGCTGGTACTAACTGATGTCACATTTCAGAGTGTGTGACAGATGATTGAAAGTGTAGATAAAGAGCATAATGTATGTCTATCTGCTTAGTACCAAAATAAACAACAGAATGTAAAAGTAACATTTTAAATGTTTTTGATTTTTTTTTAATTATTATTGCTTTCTAGTTGCCATTAGCCATGCCGAGAGCAGAAGGACATTGGGATTGACAAGAGCAAAGTTATGCTATGCCAGATGCTGAACGAATTCAGATTAAGAGATAGTCCATGCTATAAAAGCTTCCATTTCATATCTGTTTCTGTTTGAGGTTTCTCTTGATCAACTCTAAGTACAGTCTTTGAACATAACCACCTTGTTGCAAACTACCATGAATGATTTTATGACACTCGGAAGTGTACCAGACATTGCTTCACTCCACTGAGAGCACACAAAATGCTACTCAGTGTAGTCTTAGTGAGGGATAGGCAAGTAATGCTGCAGCAATAGTAGTGACAATAAAGATATTGGATGCTGACAAGAACTTACACTAAAGAAAAACTAAAAACTTAAGTCTATGGACAGCAATGGGGGTGTTGGGTTTTTTTTTTGTTTTTTTTTTTTTTTTGTTTGTTTGTTTGTTTTTGTTTTTTTGGTTTTTGGTTTTTTTAACAAGGATATTCTGTTTTATTAGAAATATTTTGCAATGCAGCAGAGTTGATCCTTAGAGTCTGAGGCTTGTAAGCAAATGAAGCAATAAGTAGAAAGTATATGAGACTCCTAAAAGATGTGAAAGGCAGAGTTTTAATAGAATATCTAAGCATTACTGGCAGACATCCAAAGGGATGTGTTTGTGGTGAATACATATAAACCTGGCAGGGCTGCAGTATTAAGTATGCTAACCTGTTACGTTTGGTTCTCGAATAAAGAGAAGGAACAAGGCATGAAGAAAAGGACAAGAGTCTGGTAATGATTTGCAGACAACTGGTAGAAACTGAGGTCAGTATAAAACAGACCCAGGAGGCAGACATAGTTTATGAAGTCAGAAGAATAATGATTCAGATAATTAAGAGAATTATATTTGTTCTTCTTTCTCTAAAGCGGCAGATGCCAGCTGTTATAAGCTGAATATTAAAACTGGTGTCCCTGTGGTATGATCCAGTACAAAGGAACCTCAGTTGTAATATCATGAAACAATGTTCTTAAGAATATAAACATTCTTATGTTTCTTCTTCAGTACTTTGCTATGCTTTTACCACAACTGAAGGCAGACTACTGGGTCCCAGCTGGGTCAGACTTTGTTTAATTCTTTGAAAATCTAAATCAGAATGCATATGGCTTTTTTTCCCGCTTGAAATAAGTCTTCCTTTCACAAGAAATTCTGTCACTTATAGTTTTTCTTACAAACTAAAATGTTTTAAAATTGTAGAATTTCTTCCAGAATGGAAATTCAATAATTTCATTAATACTTTTCATCTCATGATATACACATCTTAACTGTCTAAGAAAGACAATTTAAAATCATTAAAATCCAGTCAGTAATAAATGCCTGTTACTTTTGCTTATTGTTTGATAAGACTTGTTTCCTTAGAGATAGAATACCTCTTCACTTCTAGGAGAAAGATTACCATACTGAGCAAAAAGGAAATATTAACTTAATTAGGTGTTCAGGGATATATGAGACACAAGTAAATATTCTATGTTCTGACAACAGAAGTTGAAATCTTTCATATATAACTATCTTTTTGAATTAACACATTATTTTCAAGCAGAGAATTTAAACAGAAGCCATTTATTTTATATACGTTCGTATATCTTTTATATATAATCATATACTCTGTATGCAGAGTATCTGTGCAATGTGTCTTTCTCCCTAAGGGCCATTATCTGTCTTGAATCAGATATATATGTGCACATATGCAGATTCTATTAATGTATATGCATTGTACATTTACCAAGCTATGATTAACAGTGGGAGCCAGCTTCAGTTTCAAAGTGCCATAATTAAACTCTATTCTGAGTTTTGTCCCAAACTCTGGGAAAACTAGACTAAACTGATTGCTCAGTGACCTTTGCTGTCTCCTCGCAAAATGTGAATGAAGTCCCTGTTGTTGAGGGAGAAATGAAGAGGGAGGAGAAATTTAGGCTGTAATAGTATCTGTTTTCCCAATTGACATGAATTTAATGTATTCTTTCTTTTACTGTGAAGAAACTGTTGAGTAGGTGGAATGTATCATTGTCTTGCAGCAGTGCTTGACTCCCTCCCTGCTGATAGCAATCCTGAGCACCTCCTGCCTTTCCCGCCCTCTGTGCAGAAGCCAGGCTTCAGCCAGTCCCCCACTGACCTTTACATTCCTTCTTGCTGGTCAGAAGCAGGGCGCTTTTCAGTGATCTTCCTGCTTCTTAAAGAAAATCACAGGATACTGCACGACACAGAGTCTGCTATCTACAGATTTCACTGGTGACATTTTCTTTACCTGGAATGTCAGGGTCCTAAATTTGCAGGCTGACCCATTTGAAAAGAAGGAAAGTCTCTTTCAATTTCCTTCTCTTTCCATCATCTCTTTCACTTAAAAACCTCTCTTTGCACTAATGAGAGGAGTTTTGCGTTTTCTTCTACAATTTTGCACAATGACCTACTGTTCTCTCTTAAGTCTTAGGCCACCTGGTTTATATATACTCATCTTTGCATTGTTGGTATGAGAAAACTAAACATTTGGAAGAGTAAGACCTAAAAGTATGACAAGATATGATACAAAGCAATTGAGTATTCCATTTTAGAAATGTTCTTCTTCTCAATTTGTCTCTGCGGACATCTATCTAAATTCATATGTACCTATTCTCATTATTTTACTATGTTTTTTACATCTGCTAGCATATACTATGATCCTCGAGGTTAGGCAATTACTGAATCTTATAACCTGAAAGAGTTGAGATTGCTGCAACTCCCTCACTGAAAACAAACAAGGATTCACAATAACCGTATACTCAAACACAAGCATATATTGCAAATATGTATATATAAACATGTGGACACAAAGATCAGACATATATATATATATCTCTCCAAGATACACTCTTGCATCCCATAATGTGCCGCATATTTCTGAGCAGTGATCCCCCTCAATTAGAAAGGTGATCTCCAGAGCTGCTGCATTGGCTCATGGTGATGGGTTGTCCTGTTTTGATGTGGGGGCTGAGACTCATCTGGGACAGCTGTGGGAAACCCCAGAGTTCATTTCTCAGAGTGGTGTTTGGGGTTCCCTACCTGGCACTGTGCTCCTCTGCACCTTCATATGTGTGTGTGTCTCTGTGTATGAGATTTTAATCACATAAACTGACATCCACATCTCTGCCGTTAAATTAAATCTTTTGTTTGGAAGCTATTCATGCACCTAAAATAGAGGGAGACATTCTAAATGGTCTTACTTAGATTTATATTAGCAAGGCAGGTGAAGGGGACTTAGAAGGAGCCTAAAAAAAATGTCAAAAGAAAAGTATAGCATGTCAAAATAAAAAAGTGAATTATGTTTGGATAAATAAGTTCTGGTTTTAAGGCAAATTTTGGCAGTCCTCAACATAAAGCAAAAAGTTCCAGGAAAAACATTTGAAAGAATACTAAAACCAAAGTTTTGTTGGATGTACTTAGAGGGTGTTAGTGATTTAGTGGGATTTGCCAGATGATGAAAGACTCACCATTAGGCTTAGGAATATCAGTCTGTTGGTTAAAGGTCAGTTCTGAATAAATAGCTAAAGGAGGCTAATTTTCGGTGATGATTAATTCTCCAAGACTATTATGACAATTCTGTGCTGTCATTCTATTAGTTATCTGTTAGAGAACAATTTAGGAAATAAATCTCTGATGAAAATATTACACAGAATTCAGACTTCAAAAAGATTTCTGGGAATGCTTTAGACAAAAATCTGTGGCAGCTTGATTCACATTTGTTTTTTTGCTTTATTATTCCCTTGGTACTGCTACTGCTCAGCACTGCATTTTCACCGTGCAACATGCTAGTGAGCTGGCTCCTCTCAGCTAACTTTAAAAAGTGTTCAGGTGGGGGTTCTGTTGTTCTGTTTAAAAGCAAGACCTTTTTTTTAACTTGCTGTCATTCTGTATCCCCTCAAATATCATTTGAACAAATGCTTATGTGATCTCTGTGCAGTTTCCAATTCACTGCATGGAATCTCTTTGGAAGTATAGCATGGAACCAGGTACTAGGTTGAAAGTGTACATCCTGTCTGTTTTGAGGCCAAAGATGGAAAATGTGTTGCAGATACAGTGAACTGACTTCAGATGCACAAATATTTCAGAAGTGATCTTTGCTGTTCGATAGTGAGATAGAGGGTATCTGGGGCATTTGCCCATGACTCCAGTCTTCCAAGTAATGGCACTGCCTTTAAACATAACTATGCCAGTTTTCATCAAGCCCCTGTCCTTGGGGTACGATGACAATCTTGTTTTGTCTGTTCCTTACTGCAGTGCTCCAGAAGTCAACCTTTGCAATTCTTTCATCTGCTTTGAGGCAAAGGGTGTCAAGAACTTGAAAGAGCATAGGAGAACAATTCTCCTAGAACTTTCTTATCTTTGATGGCAATCTGAATTTCTGCCTCCCATTTGTTTTTTAATCTGCTGTGATTTCTCTATTTCACACTACTTTGAATTTCAGAGAGAATGGCTATTTGTCTTTTTTTTTTTTCCTTTTGCAGTTTGGTAATTTATTTTCACTGTCAGAGTAAGGCATGGACTGCTGCACATGAATATAAGGCATTTTTGGCATTTGCTTTTGTTGGTGAATTGCTTAGATGGATTCTGACCTGATTCAAACATGTAATATTTTGTTCCATCTAAATTATTTATATATATATATATATATACACATATCCATTTAACTCAGTAGATATTAAAGTGCTATTAAAATGAGAGCTGTAAAAAAAAATCAAATAAATGTGATTATTCATTTCACATCCACATCTGATAGAAGATGCTGGGATTGGTTCTGTTTGAAATACACAAAAATGACAGTTTATTGAAGCTATAAATGATCAAGTGATGAGCATGTAAAATCAGAAGTAAAATGCAACAATAGTATTTTTTATATTTTTGTCCATGTGGGTGAAATACGAAGAAAAAAAAAAAAAGAAAAAGTTTCTTTTTAATCCAAACTTCTATTCCCACTTGATTTATTATTGTGATGTGATAAAACTACTATAGCGCTTTGTATCATAACTACCATGAAAGGTAGCCTTTTGTTTCTTTCATACCACAGGAGTAATAAATATGAAACATTTTTATAGGTCAGAATAGAGATTTTCTTCTCGAATAATAAAAAAAAAAAGATGTCATCTGGATAGGACATTCATTCTGTGTTTTATGTTCTATCAACACATGATATCTTTGAAATGCTCTGTGAAACAGACCTCAGAAATACAATATACATCTGAATTTAAGTAAAAGTTACTAGCCTATTTTATTAATACTGAATGCTAACATGTTTAAAATCAAGCAGACCTCCACAGATTTTTGACATCAACATAAAATTGCCTTTGAAAAATTGTAACAGTTTTTGATGTAATTGCTTTAATTCTTATTTCACCTCTACTAATGACTATGCAAATGTGTTCTACAACAACAACAGCTTCAGCTTTAGCAAGACCAATTTTTTTTTTAACTTTACTTTCTATATGGCTGTAAACCTTTCCAAGTACCTTTATTACAACAACATGCAAACACTCTGGACATAATGGTTTTTATTAGGGCAAATACAGAGGTGCAATAATTGTTTGATTTTATTTGGAATTGCATCACTTTATGGAGATTTTCACTCTCAGAATTTTATAAAAGAACATCAGATTCAAAGTTGCTGTAAGTCTTGTGTCAATAAATCAAATAGAGCCTATCTCTTGTTCAGAGAAAAAGTACCCTGGCTTTCTATAGTAACGTCTAACTTAAAATCAGCTAACAATGTCCATTCTCTGGGAAATTCTAACAGTGGATTTTGTTTAATCTTAAATAATTTTCTCTAAAGTATTCTTTTGTGAAGAACAAATAAATAAATTATCTTGTGTTCAGATATTTTGTATAATGTACAATTATTACTTTGGATAAAGTTAAACACGATTTTGGTCTGTATAATTCTGATCTAATGTTACTTTCATGGGGTTTCCTTCCTATATATCTTGGCAACATATATTAAATATAGATCTTTGCTATATTAGTGTGTTAAAATCAGTCCCTAACATATGTTTAAAATAAGAGGCGCTAGTTTCTTCTTTTCTTTAATTCTATCTTGTTGAAGTGATAAGTTCTCTCATAATTTATGACAATTTTGCCAAAATTGATGGAAAGCTGTTAAAATATGACAAACCCATATTTTTTAACCTGTCATACTGAGAATTATGTTTTATTTTTTTCTACCAAGAGCTTTCGCCTTTTCAACAATCCAGAACTCTCAAGCTGTTTTGCCCAAGATGTAATTACAGACACTTTTTCTCTGTACACAAAATGTTCTTTAGGACTTCCAAACACTGTTTAACTTTTTAAAAATATGTTTAGTTGCCTAGAACAAAGTTACTGGTTACTGGCTTGGGGGAAAAAAAAAAAAAAAAGAGTATTAAAACTGAAATTTTTGAGAAAAAGATTTTTAGAAAAACAGACTTAAACTACTCTTATAACATCATAAAATCAATAAACTCTATCAAAAATATTTGATTTATATAATTTCCAGTCTGACAAAAAAAAAAAAAAAGAAAAAAAAGAAAACAGCTAAGCTATTTCTCATATACTCCTGCAGTCAGAGCAGGTTTATAGTAACAACATGTATGATAAGGACAATGTTTTGAAAGATGGTGAACATTTTTAGAAGTGGAATTGCTGTCTCTCAGACAATATCTTTATGACTGCTTTGAACAGAGAGTCCAATCTTGAAGGAATCTAAATCCCCACATACTACTCTCCGACATGAATTTATTGTCAAAGAGGTATAATCGGAATAGCTAAGAATAAGAAGATCGAGACCCTGGGGAACAAACATCCTAATGCGTGTTGTATTATGGCCCCTGCTCAGTGTATTGTGGTCAAATAATGGTAGTTCATATGTGCAGCTATGTACCTTCCCTTTTTTCTCATTCTCTTTTCAAGCCCTGAATCTTTTAAACATTACAAGTGCTGCTTTGGAACACCACGTAGCAAGCTTCCCCTACTGCTGCCTGCATCCGTCCTGTGTTGATCACTCAGCAACTTTTTGCCAGGAGCAGATATAATTAGATATAATTAGAAATCAGTAGTGTTTGAGAGTGGTAATGCAAAACCATCAGCAGTGTCACCCTCCACCTCAATCCCACACAAAGACATGATTTACTGGTTATGTCAACTCAGGAATGAAGGGAAAGACAGAGGAAAATAAGAATGGTGATGTAGGAGTTCATGTTGCCACATATTCAGAGAAGGTTAACTTTCTGATATGGGAGACCTGAATACTCAAGCTAACATCTGCTCTGAACCAGTCTCTGGAGAAGTTTCAGTCCCTATGGATTATGCAGGGTTTCTCAGTAGCTAGGCACATGACCTAAGCAGTGATGTTAACTGAATGGTATTATTGATGGACGAAAAGGAGCTGTTGTTCCTGGGTAGAAAAGGTGTTGAGGGCAAAGGACAGAAAGTCATACCAAGAACTTTAAAGGATAGGGAGGACTCAGTAAAACTTAGATGATGCAGTTTCAAGTTCCCTTAGCTTATTCTGTCATGTTATGTATATGTCTTAGACATGGGAAGATCAGGGAAGGAATGATGCGCTCTGTGGATAGCTAAAATTTGCAGGTCCTTAACATTGCAAGCTGATGTTGTTTAGCTTAGAAGTGATGGGAGCCTCAGAAGTAAAAGAAGTAGATTGGTGTCAGATATATTACTGCCAATATTAGTACCATTGGCTCATTCAACTTTTGGCTGTTGGATTCTTGCACCTGCCTAGAAGGTAAATGAGGCCAAATTTGTGCCTCTGTCTGACAGAAGTCTAACGTATATAATTGGTGAGATTGGCACTGTTACCACAAAAAAACCCCCACAAATCTTTGTTCCTCTTGGGAAATGTGGCTACTAGTGTAAGGCTTCTGAGATGCAGTTCACTTTTAATGTCCAGATTAATCACCGAAATAGCTCACTGCCTGGGCCCCATACTCTGTGAATGAATTAGAGTCCGATTTCCCACAGGAGCTGACTCAGCCCTCATCTGATCCATTAGTGGTCCCACACAGAGGACTATCTGTCTGTGAAGATCTGTTATTTCTACCGTTCTCTTGATCTGATTTGATCTTTGACTGGCTGAGTTGAAAGATATAAAGAATCTATATTTATATGTTCTCCAAAATACAAGTCTTTGTAATTCTGTGTAGAATATCAAGCTGGATAGAGCACTGGCTGGGTCTGGTGTTGTATGCTTCATTCTATCAACTGCTGAGGGAGAAATATATTTTAGACTGGAGTAGGGTTTAGAAAACCTAAAATTTTCTAGGTATTTAGAGGAGTCATTGAAAATATGAGCATATGATTTGGGGCTTTGTGTTATGAATACTTAAATGGACTTTGTGACCAAAGGCAGTAAAATCATATGTCTCCAATTTAAAAATAAAGTTATAAAAATAATGAGTTGGGATTTTTTTCCTTTTAAACTGTAGCTGATACAATATGATAGCTTCTTTGACAAAATAATTTGTTTTAATGAGTTTGTTTTATTAATCAATTATATTTCAGTTAACCTAATAAATTCTACATTTACCATCCCTTCTACTACTTCCTTCCCTATAAACGAGTTCCATGCCAGTAGAGGAAGCCTCTGTATTCCTTAAAATAGGAATTTAGTTTAGAAATGCAGAAGGTGCACTAATTAATATAATCACAACCATACCCATTACTGCAAGCTTGAAATGGACAATTTAATGGACTGAGTTTTATGCAGTTTGTAATGAAAGTTGACCCCTCTGGTAAATCAAAATTCATAGTAACTCGGCACTGTCTAAGTGTTGCATAAAATTCTTTACCTGAAGCTGGCAAATAGACTGTGGTTGAAAGAGGAGAGAGGAGGAAAGCAATAAAAGAGACCTCATAATAATAAAAAAGTTCTCATAAAAGTCCATCACATGCATTTATTCAGGTTAGTTATGTGACACTATTCAATACATTCTAGAGAAGAAAGTGTTTCTAAAAGAATAAGGAAATCCACAATTATAAAGATGTGATATTTTAATGAAAATGATGCAAGTCATTAGTTCCTGGCTTATTAGTTCCAGTATAATTCTTCCACTTAGATTTCAACTAAACAGTTACTAGTTAAGCAAAGTACCCCAAAAATTTCACATCCAAGGCCTAATTTCATGCCAAAGGTGTAACTGGTGATATAGGAACATAAAAGATTTATTAATAATTTACTTCTTTAAGTACATTCAGTCATTTTTTTTCATTTTGATTATCAAATATACTGAATGCTAAGAGAAAGCATAATGCTCTTGCTTTTTTAAAGCAGTGGTACTACAAATATTGCCAGAAGGCAGTATCAAAACAGTGAGGTAATCTTAAAAATGTAGGAAGATGACCACAAAATTGTGAGATGGGAAAAAATGAAGAGACTAAATCTGTGCTCCATTACAGTGAAAAGGGAAATTAACAAAGCTCTAAATTTATTCAAGACTGCGTATAGGGGTAACCTTAGGTCCCTTACTACTTATGTACCTTTATTTATTTCTGTATTAAACCAGATTAGTAACTTGAATATGTTCTCTATACTTTGATATTTGTGAAATTAGGGATGTTTGGTTTTAAGTTTTTGGTTGATTTATTTTTTAATGAAAACATAATTCTTTAAAGGCTGTAAGAAAATGTAGTGGAAAAATACCCTAGTGGTAACAATTTTCTATCCTCAGATGAGAAAACAAATGAAAATAAAATCAGTTCTTTACTTCCTGATCATAATGAGAAAGTCTGTGCTTTAAGAACATTGTAATAATACTGGGACCGCTGCCTGATTTTTGAAGTACAATCCTGGCTGATTTTATTTTGTGAATAATGTAATTTGTACACTGGTTCATATGCGATATGCACTTCACAATCTTCTCTTGTATTAACAGAAGAGATACCTTGTTTTATAATAAAATAAATAAATTAAAATCACAATTATTCCTCATTTCAGGATTACATTATCCATATTTTCAGTGATTTTGATAAATTAAAACTATCACTGTGCCTATATGTAATGAGTATATATACAAAGAAATAGTTACTGACAGCCTGCAGGGAGTGCCCTGTAGCAATTTCTTAAATGTAACCAATCATTTTGCAATACCTAATTATTTGTATTTTAAGACCATAAAACATTGTTAAAAGAAAAAGCTCTTAATGCAGTTTATTGATACTACTTCTGAAATAATGTACAGAATTTTTCAATGCAATTGCAGCACTGAAAGGGTCCTGATGGCTCTTTAGCTTTCTTTCTTCATGATTTTGAGGTTCAGCTTATATATAATCTTATTTTTGGGGGGACAGAAGTGGGGATACAAATAAACAGCAGGCTTCTGAGGTTCAGTGACTTACAATTTTCCTACAAGTAGCATTTACATTCTGTGAGTTATTTTATAAATGATCAAAAATGTTTCAAAATACTTATATTTACTGCAAATAAATTTAAATTTTGAAAACTCCTGATTTTAGACTGTTTTATGAGTATTCCATATACAGTATAAATAGAATTTGCAAACATTCTAGCGCTCTAATGCACTGCTATTGGAGGGAGTGGTCTAGTAGACCTAAGTCCTTTGACAGCAATTCTATTTCCAAAGACTGTTAAAAACATGAGATCAATAATTAAATTATTAAACACTAATGTTTAGAACAGTCACAACCAAATGCTTCCTTCTACTTCAGATAATGCTTATCACATCTGTGCCAAAGTATTCTCCACAAATAATGCCTTCTAGATAATTTAATCTTTCATTGATTTCTACAGCGGAACAATAAATACAAAAGACAAATTGTTCCCTCATTTACACTGCTGGATAAGAAACATCTCTGTTCATTTAATGGAGTTCACTGAAATTAACTTTGTGTGAGCAATGACAGATTATGACCTCTTTGTCTTTCTGAAATTCAGAAACTATGACTAGTCAGATAAGAAAGCTGTTGAGTAGAAAAACAATATCTGTTAGTTTGTGTAGAACCTACAGAAAGCTTCAATAACATCACATTGTTCTGGAGGGTAATAATTTGCAAACAGCTTACAGTAACTGTCAGCTCCCTCCTCCTGTCTTCTGTTTTGTAAAGCTACTCATAAGTATGTGGCTGCATAGACAAAAGAAATATGTAAGCATAGCTGGGATTATACTTTAGCATTGCTACTTTATGTTAGCTTGCTTCAATATCTTTTCATGAAAGGAAGCCTCAATTTTAATTTTTAGTTGTGTTTTAATGTATTTTAATTGCTATAAAGAGCATATTTAGCAGGTGAATGCTATGAAACCTGTTTCCCTAAAATAAAAGACCTGCTAAACATCACTTCTCTAGGTAGAGGACTCTCCAATAAATGGGTTGATTCTCTGGGCTCTGTGTGTGTGTGTGAGAGAGAGAGAGACACCAAAACAACTCACAACACATTATCAAGGAAAGTCAGCACAACCAGACATTTCACTACATATTTCCTTATCTCAGCACAGTTCCATTCTCTGTATCCATTTCTACTTACATTAAAGAAAATCAGCTAGCTTGTTCTCATCCATGAGTTTTTTAGGAGGTTCAGTATCAACATTGGCCAAACAGTACTCCAGGTGTTCTTCAGCTAACTGGTTGGAGGCAGCTAGAGACATATCAAACCAGAAACATTACTGGTGTTTCCCAAGGAACCTGGTCAGTGTTTATTTATTTTAACATTGTATTGTTACCTAACAGTATCCTTTCACTTAATTTGTAGAAGTAAAGCAGGATAAAATACTAAAGAATGCAGAGGCAGATGACTAAAATACACAGGAGTGTAAATGTTCTTAGTCACACATCCAAACATTTTACATTCCCCACAATGAAAGTACCTTTTTTTATTATTATTATTTTTTCCCCAAAATAGATATCTGTGGTGTCTTTTTATCAACATCAGTGAGATAAAGCAATCAGTGCATGAACCAGAAATGACAGCAATAATATAGTGACAGAAATTGCATTTTAAAGAAATGGATATGTTTTCTCAAATCTGCAAGCAAAACAGACCCTCATGCTCTGACTTAAGTAATGAAAGTGACGGGAACAAAGCCACACTCTTACAAGTAAATAAGTCAATACTGATCTAGTTTGCTGCTTTTTTTTTTTTTTTTTTTTTAATTTAAATACATTATTTCATCTCTTCCTGCCTCATTTTTCTTATATGTTTAAGAACTGAATCTATCTAGACAAATATGAAATAGCAATGTAAATTACTTCTTCGGGGAATGTTTTTCCTTCCTGGACTTACTTTATATAAGAACTGTTAGCGCAGTGAATTAAAAAAGGATTAAGTTCTGCCACTGTATGAATGCAATAACAATCCTATAATTAAACCAGTTGATCCAAACATCTGAGCACTGTGGACAAATTGTCAGATGCCAAAGGCACTCTGGAATACAGATTTTTTTTTTTTCCTTTTTTTTTTGAAATGTAAATCTATATTATTACTCAATGCAATAGGAAAGCACATTTAGAAAATTATGTAGAAACTGGAATTCCAAAATATATGAAACCTTAGAGCAGAGTTAAAGACGTCATTATATAGACTGAGTTGCCCTGTTAGCTCCAGAGAATATTGGAGAACATAGTGTTTCATTGCACATTCAAGAAGTCAATGCTACTGGTCAGTTCTGTCACACAAAATAATAATTCCTTTAAGAAGTTTGCATTTCCCCAAAATGTTAAATTTGCTGTGGGCTAAGTTTTTGTGGGCTAACACAAGATTAAATCCTCAACAATAGCACTAACATCAAGACAGGTATAGCTAGAAATGGAAATGTTGAGATTTGGTCAGAAGGTAAGTTTTCCATTCAGATCCTTCATTATTGTTGCACCATGCTTTCTTTTGAATAGCTGACATAAACTTTTACCTTCCTAGATCAGTTTATATATTCTGCCTTAGTGAAATGTTGTTTGGGTTTTTTTTTGTTTTTTTTTTTTTGGTTTGGTTTGGTTTGGTTTTTTGGTTTGGTTTGGGTTTTTTTTGGTTATTGGTTTGGTTTGCTTTGGTTTTTGATTGGTTGAGGATTTTTGGTTTGGTTTTGGTTTTGTGTATTTGCTTGTTTGGTTTTGCTTTGGATTGTCAGAGACACTCTTAGAAAAATACTGTTTGGACCTTTATAAAGCATTCCTTTTCTAATACATTCATCTTGAAAATGATTGAACTGTCTAGAAGAATACCAGTATAAAATAAATAGATATACTATAAGAACTATTGTGCATTCTCTGTCAGTTCACAACATCAAGCTGTTCTGTGTATGGGTGCCTGGGTAAATGATGGGTGCCTGGGTTTTTTTAAGTATACAGCTATCACTATCATTTTATTTTACAAAAATGAGAACATAACTGGATCTAAATTTATTATGCAATAGGCTTTTTCTTTTACTTCATAAGGTGGGATCAGACAAAATTCTCAGAAAGTGTGCTGTGAAATATCTCAATTGCAACTGGAATTCTTATGAAGACACATAAGTAAAGTTTACTAATTCTGCTATTATTTAAAGGGAAAAAAGCCCTGATTAACTCCAAGAACTAGATTATGTTTCATGTATTATGCCTGTTGTTTAACTGTAGTATTTAATTAAGGTGTTTTTCTTATTCTATAATTCCAAACATATTCTGTTCAAAACAAATTTTAAATACTTTTTAAAAATTTAATTAGAGTTCTAAAGTAATCCTAGAGGAATGACATTATGAGGCACCACACTTAGTATTGAGGTGAGATCAGCAACTTCATATGAAAATGTCAGCTAAAAACTGCCCATAGTTTTGTATTCATTTTTTGTGCAGAAATTTCTTTACTTTGATGTTTCTTTCAAAATACTTTGGCCCTTCCAGGGTTGCACAAAAATGCTGCAAACTGATGCCTAAAAATGATGAAAATTTTGAGCAAAAAATAACTTATAATAGACCTTTTAAAAATATTAAGTTTTATTTGGTTTTATGCAAACAGGGAACACATAATATTGAATTATGATGTTTTGTGTCACAGGTGCTTTATTGCATGTCCTGTTCTGTGAGTGTAAATAAATGTGGGTTTGTGGTTTTTTTGGTGGTGGTGATGGTAGTGACACTGGTTTTCTTAAACATTAACTATATTTGTGGCATATAATAGTGAAGGAGCATGCCACAAAGCTTTTGTGACTTGTGTGGAAATTATGCATTAATAGAGCATAGGTCTCCTATTAAGAGACTCCACACTTTACATTACTTTTGAAAGTTACCTACAACCCTGCCAAGCTGTCTTTTGATGTGTGTTCTGAAAAATAGAGTGAGGTTTCTTGATGTGAGAGTCTGAGAAAGGTTCAAAAAAGAAGAAAAAACATTAAGATGCTAAACTTAATGGCAAAACCCTCATGCTTTACAGAGACATTGTTCTCAGAATACTAATATGTAAACTTCGTTAAATTAGTATTTTTAAGTACTTAATGGCATTGTATGTCAAACTGAAAAATTGCTTGCCTTCAGATTAAAAACAATATAGGCTTCAATGCAGAGCTAATAGATCATTTTGCACAACATTAAACCTCTTAAGACTTGCAAGAATATTTGATGCTATAGCACTTTTATGTAGGAGAATAGAGTTACACAAAATGGAAAAAGGACAATGAAACTGCTTGACAAGACCGAGGAATCAAGAAGGAGAGCCACAAGAATGAGCTATCCTGCACAAGAGAAAGTTTATTGCCTCATATTGGGTTGTTATGGGTTTCCCAGGTAATGAATTCACAGTTGTAAAGTTAAACAGCTTTGTTGCATGCTATACAAAATGGAGTTTGCTTTTCTCCCTCATGTTATCCCTGCCCCCTGCTTGGACAGTTTCTGCCACAGTGGAGCTTTTCCCGTATATGGTTATCTCCACCCTTGTGATATACCCTTTGTGGTTGCAATCCTCCCGTTTTTATCTTCTACGTAGGAGGATTTGCATGCTCCTCCCGAATTCCACCCCCTTTCCAGAGAGTTCCATGCCACCCTTATATAAACTGGTGCCATTTTAATAAATGTGCCATTCCACCATAGCCATTCCATCATACCCCTGCCTGGAGTGTGCCTTTCCTTCTTACCCTCGAAGGGTCTCATCACTTTTAAGCAACATCAACCTAAACAACTTATTAAGCTGTCTATGTTGCTAATTAATAATTACAAATGCATTTTTGATATATTTATTTAGAATTAAAAAAAAAAAGAAAATTAAAAAATTCTACAAAATATTCCAAACCTTGAGTGTATTGATATGGCAGAAATTACCCCAAATTTATGATAACCATTTTCTTTAAAAAAACTGCAAATTGCATATGAAAGTATTCCTTCTGAAGGGCAAATCTACCTCTGTGCATTGCTGTTTATACTGCTGGTGTTTTATTGTTTTGTATCATCCCTAAATAATAGATATTAGGTTCAGAAATTACTGATTAGGTCATCTGACTCATCTTTGTATAGAAGTAGAAGTACTTAAAATTTCTTTTATAGGTTCCCTCTGAATGCTTTCAGTGATAATAGCTGTTTTGGCAGGTTATTCCACTATCTAATTAACCTCGCTTTTATACAATGCTTTTTCAATTTTTGGTCTCCATTTTCTTAATTTCGGGTCTTTACTTATTCTTTTACTTACAAGAACAAATTATGTTAAAGTGCCAACTTTTTGCCTTTTTTTTTTTTTTTTTTTTTTTTTTGGTAATTCCTGGAAGGTACTTATATATATTTATTCTATCACCTCTTACTTATCTCCTCTGTAGGCTGTATAAATTCAGTGCTCTTAACCTCTCTTCATAGGTTACATTTTCTAAATCGTTCAGCACTTTCATGGTTTTTGTTTCTACCCTAATGTCATTTTTTTTACAGAACACAGATAAGAATTACAGTGCTCTAAGAGCACATGGTGTAATTTTGTATTATATAAAATAAAAAAAAAAAAAAGGCAATTATTGACAGGCAGCATTTTAATCCATTTTAAAAGTATTAGAGAATGGCCAATTCAAGATTTATCAAAGGCCTAAGGATGTTAAGGCCTTTGATAAAGGCCTTTGATAAAGGCCTAACATCATACTTTACTTTTAAAGTAAAGTAAATACTTACTTTAAAGCAACAGAGTACAAACATCTTGGTTTCAGCAGTGTTTCACTATATAACTCTTGTTGAAGGTGCTGCTCTAGAGACTAAGCTGTTTGGTTGTGAGGTCTTAAAAAGGCCCCACAAACACAGAGTATGAAAAAGCTTTTCATCATAATATAGTTGCTTTGATACAGCTTATCTTTTCTCATTCACAGCTAACACATAAACCTCCTTATTCATTATTGTATGCAGGTCATTTGCATAAAAAGAGACTACCCAACTTCACTGTAACAAACCGGTATTATTATAACCTTCTATTTATAACAAACAGCCATTAATGGTGGTTTTATTGCTGTTTAGGCTTGCTGGTATCAATCACTCTGTGGCTGCTCTTTTAAGTAAATTATATATTACATGGGAGTATAGATGCACTTTTTTTTCTATTACTATGCTGTTTTATTCTAAAACATCATTCAAATGTTGGCCAGTGTAAGGGACTGAAATAAAAGTACTAGATTCAGATGTTTAATTTGAATGGTTTTGTTCCTCAGTCTTCTTACACGGCACATCACTAAGCTCTACTGAAATGAATCTTGTTTTATATTGAATGACCCCTTTTCTGCATAGCTGTTTTCCATCTCTGTGGCCCTCAGCGTATACTGGTGCACGGGGTTGTTTCTCCCCATGTGCAAAAATTTGCACTTCTCCTTGTTGAACCTCATGAGCTTCCTGTTGGACCATTTCCTGTTGTGTTCCCCCTGGAGGGCAGCATGACCCTCTGGTGTATAAGCCACTTCTCCCAGTTTTGTGTTGTCTGCAAACTGGCTGAGCCTACACTTTACCCCATCATGCAGGTTACTAATGAAGAAGTTAAACAGGACTGGACCCAGTATACAGCCCATGGGTAGCTGCGGTTACTTACTGGCCTCCAACTAGGTTCTTTGCAATGGATCACCACCCTCCGGGCTCAGTTGTTCACCCAGCAATCTCACTCTAATGTAGGAGAGCTACCATGGACAGAGATCTGAAATACAGTCTTGAATATCTCTCTAGAACTTCTTGCTGAGAAATGTAAATGTGACTTCTTAATTAGGCTGAATTTTTTTCCTTCTTGTTAAGGGTGTTTAGCTAGGTAATAAATAATTTTGGATTTGAAGTTAATTGCATGAAGTCAGTTTCTTTCCAACATGATTGAATTCAAGAAAAGATTTGTCTTGAGTTAAGATTTGAATTTTGAAGGTACTTTCCCCAAGATAGTCATAATTCATGCCTCTTTCAGTCTTTCTCTCTCCATCTAATGGCTCACTGTTTGATACTCTTTACTTGTGACCACAGAGAGATGCTGGCACTTTGTCAAATTTTTCCCCATACTCGCCTTATTTTCATCTTCTCTGCAAATGTTGCATATTATTGCTTTTTTTTTTTCCATTTTCTTTCATTCACTCTATGCGTCTTTTTGTCTTTATTGTCACTATTTGCATCTTGATTGTTCCTTAGATGCTTACCTTTTCTTAGTCCTCTAAGGTGTTTAGTAGGAAGACCCCTATCACAGACTATTTTGATGGGATTTTTCATGAGTACTTTTTAGCTGGCCTGTTCAGACAAATATTTAAATTCTGTCTTGCCTTGTTTTTTGTGAAGTCATTCACACTAATGCAGGACCAACATGGAAAACTTTTAGTACTTTACACTATCTGTTCTATCTTCATAAGAATTGAACACTACTAGGGAAAAAAACCTTCTGTTGCTTTCCCTATCTTCAGTAATTTAAATTTACTGAACAAACCACCAAATTTATACTGAATATAACCTTAAAATTCACTTGTAATGTGAAAATAATCTACATTGAGCCTTAGTCACTTACTTCTTTAAAGCAAAAATTGAAAAGTGCATTGATTTTGGGGAGTCATTTATAAAGAATTATATACTCACTGTTGTGGGAAAAAAAATTCAAATGATCAATTGAAGCTGATTACAAAATCATTGTAATATAGTATTAGTGTGCAGACAAATTAGAATAATCAATAGAAATATATATATGTATGTAAAAAAACCTGAAAACCCATCTGTTAGACCAGAATGTATTACCTCCAAATTTTCTTACCTAAAAAGAAAGTTATTTCATGAAAATATATTTATGTAACATTTTATGCACAGACATTTCAAGTTACTGATGAAAAAAAAAAAAAAATAAAGCATAGTAGCACCACACATGAATAAATTCATAATGTCAGTCCCATTACTACTGAATTTATGCTGTTTTGTAAAAAATCTGAGGAAAAAAAAAAAGTGGTCCTTAATTCTGATCTATACTTATAGTCTTCCAAATATGAGAGTAAGCCTTGAAATAACTGCTTTCAATGTTGTTCTGGTATCTCCTGTTTTCTTCAGTCGGGATTGTGTTTTTGAACTGTCTCTGAATTTCAGTATAAACATAAAAATGTCATAGCTTTAGACAGAATGAAAAGTCAGCTGTTTATTCCCACTCAGTTCTTTAGTATACAATTTCACAGGGAAATATGAGTCTCGGTGATGACAATGATTATTTCCCTTAGCAGTAACTCCTTCTGCTCTCTAGGAAAAACTGTATGAATTTTGGAAGATCTTAGCAAAGCTCACTATAAGGCAAAATTCCTGCAGTAGGAGCTAAAGGCTTACATGGTCCATGTGTAATAAAATAGAGTTCTGACCTACCTTTAATGAATGCTGTTTTGACATAGTGGAGGAAAAGACTGAAGCTGTGACTGAAAAGACAAATAGAAGTGCACGTACATGTCCATATCAAGAGTATCTATTTAAAACACTTAATACAGACAGTACTTCTAATGCTATCTGACAACATTTTTCAAGTCTTTGATTTTTCCTAACTATATCTTTATGCAGTTAGAAGCATAAAATTTGTGTTACTATGGTCTGTGAGCTGAGAGTGAGAGAAAGGGATAAGCAAACATTCTCTGCTTTAATTGGTAATTTCTGCTAAACTCTCTGAAATCCTGAGATGGAAAATCAGGATGTATATATGCTATGTTCCCATTTATTGCAACTGCTGATTCAATAACTGAACAAGAAAATGATTGATTATCTGTCTAAATGCAGGTTTCCTTCCTCTGTAAGTCAACTTGCTCAATTCCAGTAATTAATTGCATGGGTCATTGAATATGAACTGGCTGCAAAATGCTACTATTTTTAGTTGGTCATAGTTTGCATGATGTATAAATGTCAGAGATAAAGGCCTCATGGTGATTACCAAATATATCAATAAATTTAGAAGTTTTTGAATATTCAGAATAAGTCCTGTAAGGTCATTTTTGTGAGGCCAAGCTACATGCAATGTGCAGTATCTGCATGTTATTTTCATTTGTTAATTTTTAAGTCAGTTTGCAATACGTAGATTAAGCAAAAGGTACAAGACAACACAATATCAGGCATGTGAACACTTCAGAGCAGTGTACTTGGTGTGTTCATAGAGTGAATAAGAGAAGTGTAAAATTTCACCTATGTCTCCAAGGGGAATATTATTTTATTTTAAAACAAAGATTTTTCTTCCAGCTGAACATGGATTCTGACATGGAAGTGAATCTTATGTCTCCCACTTTTTTATCTACTGCAGACTTAGTTAAAAAATAATCAAAAAGATTTTTTTAAAAAAAATCATTGAACTTGTGTAATGAAAGGAGTCTTGTGTAATCAAAGGAGTTCATTTTGGAAATTCTTTTTTATTTTCTTTCTTTCTTCTTCTCTGACTTCTCTTTTTCTCTTTTCTTTCCTCTGAATTTTGAACCTGAAACAGCATGAAAATTTACATAAACAAATCACTCTTTCTTTCTCTGACATTTAAGGAAAAAACCCAAAGAGGATGTCCTCTCATTTCCATTAAGTATACCCTTAAAATTCTTTGTTTGAAAGATATGTAACATTTAGAAACCAGGTCTCCCTGATGTACACATTTTTGATTCCTTATCAGCTATTTTCATTCTATCAGATCACAGGTCTGTAAAAGCCCGCCAAGATCATCAAATTCAGTATTGTGCTATTATAGACAATGTTGTACTGACATTTTTATGAGTCATTGAACTGGATCTTAAAATTAACTTTTGCAGAGCTTTTTTTTTAACCTTTTTATCATTATTTTTATCCTAGTTGAGATACAACAGTAGGAACTGTTTCAGCTTAACAATGATCTGTTAAATATTACAGATTTTTGATTTTTACCTAAATTTCTAGCCTTGCTAGCAAAAAAGCTATGGGACCTGATAACATGTATCCCAGGGTCCTGAGGGAACTGGTTGATGCTGTTGCAAAGCCACTTTTCATGTTGTTTGACAAGTCATGGCAGTCAGTCAAAGTCCCTGGTGATTGGAAGAAGGGAAAACATCACTCCTATTTTACAAGGGAAAGAAAGGAAGATCCAGAGAACTACAGACTGGGGAACTCCACCTCTGTGCCTGGGAAGACCATGGAACAAATCCTCATGGAAGCAAGTTCTGCCTTGGGGGCGATGTTCTTTCATATCTTTATCAATGACACAGACAGTGAGATTGAGTGCGCCCTCAGCAAGTTTGCAGATGACACCGAGTGATAGTTGACAAATATATGGTTGACAAAACAGAAGGAGGGGGATGCAATCTGGAGGCACCTGGACTAACTTGAGAAGTGGGGCCACAAGAACTTTGTGAAATTAAGAAGTCCAAGTACAAGGTGTTGCACTTGGGTCAGGGCAGTCCCAGACATAAGTACAGATTATAAGAATTTGGGAGTTCTGGTGGATGAAAATCTGATATGAGCCAACAGTATGCACTTCTAGCCCAGAAAACAAACCACATTCTGGACTGCATCAAAAGATGAGTGCCAGCAGGTCAAGGGAGGTGATTCTTCCCTTCTACTCTACCCTTGGATGACCCCACCTGGAGTATTGTTTTCAGGTTTGGGGTTCTCAGCACAAGAAAGATGTGGACCTGGTAGAAAAGATCCAAAGGAGAGCCATGGAGATGATCAAAGTCTGGACATCTCACCTACTATAATACGCTGAGAGAGCTGGGGTTGTTCAGCCTGGAGAAGGGTCAGAAGGGTCCAGGGAGACCTCATTGTGGCCTTTCAGTACTTAAAGGGGGCTTAAAAAAAGGAGAGAAACTTTTTACACGGGCAGACAGTGATAGGAGAAGGAGGAATGGTTTTAAACAAAAAGAGGAGAAATTTAGATTAGAAGTCAGGAAGAAATTCTTTACTGAGATGTAATACTGTGGATGCTCCCTTCCTGTAAGCGTTCAAGGCCAGATTGGATGGGGCCTTGAACAACCTGATCTAGTGAGTGGCATGCCTGCCTATGTCTGGGGGGTTGGAATTAGATGATCTTTAAGGTCCCTTCCAACCCAAGCCACTCTTTGATTCTATGAAAAAGGATGCTAGAGTGTCTCTGTGTAATTACCTTGCAGTTTTGCATTGTTAAAGTAGATGTACAATAAATACTCTATGTGAATAATATAGCAGTAGCAGGAAGCTCAGGACTGATGACATTGTGACTGTGGCAACACAAAGATAATTTACTAGTAAAAATACTCATGTTATTGTTTTTTATCCTTTTTTTTAAATTACTTTCTTAATTGTATATGCCAGGTGTTGAAGGTTTCAGTGGATTTTATATAGATATTATACATATAGAAGGATTTTGACCACTATACATCTGAATAATAATCAGAATCTTGCATCCATTTTATTAAATAATTGTATTCTGAAAGTTGGACATGCCTTTTACAGTTCTCAAGTTGGTGAATATTTAATGCAAAAAATGCCCTCAAAGCCAAGGGGATTTTTTTTTTTTTGGATCATAAAATAAGTAATAGAAACAAAAATGACAATCTTGTCCATTAACCAAAGCACTCAGGAAAATCAGTACTGCACCTTTGTGGAGCTTTATTCCATAAAAGATGGCTTCCTTACCAATGTCTTCTCTCTCTGTGAGTTAAACCCCGCTTAAGTCAAACCACAGTAGCTGTAAGGTGATTCTGCTTTGTACTTGCAGTGTATTTATTGTCCATTTTCTCTTTCTTGCCTAGAGAAATACACAGCCTCAAGTGAGGTGTCATGACCTGCTTAAAATACATGAAAATTAGAACGGAACTGAAAATCACAGTATTCTAGGTGAAGAGATATAGATATGTCTGATAGAAGCCTGTATCAGCCAGACCAAAGAGATGGTTTTGGCTATGTTTGTGTATTCCTCAAAGTAGATTTAGGAAAAAAAGAAAAAAAAAAAGAGAGAGGGTTAGACAAATGACAGTTTTTAGCAGAATGTAAACAAGACAAGTTCTTAAGGCTAGAAAAATCCACTCACTGGTCAGAGGGAATAAAAATATAATAATTTATGTGAGAAAGTCTATCTTTTCTCCTAAAAACATTGCAGGAAGGTTTCAGTATGCTGAGTAGCTTTCAAGGTTACAATAAGCCTTATGCTGCTCCTTTTAATTCCTACATAGCTTTAGTCTCCTTTGAGACCTAGCTGTCTATTCCCTACTCCTTAGTGTCTCACTACAACAACCTCTTCTATGTTTGCTTCATCCAGTCTTATCTTTCTAGTCTGTGTCCCAAGGGAAGGATCCCTTTCTTCTTGCAAAGTGTCTTATCTGACCTATTCCTTGTAGAAGGTTGTCTTTATAAAAGAAATATGGATCCTGCCCATATTCACAGCCAAATAAGAAATTATAAGAAGGAGAGTAAGCTTAGAGAAACATCCTTTCTCCTGACATAAGAGTTTAGCAGTTTGGTCTGCAACTCCCCATGGGTTCTCTGCTCTGGCAGTTAGACAAGTAAGTAAGCATTAGAATTTCTATTAGAATCATATAGATCATACGATCATATGGAAGGCAACACTCCTGTCTCCTTTGATGGAGTAATATCACTATAAGAGCAGTCACCCAAGTGAGACAGAGCTGGATTAAATTTTCTGAGAGAATTTTATATTTCTTTTTCCCTCAATTTAAATGCTCTGCCAGAACACAAAGTTTTTGGTGGAACAAAATTTCCCTTAAAATTATTCTGTTTTCAGGATAATAAATATTCATTAGGTCAGAGAATACTTGGGAAGGTTCATGCTTCAAGATTTAATTCTAACCAAAGGCACAAGCTGGAAGAGCCATCTGAATCCATAAGGCAATTACCAAGCACTGAAATTTTCATGGCTCCCTCCCACTCCGTGGGAAAATGTTGCACATGTGTGATTATCATTTTTTCTCTGAAATATCTTCTGGGGGCTGTTTACTATAAGAGGAACACCCCATTTGTGTGTAGAAGTCAGCCTAGGCAGTTTTAGTCATGCCTTAAAAGAGACAGGTTCCTGTGAACTTTTTGATAAATAATGGTAATTTGTATGGGTAGTAGATGGTTAAAAAATTCTGTCTGTTTGAAAGGAGAATCTACAAAGACAGTTTGATGATACTTAGGTTTCTGAGTTCTTTTATGGATCCTGCCCAAATATGGTTACCTGAGGGTTAGGGTTAGGGTTGGGGTTAACTAACTTTTCATATCAGCCAGGGCTGTGAGTGAGCTGTTTGTGTGTGTGTGTAGGGGGGTGTTTTATTTTTTCCCTCCTTCATTCATCAAGTCTATAAATAATTAACTTAAACACTCCAAAATTAGTGCATGAATTTTATGATTCTGGCTCCAGATGTGACAAAAGAAATTTTGCATTGTCAGAAAGCATCTGTTTTGATTAAAAAAAAAAAAAAAAAAAAAAAAGTCAAACCCTAATCCTATGGTAGTTAAGTAGGGTTAGATAGAGATGCATGACTGGGCACTTTAAGATCAGATTTATTCTGTCATTAAAGAAAACCAACTACTGATAATCCTGCAAGTGAAAATGTTTCAGGATAAATCTTTGGTTAGATACTGTATATGGGTGCTGTTGATATTAATGCTTCTTCTGATGAGCATTGGCCATGCACCTTTTGTCTTAATCTGAGTATGACTGCCACTCCAAAAAAGGGCCAAATGGGAAAAAAGGTACTTCTTATGAGTCTCACCTCCTGAACCAACCAATCATGTATGTAAGTGCATATACATATATTTCATTAAATTCAGGTGGAATTATGGAACTATCTATAATTCTGCAAAAGATAAAACTACAATTACTATGAACAACTGCTACACAATGCAGCTCTCCTCCTATTAGAGTCCATGCCACTAACAGAATTATACCTCAAGATCAGTGTCTAGCATGAGTTCTATTCCCCTGTGACGTTTAAATTAAGATACAAGAAGTGAATGCTTTCTTGGCCAAGATACTTTTGTTTGCTACATCATCTGCAATATGTTAACAAAGCATTTGCAAAGGATAAAGCTCTTCATTATTGTAGACACTGAAACTCATAAAAACCATTGAAAGTAGTCCTTAGTCCATATGCATATCTTCTGAAAAACACCCTAACCAATAATAATGAAGCAATTTCTGAAAGTGACAATATTGCAAAAATTAGCCTCTTGCTAATATTATCTTAAGTGTTCCTTTTTTTCATTACCTCTTCCTGTTAAAACTCTCTGACAATTTTTTTTTTTTGAGATCAACATTGAATTCAGCAGCTATATTTAAGTTGTTATAGAGTTTTTTTCACTACGCCATTAAAAAGGAAAGGAAGGAAAGGAAAGGGAAAGGAAAGGGGAAGGAAGGGGAGGGGGAAAGGGAAGGAAGGGGAGGGGGAAAGGGAAGAGGAGAGGAGGAAAGGGAAGAGGAGGGGAGGAGAGGAGAGAGGAAAAAGAAAGAAAACTCCTGGTGGTGAATTAACAATCTGTTTCAGAAGATAATTACAAAGGGAATTGTTCCAGACAGTAACTGTATCCATACACTCAGGGATTTGTGAGCTACAGGTATGTAATCTGTCCAAGATTTACACCTTCTGTGTGCTTCAAGAGTTCAAGCCTAGTAACACAGAGTGCCTTTCATCCAAGCAGATAAAAAAGAAAATATAATGTTTTAAAAAGTTTTTATGGTTTTTAAATATAAAAAATTACTATTAATAATGAATGCATTTTTTCCCTATTTTCTTTTTCTGATTTTTCCTTCAGTGATTCCTAGAGTCAGTAAAAAGAGTTATTTGCTCAAGTTTTTCTTAGATACACAGGCATTTTAGGTTAGAAAATTATTGTGCTTTGCTTTGTTTGCCCTGAAAGGTAAAGAAATGGAAAACATGCTGCTGGCAAGCCATAGTCTTGAGAAACTGTTATCTAGTGGTGACCAAGGCTGGATTCTTAAGTCTTCTCAAGGAAGTGTGTGTATGTGTGCGTGTGTCTGCAGTTTCTCAATTCAGTGGCAAAAACAGGAAACTGAATAGATAAATTAGTATATTTCCACCATCTCAAAATCAAGCTTTAACAATCATTTCCACTGAAGTAAAGCACTTGGTTTGAATCAAGACATACTTAATTTACTTAAAAATTAAATCAGCTCAATTTTTGCATGATTTTTTAAATCATGGGAAAATGTAGAAACAAAGCCAGTGTTTTAAAGGAAGACTCACTTGTCAATCCAAAGGTAAAAGAAGGTAGCTTTCCTTCCTCTTCAAGTGCCCCAAACACATGGCTAGGGCAACCATTTAGACCACAGGACATATTTAAATATCTAACCTCTTTGTAGTTTAGAGGAGGGAATTGAAACAAAGCCTTCCTTCCACCGAAAAGGGAGTGCCTTGTATAACTCCAGCGAGTCCCTTATCCAACAAGTGTTTTGTCCACCCACCCCTATGTTTTGCTTCACAAATAAGCTGTCCATCTGGGGCCAGCTGTCTGAAGACAGCATATTTTCTATGCTTTGCCAAGCAGAAACCAAATGTTACAGCCGTTATGGCCAATTATCTTTACTTCCTCTGTGAATGTGTCACAGTCTTATCAATCCTTTCTAAGTTACACTTCTAGATAAATGAGACAAGGAAATTATTAAAAATTACACATGCCATTATCTGTTAGAAAAACCTAATAAAAAAAATTTAAGTTGGTCCTGTGCCCAGGGAGCCCAACACACAGGAGTTGGGGAGATGTATCCAGGACCAAAAGCTTCAATATATCTATGGAGCTTGTGCTCCACACACAGCCCTGCCTTATTTGAGGACATAGTGGTCCTGTGCTCCCTGAGGCCTCTGACGTTGCAACACCTTGCTTCTCTATGCACAAGTGCAAATTGTTTGCCATTCTGGAATATCACAAATGTAGTCCTATTGGAAATAATATGTCTAATCATTTCTGATTTTGTAGTTTACGCTAGTTTCTCACAAACAAGGAATGTTTCTGTCAGAAATTTCATTTCATTCACTTCTTCATGTTAAACCTCATTCACATAAATTGTAGAATCAGAATTGTAGAATGGTTTGGGTTAAAAGGGACCTTACAGACCATGGGAAGGGACACCTTCCATTAGAGCAGGATGCATTCAGTCTTTCCTTCTGTACTAGCATCCCCTGTGGAGTCTTTCAGGATGCAGCTACTTTTGTTGTTGTTGTGTTGATTATACATTTCACCCTACAAAAACTTGATGAAATCTAAGTTGGAATATTTTTTTTAAACTTTGTGTCTGCTCCTCAAGGAACAGACTTCTCCAGACTTTAGAAGAAGTCTCCAAATGTTTCTGTTTTAATGCCTTAGAAAATTTACAAGCAGTTTTTGAAAAGCTTTAGGCTCATTCGTACATATCTGCTGGTTATAGAAATGTGAGTTTGAAGAAATTCGTTGTTTTCATTTTATCATCTGTTCCTTTGGCTGCAAATCCTAAGAATTATCATCATTAACAGGAATGATAAACAAAACAATTGCCTAGCTGTCTCAAAGAAAGGAGGTAAGGTTTAAAAAAGAAAGCATGAGATTAATCTAAAACTTATTAGTTGCATCAGACAATTCATCAGAGCTACTTGTACCTATCCTAACACCACACAATGATGTGGACTTAACTAGTATTATCAGTATTTTTTTTTTTTAAAATTGTATTCTTAAATGCAGTTTAATGCAATTTTGAAATAATTTAATAAACACCACAAAACAAAAAATAGCTATATTTATGTATCATGATCAAGCTTCTCCAAACTATTTGACTTCCTAGTGGTAAGTAGTCACCTCTTAGCTTAACTAGTTATAATCATATAAGAAAATTCAGGGCTAGCATGTAGGCTAGCTAAAAATAAGAGCAGTGTTTAAAAAGAAAACAAACCTGACAAAACTATTGTTATAACATATGAAAAATTGTGGATTATTACACATTACTGAAAAATACATTAATTGCATTGAATGTTGAACAAATGCTAAAACAAATGTGGTGCCACTGATCATTTGCAATTTGATTTAGGTGAGATCTGTTGATTCATAGCTTATTAGAATGTTATGTATATAAAGAACTAGCTGGGTGCATTTGTTTATTTGTCTGAGAAGCTTACACATGACACAGTTGTATGAATAGGTTGCAAGAGCACCTTGCCATTTGCTAAACACCATAATTAAGAACCTGTAAGCTACCAAGGATTATCTTTAGGACTATCTTAAGAAGCAAAATGTAATTGGCTTTTTTTTTTTTTTTTCATTTTGATATAGGTGTAATCCACATTAAAAGCTGATGTTCTTGACAAAAAAATGTTATTAGCTTTTGTGAAATAAAATATGGCATCATAATAGGATGGGACAGAATTATTAATGACTATAACTCTCTAATATTTTTGATTTTATATTTTTGTAATCATAATGACAAAGTTTTAACAGCTGCATTTTTACATGCACCGTCTCAGATTTAAATGCATACCTTCTGTTTGGTTGGTTTGGGGTTTTTTTTGTAGAAGTATATTTATGTCTCTCCTCAGTCATCACTGTCTGCATCTGAGCACTGGACCTTCAGCTTTATAGCATAAATCTCTTCCACGAAGGCTCTACTGTTACAATTATCACAGATGGTAACAGAAATAAGTGGTTATCTCAGTGGGCCAGCTGCTTGAGAGAGATACATAGCACAATACACCAGTGGATTACATATTTATGAGTAAACATATTTCACAAAGAACATAGATGACTACTTAAATGAAGGAGAGCCTTTCTTGAAGGCAGCATGTCTAACTGATTGAAAACCAAACTGTGGATCCATCATGTTACTCATTATAACAGCCTTTCCTTTAAGGGGAACAAGTTCTAGCTTATAAAAGCATTGAAATGTACAAAAAATAAAAAATACCTGGGAGATGTGATCCTTAATTTTTGTCCTTTAATGCTGCAAGCTTTTTAATTTGTTGTTAGGTTTGATTGGTTGATGGGTTTGTTTGTTTCCTCCTACCTCCACCTTATCTACTTACAACAAAGGACATGTGCAAAGGATTCAGGTACATTTGTAGTAACACAGTTATTTCAGCAAGTGTTGTCATTCTCTTGAAAAGAGGTTCAGTCAGAAAAAGTGGAGTAGACATGTTCTTATATGCATGTGAAATACTATTAAAATTTTCTTTCTATCATTCTTCAACTGTTGTGAGGTAGAAGGTGATAAATAAGGTTTCAGGGAATAAATTTCAGAAAAGGTATTTTCCAAAAAAAACCCAAACCTGACCATATTAACTAAACTCAGATGCCAGTTCCTGATTATTTCTGTGTTAGACAATGACAAGCATAGTAGGAAAAATATTTTTTAATCCAAAAATTAATTTCATAGAAAAGGAAATGCCAGATGAAAATGTGCATGCAAAAGAGCTTTTGTTTGCTCATTAATAGCAAGCTACAACTGGTCTCTTCCACAAGTAGCTCAATATGGAAGTATAGTATCATTTGGTAAGTTCTTATGCCTATCTTACCTAATATGTTCCCTCTGGAAGAGAAAATAACTTTTTTTTTTTTTTTTTAGTGTGTGGAAAACAATGATTTGGCACAGAAACAGTGTGTAAAACATGGTTGTTTCAGTCCTGGTCTCCCTAAAAACAAGAGTCAGGGAAGATAAATATGTTCTATAGCTTAAACCTAGAGAATGATCACCCACTATAATTTGCCAAGATCTTAAAATAGTTTATGTTATTGTGTAACAGTTACCTTTAGATAATGCAAAATATTGTACTGGTGTGCTTTGTTGTTATGGGTTGAAGTCTTAATAGCTGAACTGGTGTTACCAACATATATTGGGAAGACAGGTGTAGCAATGACTGTATCACCATTTCATAATTTCCCATTCCTTCATTTCACCTGATGTCTAGCAACACTTGAGGTGGTTTATGGCATCTTCTTAGCCAAATGATATAGTGGAAGGCTTTAGGGGCTGTGGACATGTAATGCAAGACTGAAGGCTTGTGGTTGTGTGTTTCTTTTGTTTACTTCCCCTTACACAAAGGCAAGAGAACATATGGATTTAGCATTAGTGGTTTCTCACTGGCCTTTTGAGAGCAGCAAACAGATTTTTGCATTGCTCTGGGAGTGTCTAGGTAACAGTCCATGACAGAATTTGAAGTCCCATATTTTCATTACACTCATATAGTTTAGTAAGAATTTACACTGAAAATCCAAAATGTAAAACACCTCAAGCCAGGATATAAATCAGCCGAAATGATATAGATTTGATTAAGGTGATGGAGATATACTGTTCCATGACATCTCAGAATCTGGTTTTATCTCTTACAAGTTTCAGCCTTTTACCTGTAAAGCAGGTATTTCCCTGCAGCTCATGGAGAGAACCATTTTGGAGCAGATGTCGACACTCCAGCTTCGGGAGGACTCCACACATAAGCAGGTAGATTTGCTCTAAAGGAAGCCGTAACCTGTGGAAAGAACTCACACTGAAGCAGGGCGAAAGTGTGAGGAGGAAGGAACAGCAGAAATGAACAGTTATGAACTGATCACAACTTCTATTTCCCATCCACCTGGGCTACTGAGGGTGGAGAGGGTGAGGTGGGAGGTGGAGTAGTTAGGAAAGAAAGAGGGAAGCTGAGCCTGGGAAGAAGGATGCATGGGAATATAGACAAAAAAGTGATTTAGTTTTGTTCAAGGATAGCTGCTGACACTGATGACTGTTTTTGTGCAAGTGAATAAATATGAAAGAACAGTCAGCAACAATAATAATAAAAGAATTAACCTAGGGAATATAAAGACATAAAGGACAAAAACCTGTAAAATGCAATACCATGTACTTGGGTAGTATGTGATGATTCATCTTCATCAGAATTCATGTAATCATGAAATATATAGAAAATTAAAAGCACAAAGATCATCCAGTATTATTCTTTTTTTTTTTTTTTTCCCCCCTTGGTACTTTTATCATTAGGGTTGTAAAACTATGTATGTAAGCTGTCTATCTCTGCAAACTCCTTTAATCATGTATTCCAATAGATCATTGCTAGCATGATGCTTAATTCATTTACCTTTGGCTCCTCTGCTTACATTCATTTGCCTTTGGTTCTTCTGCTCCATTGCCAGTAAAATCACCTTTGAAATTTACTTTTATTTTAATTTTCCATTATAAGAGACTTTTTTTTTCCTCTTGAGAAGAATGCTTGCTGATATTAAGCCTTATTTTGCTTCAAAGAAACAAATACAATGCCCATTACTTAAGTTAAAATGGTAAAATACCATCTCAACAGTCTGAAACAAAACACTAGTGAATGACAACTGAGCAAGACACATGCATTTTTGGCTGTGTTTAAAAGAAGTAGAATCCAAGGACATAGGTCAGATATTTCTCTGAGGGCTTCTTTATAATGATATAAAAAAATCAGAACAATGATTACAGTAATTCAGATCAAAATACTTTCCAGGATTCCAGGAAGTTTACATAAACTGCATTAGTAGATGCAACTAAAATTCAAAAGGCTACTATCCACTCTTCAGTTCCATCATAATCGCCCTCACTGAAAACTCTTACAAAATGCAAACACATACTCTGCAAGTGCTTAATGATTATTTTGTTCTCATTCAGATTTAACAGACACTGAAACAATAGAATTCTGTCTTCCTGTCTTTGCAGCATAAATAAATAAATATAACATTTTTGAGTCTGAAAGTCCCAAAATGTTCCTCAACAAGAGTCTATCAATATCCATTACCTTATCAGTATGTGTGTCTGGTATGGAAGGCATGGCATGGTTTGCCTTAGTTTTCTTTCTCTCTATTCTTTCCCCATACCCTAAGATAACCACTCCCACTTCAGTACAGCAATACAATATAGCAAAAGGGTTAGATTTTGGAGTGACTTGGTCAACTGGTCTGCAGATTTTTTAAATTTCTTTTTTTTTTTTTTTTTTTTTTTAGTTTACTGCAGGGAGAAACAATAATGCAAATCTCAACAATTACATTCAAATCTCATCACAATTTTTATGATCTCAGAGAGTGAATTTCCTGGTTCTTCAAAATAGCTTCTGGATGCTGGAGAAAGGAAAAGGAAAAAAAAAGTATTCCTGAATAAGAAAATTGCTGAGATTTAGATAAATACACCAAACAGAATGGATGAAATAGCTGAGTCTTACTTGCAATTTACTTTTCACAACATAGTGATATAGCAATTTAATGATAAAAAAATATGTCTATAATACAAAACATTATACCATCAACTGTCAGCCAAAAGCTTAAGGACTTTTTTGTTTCTTTTTTAGAAAGTATTCTGAATGGCAAGTAGCTTTGGGTATACCTAATAATTCCCATTTTAATACTGGGACTAAAAAAAGAGAAATATTTCAAATAAATAGGGTTATCTCACAATCTTTCTTCTTTCTATTTCAAATTCCACGTGTTATAAAACCCAACCTGAAAAAGCTGTACCCAATTGCTGTTGTGCATTATATGTTGATATAGGTCTTTTTCTCCAACTCAGATGAAACTACTAAAAAAGAAGTGAGGCCTCGCCCTTGCCTACATTATGTGGTCCAAAAAGGAAAAAAAAAAGCCAACCAACCAACCAAACAACCAGAAAAAACCCACATATAGTACAGGCTTGCTTAATCTATACGTGTCAGTGTTGTTATGACAAAAATTTATCTGACAAACTTTTTTTTTCATTAAACCAATGGCTGGCTTTCATGTTGCTGAAAATGAATTTTAAGTAAACAGTCCCTGGGAACATACAGGAAAGAGCCCAAGGAATAAAGAAAAAAAATAACAATGGACATACATCCATTTTTCTTTATAAGCCTGTATCTTTTGTACTGCCCATGTGGGGTTTGGCCACTCCATAACTGGCCATCTAAAAGCTGTAAATTGACAGGAGTAATACCACAGATGCTCTCTTATCAGTGAGCAGATAAGGAAAGAATCAACTCTTTTCACTTACCTCATTATCATGTTCATCTGTGTCTGAAATCTCTCTGAACTGGTTTTGTTCAAGACCAAGACTCATAAAAATATACTTTTCTTCTTATAAAAATATAATTTTATTCTTACCTGTGATACTCAGTATGTTTTATTTAGCTTATGAGTTGTTATTATTAGGTCTCACTGGTTAGGAATTGCAGGCAAAATGCTTTGTCAACGAATCATAGAATGTTAAGAGGTTAGAACGGACCTTAAAGATCGTCTAGTCCCAAACCCTCTCTGCCATGGGCAGGGACACCTCCCAGTAGACCAGGTTGCTCACGGCTATATCCGATCTGACTTTGGACACTGCAAGGTTGGTACATCCATAACTTCTCTGAACAACCTGTTCTGGTGCCTCACCACCCTTTCAGTAAAGAATTTCTTCCTAACATAAATCTAAACCTACGCTTACCCCCTGTCCTAAGACTACAGTTTGTCATGAGGAGTCCCTCTTCAGCTTTCCTGTATGTCCTTTTCAGATACTGAAGGATGGCTATGAGGTCTCACACAACCTTCTCTTCTCCCTGCTGAACAGCCACAACATTTTCAGGCTGTCTTCATAGGAGAGGTATCTCGTCCCCTTATCAACTTTGTGGCCCTCCTCTGGACTTGCTCCAACAGTTCCATGTCCATTTTATGTTGGAGGGACAGAGTCATCTCATCTTTCATTTCTTATTGAATAAACAAGGACATGTTGGAAGAAAGACATGTTCTGTATATCTGTGATGGTTTAGCTTTACAAATTTTAAATAAAACCCAAAGGCCAACTGTAAAATAAGATTACTCATTATTCTAGGTATAAAATTAATACAAAACAAAAGAATAATGTTCACTAAAAAAAAATAAAATCACCCTAAAAAAACCCAAACAAACCCCTGCCCCCTAACTAGTATCATCCTTCTCTCACCATAGGAACCCACTGAATGCAAATATAGCCATAAATACAAACCTGAACACATTACTTTTTTTTTTTTTTTTCTCAGCATGTTTTCTGTATCTTGCCTTCTTTTTCTTTCTAGTCAGTATTTTTTCTTTCAAGATGCTCTCCTTCTCCCTTCACTGAGGTAGAATCTTATGTAGGCTTTCTTGGTTTGATTGCTCTGATCTTTCCACCTGTCTGGGATTGTTGCCTTTCCTCCCAGAGCCATTGCAGAGCATGGTAGACAGTAGTTTCTGTCTGTGAGCTCAGACAGTAGTTTCTGTCTGTGAGCTTTTTCCCATAATCTCCAGTCTCTAATGGCAACTAGTACCTTCTCAAGCATCAGATGAAGAAATTATTTTAAGTGGGGGAACAGTATTTTACTCCTCCCTGGGGCATGATTGCTATGATTAGCTAAGTCTACCTGAATGTTCAAGTGCATGAAGCATCTGTTGCCTGAAAAGAAAGCGGGGGGGGAGGGGGGGGGAAGAGAAAAAAAAAGAAGAAAACAACAGAGAAAGCTGTTCAACCCTTGCTGCCCCTTGGCAAAGCAGCAAAAGTTGTGAACAGCTTTGTAAATGTCAACCTGAGGTGTGTAAGTATCTCATTCTCTGTTCACATACTACTACATGAGGTTTGAAATCAGGTGTAGAGAATTTTTACAACCAAATGGGTGGGTGGGTGTGATGTGTGTGTGTAGGAGTCTCTCTCTGTCCGAGATGATTTGTAAAGTAGAATTGCTAGCTGTTCTGTAGACATAAGACATAGGTACAGACATTTTGTATGAAAGTCTGAACAATCCATTTAGCAACTGGTTTATTTGTAAACAGATAAATAGTATTATATAGGTTTTCTTTAGTAATATAATGGAAACAGAAAATATCTCTAAGCATGTACTTCTAATATATATTTTGTTCTAAATGCATAAATTATATTATTCTATACAATACATAAAGGAGCAGCTGCAGTTAGTGCTGGTGTGGCATGAAATTTAACAAGAACAAATGCCAGATTCTGCACCTGGGACAGAATAATGATGAACACAAGTATAAATCTGGAGAGGAGTGTCTGAGAGCAGCCTTGCAGAAAAGGATCTGGGGGTGCTGGTCAGCAGCAGCTCGGTGTGAGCCAGGACTGTGCCATGGCACTCAAGAGGGAAAAATGGGTTCTGGTGCATGAAACACAGCATCACCAGCCAGGCAAAAGAGAGGATTATGCCAATGCATTCAGTGTTGATGCAGCCTCACTTTCACTACTCTGTGCAGCTTTGTGCTTCATGGTTTAAGAAGGATGTGAAAATCCTTGAATGCAACCAAATGGGTGAATCCTAAACGACCTTATCTTATTGTATCAATTCACTTAATTAGCACATAAAAAAAAGGTGCAACTGAAAATGTTATTGTTGGCAAAAACTCTGGCACAAGTCCATTATGTTGTGACTGCATAGGTTCAAAATTATAAAGAACATTTTTCAAAGAGTTTCAAGTATGTTGTTCATTTCAAGCATCATGGAATTTATTTTCTCTTTTATCACATTAAATTCTGACAGCATCTTAATGTCAACCTTTTACTCCTGAGATCAAACTTTTTCTTCTGAATGAGTCTCAGTTACTAATTTGGTCAAGGTTAGAATCCAGCTTGGCTCCTTTGGCACAAATGAAGAATAAATTAAGGCAGGAAGATGTAAAGTGCTGCTCTGTATAAAAGAACCTCTGATGAGGAAGAAATCATAATTTTATTGTAAGTGATTTTAATCATGGCTAAATAACGCTGGACCACCAGAATATTTGTTTAATTGAATAGAGACATAGAATGTAGCAGAGGTAATTTGTCAGGTTAAGGAAATTTAAGTGTGATTCAATTTTCTTCACACACAAAAATCTAACCTCCCTCCTCTGCAGAGAGTGTTAAGCATATTATTTATCCTCTTGACATTAGTGTTAGCTGTATTATCATGTGAACTAAAGCAATAAGATGTACTGTCTAGATCATTTCACAGGAAGAAGTTGGGCTGCACAAGGATGCCAATTCTTATTTTTAGTTTTTTTTGTCTTTCATGGATACTCCCCAATCAAAGGGAAAATTTGTTTTCATATGTTAGATTATTATTGAACTAATCTTTGTAAAGTATGAAAGTCACAATTATGGAATCCAAAGCTAAAATAATCTAAATAACTTTAGAAATAAATTTGATGCCCCACATTTTTAGAGGTCTAGAACTGGATTATCTTTCTGACTTGGTCTGCAAAAGTGATCAAAGTGTTTCTGAAGTTTAAATGGGTTCTCACCCTCTAAAATTTCCTCAAAAGGATCATAGTAAATGCTAAAAGTTATCTCTAACAGAAAGATCATTTTAACATACCCAGTCAAGAGATTAAAACCCAAATATCACTGAACTAAATTTTTCAGATCTAGAAGCAGCCCTTGCTGATTACAGTTGAAACATTTGTCTAAACACAGAGTGAAAAAAGCATGTACTACAAGGATAAGAACCACAGATTATAGCACTGTCAATCTGGTACCTCATGAGAGCAATATGAACACCCAAAACCAAATTCAGTGCTGGCATTTGTTCCCTCACCAATTTCAGTGGTAACTGTATTTCCTTGGGTTTTTTTTTGTTTGTTTGTTTGTTTGTTTGTTTGGCTTTTTTGTTTGTTTTGTGGGTTTTTTTGTTTTGTTTTGTTTTTCCATGGAGGAAAATAACTATAACACAAGGGCCTAAGCAATGCAGAAGCAGTTATTTAAGTATTCTAGTCTTACAGATGAATGCCTAAAAGTGTATAAGGGAAGAAAAAGAAGCAAACTGTAGTGGTCATACTCACATACCTCTAAATGTATGAGGGGTTAGCTTTTTCTCTTTCCTCTTTGGGAAGGCTTCAATCCAAGGTTTTGCTTAATTAGTTCTATCCCAGCCTCATCAGTTCTTCACAGCCAATACTGTATCAAAGGTAACAATTACTTTTTGAGAAGAAGGGAGCTGCAGTATAAGAAAGCTTTTAAAACAAAATTATTCATAACTTCTAAGTTTTAACATGGATTCCAAATACAAAAATCCTTCATCATTTTATCTTCTTGCTTTATCCTCTTTCATCCAGTTCAGTTTAAGAGTAAGAATATTGATACAGAAGTAGGATCTCACTTAGACCTTTGCTGTCTTTACAGTCCTCTGAACAGTTCTGCAAAATATATGATACAGAATGATTTTTACTCTAGAGGCAATCATACAAATATTTTCCTCTTTTGATCACTGTAAAATTTTAATGTCAGAACAGCTACTCTAAATCAATGTGGACATTGTAAAGAATATAATTTGGCCCATTACCTTTACACATTTTATGCCTTTTTTTATAATGCTTAGTAAAAGGATCTTTGTACCCAAGGACTTCCTAAGTAGACTGACAAAACAAGGATTAGACCTATCTATTGTATTGGTTTGCTTCTAGTTTCAGTGCTAAAACAGCCAAAATTCAGGTCTAATAAATATCAGGAACAAAGCCAGAACAAAACAAAACAAAAGACATGAAAAATACACAGATAAAATATGAGGGGGGAAAAAAAGAGTGCCATGCATGCTTTAAAAAAAATTAATTTGTTTTCACTGTTTACAGCACTGTGGAAATAGAGAGTTCCATCTGAAGGAGCAGAAGGTGTTATTATGTGAAGGATCAGGACTGAACTCTTGGGTTTAGGGAGAAGCCTAGAACATGACACCAAAGTGCTTTTAGAAGGATTTGAATATTTAAGTCATAACTGACTTATACTGGACACAGAAGGTGAAAGTCTTCAGGGCAGAGGATAAGGAATTACAAAGAGAGAAAGAAGGTGAACTAGAGGCAAAGGAGGGAGTAGTTGAAGTATTAAGAAGAAAGGAGTGAAGTACATGATAGGCATGTCAGTGCCCTTGTTATGCCTGAGTTATTTCCTGAATGACTACTCCTTCCTGAAAACACAAATTAAATGGAAAGGCTAGATTTTGGAGATGTTCTAAAGGGAAAATGACAGGATTTAGTAACAGCCTGAGTGTGAGAGATAAAGGACAGAAAACTGCCTAGTCTAATAATAAGTTACCTGTTTGGGGAATGAGAGGGATTACAGGCTTATGTGCAATGATGGTAAGGATGCTAAGGTGAGGACACATGTGCAATGTTTATTTCTTCCACCCCTCTAAAAGGTCTACATTTCTGCTATAAAGACATGAAAAAATCCACAGTGGTTTTCAGAACTGAAATTAAATATGTGTCAAACATTGGACAAATACTAAATTTAAGGTGGGATAGGATATCCATAAGTTACATCTGGAAATCATTTTTTGGTTGTTTATATATAAACTGTCTTACACAAGAGTAGGAGTGCTTAAAATACCTGATAAAAGATATTAATAGTTGTCAGAAATACTTCCTTTACATTACAAGATCAGTTACAATTTGTTGATAAAAGCAACTTAAATGTGTCTAAAAATAAACAGTGGAGAAACAGTGACATAAGCATATAACTATTTTAAACACCATGAAAGCAGAATTCCTTTTCTTCTCTGATTTCAGTTTCATAATTTTCCACCCTTTCCATGTAACAAATGTAGTAAAATTGTATTGGTGATCACAGGAGAGAACTCTGGATCTAAAATAGAGAAGAAAGCACTTACAGCAATATACCATTGTCTTCAATCCCTAATGGGTCTAAATCTTAATGGCAGTGTACCAAATCAATTATACTTAATGTAAAAATTCCATAGTTCTTCTGAATGGTTTTTCTCCTTCCTTCCTTCCTTCCCTCCTTCCCTCCTTCCTTCCCTCCTTCCCTCCCTCCTTCCTTCCTATTTCCGAATTCCTTCCTTCTGAATTCCTTCCTTCCGAATTCTGAATTCCTTCCGAATTCCTTCTTTCCGAATTTCTTTCTTCTTTCTCTCTTTCTCTTTCTTTCTTCCTTTCTTTCTCTTTCTTTCTTCCTTTCTTTCTCTCTTTCTTTCTTTCTTTCTCTCTCTCTCTCTCTTTCTCTCTCTTTCTTTCTTTCTTTTTATTTTAGCCTTTTATATTTCCTATTCTGTGTTGTTAATTGGATCAAGTCAGATTTAATCCCACTGAGACTGCAGCTCTAGTGTCATCACCATATAAACTGTTAAATCCCTCTGAAATCTTCAATTCTTTTGCAAGTGGCAGAGAGTTCTTCCAGGGGGCCTCACTCTGCGAAGTGTGTACTGGCTTTTGATCAGAGTTGTATTCTTGCTTTCTGTAAATTCTTATGCATGCATTTTAGATGTGCATATGTTGTATGTGCACAAATAATCCTGCAGGGAGAGGGAGGTTTCACCACTAACTATATATGTACCATGACGAACAATGCCATGTTTTTCACTCTTATACCAAACAATCATTGTTGAAACTCCAGGGGAATATTAATTCATTTCAATGCTTCATTAAAGACAATGATCATCTTTCAGGTTAGTATTTAGTTTTAAAGACAGTTCAGAATTTAAAATAAATTTTAATCAAGTACACAATTGACCTTGAAGTAGATAAAGATCCACTTTTGGCCTGTTCTCACAGGAGATTAAGACATTAACACAGAACCAGAAAAGCACTTGTGTCAAAGCTCACATTTTTATCTAGGGCAAAATGGTTTGTGCTTCACCGCAATTCACTCATACTGTTTCTTATTGCTGTCCTCAGTTTGAGAATATTGACTTATAAGGCACCACTAGTTAGAAAGCGCTTTATTTCTGTAGTACTCTTGGTTTCTACTGGACTGCATGGTGTGCTTTATATGCCAGGGAAGTTTGAGCCTGTTCTTTTAATTCATTGCTGTAAATGCACTCATGCAAAAATGAGTTATAAGGCTCACTAGAGACAAATGTATGTTCAAAATGAAGACCAAAGTAGTCCTGTGCCTTATTTTGTCTGCAGTTCTTTAAAATGTTACCTCAAGTACTGAAAACAGTTTATTTTGAACTTAAAACTCTGCAGAATTTTCCCATAGTTTACCCAAACAGTAAATTAGTCGATGATTATTTTTGATTACTGTGTTTAGACTGTTTCTGATATTCGAGAGACAGCAAAAATAAATTTGCTGGTAGAGAGACCATCTCTTTTCTTTTGACCATAGAAAATCTACCTTTCTTCTCAAGTCACTGTAAATCTATATAGGCCTCTATAAAGCTGTACAGAAGTCAATAAACTTCCTATGCTTGTGTATTCATAGGCATGTCTTTTTTTTTAGATAAATATGTTTGTAAAGAGATTAAGTGTTTAAATATCTATACATGCATATATAAAGAAAATTAGCTTTTATTCAAAAATAAATTTGGAAATACCTATATATTCAGGGTATTATCAATAACTTTTATTTATTATATTATAACATTATGTATTATCAACAACTTTTTATTCAGGAATGAGAATTTCCATATAAAAATTAAAAAAAAATAAAAATGTTGTGCCTATTTTTTGATTATGAACTAGGGAAGAATGTCAAAGTTACCATCATAGACCAATGAGAGTTTTTCATCCTCAAGGAGAATGAGAACAGTCCATTTTTAAAATCCTGTTTATATATTTTTCTTCTTTCAATCATTTGACATTTATGCACTACTGTACATATAATCCTGTAGAGTTTTTTATATTTGAAGTAATACTAAAGGAAATGGAATACTACTAGGTAAGAATTGTCTGAGTTCAAAACCATCAAAACAAACTTGTCTCTGCTGTCAAATTTATTCACAATTAGATATCTCCATGAAATATTTCAAATTTCAAGACATTCTGTTTAATATTTCTGTGAGGTTCTGGTACCTGTCAAGAAATTGGCAATGTGATTAGGTAATATGTTATATAAATAAAATGGACTTAAGGAGTATCAGTTTTTGTTAACACTATGAGGATTCTCAGTTGAAGGTACATTAGTTTTAGATAAAATGTAAGGAATTTTTTTTTTTTCTTTAGCATGTATGCTTTTGTCTTAATTGCTTTCTTTTTATAAATATATTTATGGTTATTCTCATTCTATATGTAATTTTTTTTTCCAACTCTGAATACTAAATTCGGATTTATTTCTTGATATCCTTTTCACTTAAAGTCATTCCTACACCTATTTTTTTCTTTTCCTTAAGTTTGAATTTGATTAAATAAGCAGTTGTTTGGTGTGGTAATTTCTCATAGTAACGACTACCTTGAAGAATCTCATAAACGAGAAAATTTTAAATGGAAAAAAACCCAAGGAATAAACTGTGAGAGGACTTTATGCTTTTCAGCAAAAATTTTTGCTGCTCAATGTCAGGGCACAGCATGGGGCATGGGGATGGAGCCTGGCCAAAGCTGGACTAGGGTGTGATCTTGCTGGTGGGCAACCGGATCAGGCCTGGTGAGGGAAAACATGGTGCAACACAGTGCTGGGATAGCTGGGCAGGGCCATGCGAGTGGATGGAGGGAGGCTGGGCAGGACCAGTACTGCCTGTCAGCTCCTGCAGAGCTATTAGATCATTTCTATGATAATCTCAGCTGAAAAAAAGAAATTATAGTAATACTGCAAATCTCATTAAGTTTTGGAAAGCTTCCTCCCACTGTATCTAATTTTATTCTCCTTGAAATCCTAAATGTTTCTGATTGCATGGGCATACTATAATTTAGCCTGTAAAGCTGTCATAGCAGACAAAATCTGTGGTAGTCTTAACCTCTGAAGCATCATAGGCAATCTATACATAATTCAATTTCATAAAACTTTCTAGAACATAGACTATAGAATAAAAGAACATTTTTCCTCTAGAGACTCACTCGTGTCTGGTTAGTGAACACTGAATATGTGAAGAGTCTTCATTCTGGGTGTTCCAACACATGTTGTTTCAGTTCATTTGGAAACAGGAAGCTTAGGGTTGTGCAGAAGGAACAAATGATGATGGAATTTTAAACTATATAGAATATATATACATAGAATATATGCATTCATATTGAATAGGTCTTCTGCTGGAACTAATTTTTTTAGGCCCAGAATAATGGATCTAATATATAGTAAATCCTACACTCACCTCAGTTGTTACAGCCATGATGTAGAACTCAAAAAAAATAATCAACAATTTTTCTTCAAAAAATGTTGTTGAAAACTTGGTTTGACCTCTTCCAGAAACGTGCCATTTTTGCCACAGAGTTTCAACTGAGATTTAAAAAGAAAAAGGCTTTTGACATTTTTCTTATTCATGAATGAAAACTGAGTTAAACAAAACAAACAATACTTGATATTGGATGACCAAATAATTTTTTTTAGGTTTGGTTTTGACTTCTTGGTTTGGCAAGGTATTTCATATGATTTTTAAAGGAAATTGATTCTTTTCCTCTACCCTTAGAATCAAACTGGAAGAATAGTAACTTCAAAAGACTATTTTTTTGAGATATATGCAGAATGCAGCATTAGAGATAGAGGAACTTATTTTCCTGAAATAATACTTGTAGTTTCCTCTGTGGTGTCCTTTACAGTACATTTCTAATTTTTTTTTTCCCTATTCCTTTCTTTTAAGTTTTTTGGAGGAAGTGAAAATAGGTATATCAAATATTAATAAATAAAAATATTATTCAACAGCCTTCTCATAGAAAAATTTTGTTTATTAAGAATCAGCCAAAGTTATAATGTTCAGATTTGGAAGGCTAGGTTATATATAGGTTAAATAGCTGATATATTTCCTGAATAATTCTATTGTTTCTGTCTATACATATTCTTCTTGAAAGTGAATAGAAAACTGAATGCATGGAAAAATGACAAGAAGTCAAGTAAAAACCATTACTGTATAACTATGTAAAATGTCAAAGCAGAAAGAGATGTTCTTTTTGGATGAGGAGACAGCAATAAATGCTTAACTCTTGGTTATCTTCTCAGATGTATGAGCACTCCTGTGAAGACAAGCATGTTATTTGGCAAGATGATCCTTTTAAAATCACAGTTCATACTCACCTTGAATTTGATCAAGTTTTCTGCTGAGGGAGAGGTGTTTGCCCAATTTATGTCTTTCAACCAATGAAGAAATTTAGTAAAAGAAAACCAAAGTGGATCCCTGTCTCTCAACAGCTCTTACAATTTTTTAGTTACTTTTTTCAAAAACCAACTTCTGTTTCTTTAAAGACAGTTTAAAGGGATTTTTCTGAGTAGCAATAACTTGTTAACAGACAATGAAAGAGAACAGACAAATACGCTCTTTTACAAAAATTCCTTTTATCAGACAATTTAATCTGGAAACTGTTAGGATGGAGGAGTTAAATGCTGTCAAAATTAGTGTTGCTATTGAGATTATAAATCCTATTATAATCTTTTAAGTTTAAGGTAATGTAATACTTGTTTGATTGTTACCATCTTTATGGCACCTGAGACAAGAAAGTCCGATAGGATAACTACTATTCACATCTGGGAAAAAAATTGACCCTGGGCACATCTAAAAGTGAATAAAAGCTTGTCTTCTGATCTTCTTTCTTTTTTTCATGTCTGAGTTATCTTGCTAATCCAATGTTAACTAGATTAATAGGGTAGAAAAAAGGCATTTCTTCCTGCATGATACAAAGGCTGTAGCTGAGTGCCGTGTGATTCCTGCTTAGTACTTCATGAGTGTTGAGAACCTAATGAGCTCATATCTCCTTTCTGAAAGAGTAAGGAAAAAAAAATTCTGGCCTAATGATTGCTTTTACAGCCCGCAATAGCAGTGCAGTTAATATATAGCTATGTGGGAATTGCTTCTAGCAGCTGCCACAGCACACATTCACTGTTAAGTGCTGGGGTGTAGACATTACTCTTGCTCTTGATTAACTAGGGAGTAATCAGGGAAAGAAAGGTGCAAGCAATGCTAAGGGTGACTTGAAAGAAAGGCCTGTCTCCCAGCACAGTGACTACACTTCCTCTTAAGAATTTTCTCACAGGTAAATTGAACTTGCTAGAGCTGCTAAAGCTGGACCAGCTAATGGACCTTTAATTGGTGTTGTAGTTCAGCTCTTTTGCTGTAACACAGTCTTTCCCCTTGTCATAAAACTCTCCTGAAACTTCTGAGAACCAGTATTTCCAATTTGAATGATTTTTTTTTTCCTATGAGAAAAGAAAGTGTGATAATTAGACTATCAGTACTAATAGCTTTGTTTCGGGAAGGTGAAAAATAGCATGGAAGAGATATATGCCTATAGCATAAAAGTAGAGACCTAGATAATCATCTGAAGAAGGTGAAAGGATTTGTGATGCCATAAATAGACTTCATTACAAACAGAAAAAGGTTTACACAGAGCACTAGTAAAAGTGTTTAATATTTTAAAATATTCTAAGCTTGAGGGGTTTTTTTTTGGTTTTTTTTTTTTGTTTTTTTTTGGGTTTTTTTGTTGTTGTTGTTTTTTTTTTTTTTTGGTTGGTTGATTGGTTGGTTGGTTTTTTTGTTTGTTTGGGGTTTTTTCCTTGTTAAATCATTTTAAAAAGACATAAATAGGGACCTCTTATAGAAAGATGAGTGCTAATTGCTTACTCCAACAATATTATTCTATAATTTTCAGGAATATAAAATAATTGGTTTTGAATTTCACCTCTGCTGCCAGCAATTAGCCACAATAAGTTTTCTTCATTGACTTACAATGTTTTAAGAGTATCTGTGAATCAGTTGGGCTGCTTAAGAAACTAAAACTATTTTTTATTATTACAAAAGAACATGTATTTATGTTGTGTAGATTTTTTTCAAAGAAATATAAAAATGTTTCTCAACCTAACTGTACATAATAAGGGTTCACAGCTGTATTCACCTATATTTCTGCAAGTATATAGGTGTAAGCCTTATATATTTTCAGAACTGCTATCTATAAGGCTCATGATTCACCAAGATGCTTGTGTTGTCAAATTATTATCCCATTAAAAAAATCCAAACCCTTTATAATAATAATTGGTCTACAAACTGTCCAACTGTTGCAGTGGCTGTAATAGCAACATGGATTCAGTGAGTGAGCATATGGTTATATTCAATTAATTACTTGAGCACTGGACTGTGCTGTATAGATGTAGAGAGTTTAGAATATGTTGTCACTGCAGATGCTGTGATAGAGACAAAAGTAGTGAGTTTACTTTAGGGAAGCATATTGCTGATTTAGGAGTGTAATGGCCCCTGACAAACTCATTCATAAGTGTTATATACTGTTGACATAATAGCACAAGTTCAGGACCATTTTCCTTAATTGCCTTTTCTGATTGTTGACAAGTTTTGTTTACTAAAACAAGATCAAGAAGAAAGACTATTATTCCAAAATAAGGCAGATAGAAAACTTTTGTTAATTTTATAAAACATACTACTTTTATTCAGATGTGCTTGTACTAGTAGGTAAGACATTTGATTTCAGAATTGCTATCAAGGGAGTTAGTGGGCTGTCAAGCTCTAGGAGGTTGATGATATAGTCACCAGAAAAGGTTGAATTGTTTTTCCGTGAAAATAAATTAGCAAAGCAATTACGCCTTCTTTATTCTGTTAGACAATAATTTATCAAATGAGCTTCATTCCTTAAATGTGATTTTTATGCATAAATGTAATCTGAATATCTTAGATAGCAGTTTGCAGTAGAAGGGGGTAGATGTGAATTGTCCACTTAGACTATATTTCATCCATTATTTGTGGTATGTAGTTGATTTCATCTGGTGTTTGTTTTTTGATTATTTGACTGGGAGAACTAGGTAACTGTCAGTTTTTAAACAGAGGAAGGGCAAAATAAAAATGAAAAATATTATAGCACTTTTAGAACTAGTATCCAGTTGTCAGGATTTCCAGAACCAGTGCAACTTTCAGAAACAAATGAAATGCAATTCTTCTTGTCCAAATGATGTGTTGGTCTACAAAATGTTATTACTTAACATTCTCCCTGAAATAACTATCAAAGTAGAGAGCATCAGTTTAATAGACTGGTCTCGCCTCAGTCTGCCTAGTTTCTTCCTGTAATTCTTTAAAGTTAGACAGCATAAACAGCTGATGGGAAGAGGCACATTGTTGCCTGCCAAGTCTCATTTTGCCTTGTTTGAGGTAATATTTTCTCAGAATTTCCTTGTCTGGTGATAGCCTAGGAATGAACACAGTTATGGCAGTTTTACAAGACACTTTTGTGAAAAGTGGATTTCATTTAAAAAAACCAAACCAACCAACCAACCAACCAGACAAAAAAAAAAAAGAAAACCAAAACCCTTCAAATTTTGCATGTTTTATAAAGTCTATGTAAGTATTGCAACGGTTGTTCAACCAAGCAACTGATGGGACTAGTGGGCTTTGTAGTTTCAACCACCCCTGTTGGGAAAGACTTCTGCCACAGTACATGCAAAACATTTCAGACTATACATCATGGAAAAAGAAGCCCCTAGAGACAAGACCACCACTGTGACAACTTCCAAAGGACCAGAGACTCTATAATTCAACATTACCTGCATCTTTTATGTACAGGTTTTCCCCTGTTTAGATTGTAACCCCTAGAACCCCCTGCACACATGTGAAAAGAGTTTTCCTTTTTTCCCAGTTAACCAGCCCTGTCCCGCTCCCAGCTTTATTGGATGTATCACCTGTCATTCCCTATTCCTGGGTTCCCACTGGGTTTTGGTCCTCCTGCTCCCTTATTGGCCCCTGTGGCCCCCAAACCGCACCACTCCCCCTGAACCCTTACCCAATCACATCCTACCTCCCAAACCCCGCCCAAAGGGTTTAAATACCCTGAACAGAGGTAATTAAACGCTTTTCTATGACCACTCAATCTGGGATTGCTACATCTCTTTACTTCTGACCACATGGGGATTTCTCAATCCCCTCCAGACCCCGGGAGGCTGGGGAAGTAGAGGAGCCAGCTCCCCCTCACAGCTGGGCAGGGACACCTTTCACTAGACCAGGTTGCTCAGAGGTCCATATCCTTTAGGAGATCACAATGTCACTTTATTTTTTTGCTTGACAAATTTTTGTTCGGCAGCAAATGAGTTACAGTCATCAAGTAAAAGGTTTTTGATTGAATTATTTCTCTTTTAGGCAGCTGTAATATGACACACAGAGAAACAAACATTTTTTTTTTCACCAAAAGACAATTCAAACATATTAGCACTACCCTGAGTATCATGCACTTAGTCATGACTATTTGATATTGTGACAGAGAGTGATGGTTCCCAAACTGCTTTTTGCAAATTTCTTTTAATGGGTATCTTTACTCCGTCACTCACTTGATGATTTGATCTCTTGAGAAACTTCTTTGTGTTTCCTTCTCAGTAGAACTAGTATCATGGCCAAAGAGCCAAACTGGAACAGGAGTAACTATGATAAATTGCTGGCTCCATGCATTTTAACAGTGAGCATACAGCTAAGGGTAGTTTGACCTTAGTTTTGCTGGGTTTTTCCCTCTGCTATTTCTGAAGGAAAATAGCAGCATTTCAACTCCTCTCAAATGTTCTCTGGTATATAAGAAGCTGTGGAAAGGATCATACCCTGAATGCCACATTCTCTAAACAGTGAAGCAATATGACGTATTCCTACTGTAGTATATAGATAGTCATATATATATATATATATATATATTTATGTATAGCAGATGAAGATTAGGTGTGCTATAGGAGAGAATAGTTTTATATGCACTGTGGAGGTTTTGTTTGTTTTAAGGAAGAAAACGTTATTTCTAAAGTTAATCACATTATTAAAAATTTCATCATGGTTGTAAGTTATTTTTTAAAAGGATATTCAATCAATCCAAAACAACTTGGTTCTGCTCTTTTTTAAAAAGAAAGAAAGGAAGGGGTAAGAGAGGAGAATAATTGCTTTATATATTTTGAATCTATGGTACTCTTAGATCCACTAAGTGTAAGTATAAGGTTCTGGATAAAAATTTTACTTCCCCCTTTTTTTTTTTTTTTAGAAAAAAAAAAGTAAACATTTTCTCCAAGCTACATTCTCATAATAAATCTGCAAGAAAACACAGTACAAAGCTATTTGACATTGTAAAAGAATCCTTACAACTTAAATAGGAAAAAAAAGGAATCCAGAAATCAAATTTTAATCATCCGGGTTGTGTAGAAGTCTTGGATAGCATATTATTTTTCTAAATACTTTTATGGGCATTATGCGAAATGGTGAAAAGAGATGGTAACAGTATTGAGATAGACTAAATAGTATTGCTCCCATATGACTTTATTGCTAAGTGTAATCTGTGAGGCAAGCATGAACAATCTATTTAAGTAAACATTTATATGACTGAAGGAAGACTCTCCATTTAGTACTCAGTTTTCACATGAGAATTTTTGGAATATACATCAGACTTCTTAATGACAAATCAAATAACCCCGTGTCTATGTAAATACTATATCACATTTTCATATGAATTTTAATGATTTTATTGCAGCATATTTCTCTTTAATTTTTTATCATTATGATAAATTAATTCTTGAAAAGTCTTTGCCAATTTCTATGGCACTTTTACCTCACTACTCTTCATGGAAGGGAAGAGAGAAATGGAGCACTGCAACACAATATAAAATGTAGCCATTTTTGGATAATGCAATTTAAAACTGGACTTCACGTTCTAAATGTCCCACTAGAAAAATGCAATCCTAAATAGCCATTCAGGAGACGTAGCTGTAATAAGATACACCAGAAAAACTTGATTTTATATACTCTAGAACATTAAGCACTGTAATGCTAAACCAAGGAACTCAGAGAACCATTGTGTTCTGTGTGATCCTCACATGGCTCAAATGACTGAAAAAAGTGAGGGTTTAAGAAGTGATGCCCAGCTGATGCAATGGGCATTATTGTTTGTGGTTTGTATAGCCTCACAACTCATGAATTCCATTTTTGATCCATAAGGAAATCAGGCTCTGAAATCCTAAGTATTAAGTAATAAATAATCCAGCTCCTTCTCTGGACTGAAATAGGAGAAATTTGTAGGCAAAAGGTTGAACAGTTATCTGCTTATACCTTCAGTACAGAAGAACGATTCAGCACTATATTTATTAAGGTTTGTCTTATTAGTTTTTAAAACTGTAGCATAGAACTGTAAGTACAAGTCAGACAGACTGACAAGTCAGGCACACAAGGAGCAGACTTTGTACAGTAATAGGAGTTTTGGTCTTTCTCACGTTTGAAACTAGCAGAAAATATTAGGCAACTAGTAAACTCCTAAGCATGACATTGAAGATGTTATGATTTAAAAAAAAAAAAAAAAAAGAAAAGAAATCAAAAGGTCTAAAAATCATGCTATCTTCAATACTAAAAAGACAAAAATGAATTAAGCATCTCTCCTTCACATACAGAGAAATTAACTCTGTAAGGAAAAGTGAGGGTGGGGCTATTTTTCCATTGAAAACAGGGATTAAAAAAGAAGCATTGATTAGAAAAGAATTGAAAATTATAGATGATATGCAGTTAAAAATTTTTATTCCATAGCTCACCACAATAAGAAAAGTAAATGTAATATCTCGTGGGGTAGCAAGCAAATTAAATTTATTATTTTCCCCGAGAACAATAGGGCATTTTATTTCTTTATCTGGTATTGTGATTAATAAATTGTCAATATATTTTACTTAAGTTAAAATAATGAGAAATAGAAAACTAAATTGTTTCACCTTATTTATTAGATGTGTATGTCACTGGACGTAACATAAGTAAATTTAATTTACAGTGGTGTCCAGGCATCTGTTTTCAATGCATATGTATCTAAGGCTGCATGTATGCATATAAAATTTATACAAAGCACTATCAGTAATGTTTTTTACATGACAAATGTGAAGTGGTTATAGGGAGAATTTATGTGACCAATATTCTGTGTGGTTGTAGTTGATTTGACTAGATCAATGATTACTGAACATTCATAGCTCTTTTTTTTTTTTTTTTTTTAAAGTTTAATATTATGCTTTATGGTTTTTAAGGAGTAGAAGTTGGGTTTTTTTGTATTTCTTTTTGGAGGAAAATAAGAAATATTAATTTTGAGGACAAACACTTAATAAAATTTTTGTTGTTTTCCTTCTTGGCTGCTCAGTGTGGTGTGATCCTGGTAATTTTATGAAGATTGTCTCTCAGAGAGATTTAGTGCTTGGGGTATGTTTAAATACATTTATGTTGGCATGCTCAAAATCACTCCCTGCTTACAGTTCTGTATCAAAGCAGTCCTTGCCTTGCTTTGGAAGAAGAAGGATTTATTCCAGTAAGAGGAGTGTATTGGAGTCTATTTGGGCAGGAATTTAATTGGGTCCAGTGGGGAGCCACTCAGTAGGACTGCACCTACTACGTGCAGGTTCTTTGCACCTTTTCTTTTCTATGACACCAGCCAAGAGCTGGTCAGTTTATCAGTGTCAAAGAAATAAAATTAGCAAGGACCTTCTCCAAGGACAACGTGGTCACTATATAACTTAGTAGCAGCTTTTTTTTTTTTTTTTTTTTTTTGGAAATCATGTAGCAATCAGAAGAAAGGGATTGCTTTAAATTTACTGTCACTCTTTTGTCTCTGTGTCATAAACCTAACAGTGAAGTTTGTTTCTTTAGGTAATTGTCACTGATCTGATGGCTATCCTCAGTGCTGTCTATGTGATTTCAACACAAAAAAACTTCACAACCCTTCAAAACCATGTAAAATCAAAATGTAGATATAGAGCAATGTCTGACAGAGTTCTGACACGACAAAAAGAAATCTTATTGCACTTATTTGTGGCCAAAAGGAAAATTGAGATATTTTTAAAAATTCAGAGATAATTGGAAAGGTTTGCAATGTTTGGAAATAAAAGCCAAGTAGGCCAAGGTCAACAATTAAATAACTGGATGAATCTGGTAGTAATTATAAATCAAGATAAAGTATTAACACCTGGTACTTTTTGCTCATTACTAAGTGACTAAGAAATTAATTTGTTCAGAGGAATTTAGAGGAATACTTTAAGGGCACAGAACAACAGAGAACATTCAGATATGTTTCTACTACTGATTGCATCTTATAATTTTCACCTACAGGTATCTTTTTCTTTCTCTTAACTGAGGTGAAAAAAGATAACAGAGATATGATTCATTAAACACATCAGAAATCTGCACTATTTCCTCTGATTTTCTGATACCTATTGTCGTGGGTTTTTCTGATTAGGGTTTTTTTTTTTTGTAAGAGGAAGATTGGCTTCTGTCAGAAGTCTCTGGAA
>JAWWTY010000077.1:71327350-71357462 GCA_035222235.1 Margarornis squamiger | reverse complement strand
AGTAATAAATTTAAGCATTATTCTAAGTTCTGCTTTGCCCATGGTATTAATCAAAGCTCCTCTTTCAGTTGTTATCTCTAGCAGTAAATTCCAAGCTTGTTTTTTTTCCCCTTCCTTCTGGAAGGTGAAAGCGGGGGAGGGTGGAGGGGGAGAGGGGTGGAAAGGCCTTGAAGGAGTTTTGCTGGACACCAGGCATTTTATCCAGGGCCAAACCACCACAAATATAAAAGCTTGATGCTTTAGCACAACTTGAAGAACAATGCAACATTGAATAGCTATAACATGGTAAGTCTTGCTTAAAAAAAATAATATATTTTATTTCATGAAAAATGAGTGAATTTTTGTGTATCTTCTTTCTGGCAGGATGTGTGTGAAAGACTAAAAAATAAATTGTTTGGAAGCACTGAGTCCTATAATTTTAAAAAGAAAGGGCATTCAGGACCAATTTCAGTTTCTACCACTGGATACTTGGAGTGCAATCAGGTTTTATCTTTTTATATTTATTAAAAACTTTTTGGGAAAAAAAAAAAAAAAACAAAACAAAAAACCAACACTTGAAATCTTGTATCCAAACCACAGTTGAATAATCTCAAGGAAATGGAGCTGAAATAAATTCTGTGGGGTTGGTGTGTGGGGAGAGAGATGTTCTGGACTATGAGTTGTCACTTGTGTTATATTTTTCTAGAGTGAGCATGTGTGCCCGCAGGCTGGCTGAGCCCTTCCTGTCCCTCCCTGGCAGGATGCAGTACCACTGCACCTCAGCAAGTTGTGCCCAGGCTGTGGGGCACTCATGTATTGCCAATTGGCTGAAGCTGTGGTATAACACAATTGCCAGGGCAGGATCAGAGAGTTACATGACCAGGAACAGGTATATTCCCAAGGTTTCTCAGCAGAGGGCCAAAGGTGCTTGTCCTAGCTTGTATTTGTCCACTTCTCAAAGGTTTTTCTCAAATGTCTCTTCTTTCTGACTTACAGCTGCACCAACTTTTGGCCCTAACTAAGCCTGGGCTTGGTTTGCACTCAGGCCCTTTTGACTAGTACAGAAAATGTGCCATTCCAACTAAAAGTCTCCTTTGTTCAGCGTCTGCTTCCTTTCTGGAGCACTGAAAGTGTGCACCAGTTATAGTCTTCATGAGGACAGTGACATGTATTTGGCAACCAAAGGCAGTGTGAGCAGTTGCCTGCCAAGTTAGAAAATCTCAGTTTGAAAAAACTGAAATCTGCCTTTCTGTTTAACTGGTGTCTGTAGAAGCCAGTAACCAGAAGCACAGTGATCATGGTGTGTGTGGACAGTTCATGTGGGAATTGATGTGTATAGGGTGCTCAGGGTGCCTTGAGCTGCTGCTCAAGACTGCAGTGTTGTCCCAAATGTGGACTCATTATCCAGTGTGCAGGAAAATTCATAGACCAAGATGAGGTATTTCTATTTTTTATTCTAGTTCGTGCAAATTAAGGAGCTGGGTGGTAGCCCACAAAAGACTGGCTCCTTGATGATTCAAACTTTACACAATTTATATATTTTAACAAAGACATCACCATTACTTTGTTACATATTACATAACTTTTTCATTAATTAGTACTCAAACTCATATTTGCTCATTATATCTCTCATTTCTCACATTAATTAATCAGCATGTACAGTTTTCCCCTCCATTTGAGCCTGGGGTTTGTTTTGAGTAGGTAATCAACGAGTTGGTGGTTGTGATCTCCCACTGCCAGTTACCTTCACCCCAGTTACTGCTCAGTTTTGTTGACTTCACTTCTGGTGGCTCTCATCCAGACTGCCTATTCATCTTGGAATTTTCTTCCCTTTTCCTTAAAACAAAAGATTAGCCAACAATGCAACATTCACAGTGCAATTTCTTAATCATAACTGTCCAGCTACAGCTACTGATCAACAATTAAAAACCAAAAAAAAAATTACAAAGTTTGATTCAGATCTTGAGGCGCCAACACCCTGAGGGGCTTGATATCAACAGGACTTCTAGAATCTGCACAATGCTGTTTGCAAAACACTACAGCTTCCCTTTCAATGGCTGGTGTGACCATCTCTTGCATGTTAAAAACCTCAACAAAGAATGAAAGCATTTGGCATCTCAGGGACCTGGCTATATGAGACCATATCTGAAGTACAGAGTACCCTTTGGTTTTCCCCATGCAAGGCAAATGTTGATTACAAGGAGAATGTTAAAGCTGAGGAGACTGGAGCACTGGACACATGAGAATCTGGGTTTGCTTAGTCTGGAGAACAGACAGTAAGACTAAGAGCAAATCTAATTACACTTTTTCTCTGCCTACCAGGGATTTTTAAAGATGATGGAGTCAGGCTGTTTTTAAAGTTCAATGAAAGGAGCGGAAGCAAAGGAATTCTGATTAACTGTATGTGGCAAGTGCTATGGAACATAGGTTACATAATTATAAACATGAAAATCAAGTTTGTTGTAAGCATGGACTGGCCAGATATTAGAGCACCTGTGAACAGCCAGTGCACCTCAATCACTAAGTTTATGGGTGATGTCATTATTCATCTATGTAAATTAAGTAAGGAACTGATTTGAGAGAACAAGCTGACTCGAAATTAGTTTGGTGACTGGAGTCCAAGTCACCTTCACAATTAGGTATTTGACTGATATACAGGATCTCTAGAAAGTGCCCCAATCAGCTCCCCAACCTTTACCCTGACCCTAACCCTAACCTGTCCCTCAGCTGTGATTGGCCCCTCCAGGGCAACTTCCCCCTGTTTATATAGTGGGCATGGCATTCTATGGTATAGAATATCCTTATGGCTGGTTTGGATCACCTGTCTTTATCATGCTCCCCCCAGTTTCTTGAGCAGCTTCTCACTAGCAGAGCATAGGAAACTGAAAAGTCTTTGACTTAGGGTAAGCTCTGCTTATCAGCAACCAAACCAAAATATGCTGCTAACTTTATGTTCATACTGAATCTAAAACACAACCTGTACCACTTACTGGAAGAAAATTAAATCTCTCCCAGCTGAAACCAGGATGAGTTTCGTGGTAAACATTTCTTGTACTTTGTGACATGTATAAATGTATATAATGTGTAGCATGGAATGCATAAGAGAGATTCAACATGAAAACAGGTTATGGACTTTGAGAAATCAATTTTCAGTTACTTGAAAAAGGTAGTAGGTAGGGTTAACTGGGCATCATTCCTAAGGGAAGAAGGAGTTCAAGAGAATGTCAGAGGTAAGTTAAGATCAAAAATGAAGAAGTCAGTTTAAAGATATATCATTTTCTCCAATCTATATTCAAAAAATAGAGATTGAAGAAATGTCAAGAAGTGACTAAGTCAAATTACTGAGGATGGGAACAAAAGAAAGTGCAACTGTGAAAAGAGAATCGGGAAGTTGAATCATAAAAAATTGACAACAAATAAGGCATAGTATGTACAAGAATGGAAAAAATATGTATGCATGCTTAGAGTAGGTAGAAAGTTGAGGAAATGGTTTCCCCATTACTTGTAGAAAATGGTACAAGAGTAATCAAGAATATTATTTATTATCATTAGGCCTTAAATGCTCATTAATGTGCAGATAACTAATGTTTTAAAGACATAAAAGAAATTTGCAGCTCAGCCTTGAAACTAGACATGCAGAAGCCACAGGCCACACACTGTGAACTTTTTCCTAGATATGCTGAGCTTTAAACCTACTTAAGTAAAAGGTGACCCCAGAGCCAGTTCATGTTGGAAGATAAGGGAAGTGCAGTAGTGCAGAGGGCTGTTCTGGGACCTCTTCTGTTCAACATCTTTATCTGTGACCTGGCAGAGGTGATGGAGGAATCTCTAATCAGGTTTGGAAATGACACCAAATTGGGGAACTAGTCAATAGGCAGGGCTGCAATGCAGTGAGATCTAGAGAAGTGGGGGGAATGGGCCAATAGGAATGACATGAAATGCTCTAAGAGCAAAGCTGAGCGCTGCTTCTTCTCAAGAGCATAGGCTGGGGACTCCCCGACTGGGAGCAGCCCTGTGAGAAGTGGCCTGGAGGCCTTGGCAGGCACAAGCTGAGCATGAGCCAGCAGTGTGCCCTGGCTGCAGAGACCAGTAGTGCCCTGGGAGGTATTTACAGGGACATAGGGGGAAGTATTACTCCCTGTTACTTGGAATTCATGAAATCCTATCTGAAATACTGCATCCAGTTTTGAGTCCCTCAGCATTAGAAGGAAATTGATGAATGAGTTCAGCAGAGGGTACTGGCTGGGGAATGTAACACTTGCCCTGTTAGAAGAGACTGAGGAACTGAGGCTTGTTCAGCCTAAAGGAGAGATCATCTCAGGGGTGCTTAACAAAAATGCCTCAGTATCTATATGAGAGTTATCAAGAAATTGAAAGGGAACTCTTCCTACTGGTACAAGGTGGGAAGATGAGAGAGACAGTGGTGTAAGGTGATTTCAGAATGGCTGTTAAAAAACACTTTTTCACTGAGTAGAGGCAGGAACTGGAGCAGACTGCCCAGAAAGGCTATGCATCTCCTGTCTCAGGAATTTTTCAAGACCTGACTGGATAAAGACTTGAGTAACCTAGTCTGACCATACAGATGACTCTACTTTGAGCAAAGGAATGAACTAAACAGTTCTTGAGGTACCCTCCAGTCTGCCTTTATGATTCTATCTCTGTATATGTGTTTGAACTTCTATAATGCAAGGGCACACTGCTGAATCATGTTTAATTTGTTCACCCAAACTTCCAGGTAATTCTTTTGCAAAGCAAGGATACAGCTTCTCTTGAAATAAGTGTGAACAGGAAGAAGTGCAGACAGAGAAGCTGAAGTTTTATAGAAGATTTAGTTTAAGTATCTGGAAAGATAATAATAAAAATCATAAGAGTCAACATATGATTATTAGGAATTGTATTTATTTATGATTTAGAAAATGATGGAATAGATTGTATAAACTATTCTGTATTTTTGACAGAAATAATTTTACTTTTATATATTTTCCATGTCATCATTTTTTTCAGCTAAAAAGATCTCTATTCTCAAAAATTGAAAATTCCATCAAGAAAATTAAATATCTTTTTGACTGCTCGTCCTGAAAAGTTATGTCAGTTTTGCTTCCTACAGGAGAAAGTGACATTGTGAAGATATTTTCTATCAAATAAATGACAGACAGAAAGAAACTCTGTTATTAGTTTTCTGATTTTTTTTTTTTTTTAACTTTTCATCTGAGTTTTGGATAAGTATTTTTCAACGATATTTCAGTTTATTTCAGTTTGTTTCATGCAGGTAAATTTATTTTTCCAGACAATTTATGTATCATATAAAATTAAGACCTGTCACTCACTGCTCTATTGAGCTGGATACTAAATATCTTTCAGTTCTGAGAAAGCTTTTGAATGTATTTGTGACATATCAGTATATCTCTTCTCAGTCTTCCGTGATATCATCCTGCAGCTTGCAACTAGTTTTTTAATGGTAGCACTAAGTTCTTCAAGTATGTTCTTCTTATTTTCCATTTCTAGGACTGCATCATACAGGACTGATTCCTAAATAGTTAGAGCAAAGGTATGCCTAGTGCTCAGAAACTCTTACTAAGTCAATGAAAGTACAATGTGGAAGATATAAAGCATCAGCTAAATTTTTAAAACCTGAAGCTCTTATTACCATTTTTTATTATTACTATGGCTCCTTGGTGTAATAAATTAGAGGTCAAAGTTTCAGAAATATACTGTAATATAAAATAAATATCAGTCAAATAACCCACATAAAGCAAGGTCCAAGTATGAGCCTCTTGAGTTGTAATAAAAGAGCTTTCATGGAATTTCCATAGAGGACTTCAGTGAAGGTTGAGGGAAAGGGACTACTGAATGGTTTTATGGATAGCAAGACTTTCTTTTTAAATGCAACATAAATTTTATTTTACATGTCACTCCTCTCCAACTTTTATTGTTTTAATAACATAAAGGGTAAGATTACCAGTGGGATTTGTATGCTCAATTCTCATTAATTTTAATAGGAACTGGTCACCAAAATCCCTTAGGCAACCCTGAAAACATCAGCCAAAATTTCCTGCTGTATTTGAGAGCAAACTGCAAAATCAACAAAGCCCAGAAAAGCTCTCCCAGTTGAGCTGAGCATGTTTGCTGTATTCCCACAGCAGTGAATAGAGCATAGAGAGAAGTCTGAATCCCTTTTCAGGGCCCTGAGTCATGAAGAATGCAAACAGTAGTGCTCTGTAACAAACACAGATAACACAAAGTATGATCAAAGCTAGATTGTCTTCCCCACTGCTCTTGAAACATTTTGTGTTTGACAAATGCAGAATGCCTGAGAGTAAATGATGAATGTCTTTGAGGTGTAAAATAAAGAAGTATTACCCAACTTTAGTTAGGTTTTAACTTACCTCAGCAAAATCACAGATTTAACAGCAAAGATCTTGCAGTCTAAAACTGCAATGAAACCTCACTAATGTCTATGATCATTTGGTAACCATTAAAATCATTAGGAAGCCTTCCATAATTCCAGGCTGTGCTACATGAGATCACTGGTTTAAGGTTCATTTTTACTAGAATACACCAGCTGCATTAATAAAGTATTTCCTCTCTGTCTATGGCAATTCTAAGTCTATAACATTATGAATTCATACTTTTCATTAACGTATTATATCCCCTAATCTCTAGTTACCAGAGCTCAAATTAAGGTTCCTGTGACAAAATAAATGAGAATGAAATACATGATTTTTTTTTTTCAGTGAATAAAAATTGTTAATAATTTGTCTAGAGCCAAGATTAACTTGTTTTGTTTAACATCAATCATCCTCTCAAAATGTCCACACATACTTTCATGTTATTGGATTAGTATTTCATTGCAGCTCTTTTTCAAAGTAAAAACGTATTTTCCCAAGATATGAGCAAGTGTTTTGAGAGTCAAAGTTATTATAGACATAATGAAAATTTTAATTATTATAATAGTGTTCATTGTTCATCTCCTCCAGTAATTCTGTGGGAACATATGACAAAGCTAATGTCTGTAGTTTTTGATATTTTGATGCCAGTCTTCATCTTCCTAATGTTACATTTATTATTTTTTATTTTGAGAAGGAATGGGGAGAGAAAGAGGGGAAGTGTAGCCCTGCTGTACAAGTGAAAGGCAAAAGATGTGGCACTCTTCTAAAGAAGAAAAATATTTTCAAGCAACATTTTTCAATTTGTGATGTAATATCATACGATAATATATTCCATTTTCCACTTTTAGTCAAGCATCTTCACTCTTCATTTGTCTGCAAAAGTGCTTGGAATCATTTTTGCTGGCGGTATCCAAAGTCTGCTCTTCTTGAACAAAATTTGGAAGGCCAGAACGAATTTTGTGTTGTAAATAATTCTTTCCTACAGACTGGCATAAAACAAGTAAACCTATTAAACCTCTCCTTGATATCAGCAACTGCCTCTGTCACTACTGAATGTTCTTATTTCTGCTTTAATCTGATATATATATATATTACCAGATAAACTAAAACAATGAAATTGTATCATGAGGATCTTAAATGAAACATTTGAAGGACTAGAGAATATGACTTTGAGGATAAACACACAAGTCAAGGAATATACCCCCAGAAAGAGAGACGGGATCTATCCAAATTCTGGATTTTGATGTGTAGTCAGAAAAGGTTTTTCCCCATGTGGTTATTCCTTACTGAAATCTTCCCATGAAAGGCAAAAACGGATATGGGCTTTTCCAGTCCAAATTATACCTATGCTTGCCCAAAGGAGTTAAACTGGTATTCAGGTATGTAACTCTTGGAGTTAGAACATCTGTAGAGGATTATTCCATTGGAGTAGAGATTATGGCTCAGTCTTGCTAGCATGAGTTAGAGAAAAACCTAGGCTTTCCAGCAGGTGTTCCTGAGCTCATAAGAAATGAGCAAACCATTGCTGAAGATTTTCTGAGGTTTATTTGTGTTTACCCTATATTGGAATACTGTAGATTTGCTCTTGGAAAGTGTGACAGTTTTTTGAGGGTTACAGTCTACTTTTATGAATTTGTCAATTGACAGCATCCTACATGTGCCATCTTTCCCTTCACTTAATTGACTTAAGGCTCTCCTCAGTACTGCAACTCAATATTTGATATTGCATAATTTAATCTTATTTTAGAAAGTCTTAGGTTTGGGAATTAAGTTGCTCCTCAACTTTGATTTGTTTGGGGTTTTTTTGTTTCTTGGTTTTATTTTATTTTTTTTTTTTGGTTGGTTGGTTTGTTTGGTTTTTTTGTTTGTTTTATTTGTGTGGGGTTTGTTTTGTTGTTTTGGTGGGTTTTTTGGGGGGCGTTGTTTTGGGTTTTGGGTTGGTTTTTTTTTTTGGGGGGGGGTGTTTTGTTTTGTTTTTTAATCTTTGTCTTGACATAGGACTGACTACAGTGTTTATGATAGGGAAGCATATGAGCTGCTCCAGACTGTCAGATTTCAGATCTTTGTGCCTCACCAGCAGATGTGTGTGCAGTTTGTAGTCCTCCAAATTGTTCAGCCTATTTGAGGTTGTCATGCAGTTAAGAAGCATTACGTTTTGATTTATAAACACAATAATAGTCTTCTTTGAGATAACAGAAACAAATTAAGCAAAATAGAGGGAGATTGGGGGTTATTTACTTGTCTTTTTTGTCAAAAAAGCAGAGCTGTGGAAATGCAGTGCATCTGACAATGTGTAGTAATATTTTGGTTGACAAAATGCAGAATGCTTTCAGTATGATAATGAATGTATTTAAAATATCTCGGAGACAGAGGAATTACAAATGGGTGTTACTCATCTCCTCCATTTATTATCAGGACGATTTGAACTATTGTTGTCTTTTTCTGAACTCGAGCAAATTTTGTGCTTGAGTTCTGCTGTCTTTACTAAAGTGCAACAGCAGAGAATAGTACAGCTAGAAACGTGATCTACCTGCTACCTATGCATTTTACAGATATTAAACGGAAAAGCTTTTCTTGCCTATTGCCCAAACCTCTCCAGAGCACATGTCCAAGACAATTAAATATGGAACTTACTAAAATCATTTGGATTAAATCCTGAGTTTCTGACCCAGAATGTAGTAAGTCAAATCATTGAGGCTTATTTGTAACCATGTGAAAATTCTGAACTCCAGAACAGACTGGAACCTTACTGATTCGAATGTTTCCAAACACTGCGATTCTTCAGGTAAGTGAAGGTCCCTGTCAGTAAAATGTGATGGTTGCTAAAGTTAAGAATATTATTTCTCCTATCAATTATTTAGTTGCTCCTGTTATTGAATTTTGGTAGGAAACAAAATAAAGGAAACCCACAAAACTAATCACTAAGAAATCTAAGTGGAATCCATTTGTTGATGCATACCATCAACAGAACCTCTTCATTAGGAATATCACTGTATTGCACCACCAAGTATTATAAAAAAATGAATAAAATACTAGTATTGCAAACATTTATAATGGGAAACATCTTCTGGTTCCAGATATATACCAATTTTTAAACCATATAATAAAGGAACTTTTTCAAATTTTGTTCATATAAGGTGCTGACTTTTTAAAAATTTGATTACTTCAGTGGGATAAACATTTCACTTTGTGATATCTGTAATCAACTTGGAAATATGTATCTTTGTAGTTAATGTGAAAACATGTCCTGGTTTTAATGATTATGAGTACATCTGGCTCCCACTGGGCTCCATAAGAAGCTACAGGAGCTGAGTATTTATGAAAAGGAAAGACTTGGTTGAAAGACCTTAGTTTTTTGTAGCTATGCATGCAAATGTTAGAATAGCCGTTTGTGAATATCACCAAAATATTAGCAATTATTAATGAGAATCTATTTCAAAATTTCTTTATCAATTTTCTTGTATGTTTATCTTTGCTATTTAGAGATTGAGTTAGTGGGACTCACTTTTTTTTTTAGGGAAATATTCTAACCAGATGGTGTTTTAGCACTTCCCACATACCTTGTAAGCAGCCCATTACACCTATTCATCCCTCACAGTATTTCCACAGTGAAATTTCTATGGTGTCTTTTCTATTGCAAAGAATTATTTACTTTTTTTCTCTAATTGTCACATGGTAAAAAGATTAATGTCAGTGTGTATTTCCTTTGCTCTTTAAAAGGACTGTTAAAATTATATTTAATATAGTAAAAGCAGGAGAACAATAAAAGTTCAATTAAACAAGTATTTTCATATTTTTCAGCTCACAGGTCAGATCCAAAATTCACTGGACTTTGAATGATGACCTTAGTCTTAGGTAAGTGACAGCATGAAAAAACAGCTGTATAATAGAAGGGGTGCATGAATTACACCAGCGGTAGGAAAGCAAAAGTTAACTAGGAGGAACCTGTCATGAAAAGAGAGCTACTATGGGTGACAGCAGCAGCAAAAGAGTTGACACAGGGCCACAACACAGTCAGGGGTTCCTGATTTCCATCATGCTGAAGCTAGGCGGAGAAAGAAAGCAGCTGGACTTTTATGTGTTGTATTTCTTTCTGAGATTTAACAGGTCATTAGGGGATAATAGTACCTTTAAAAGACCTGAACAGTAGGAGAGAGGACAGGCTTGCTTGTTGAAATTTCTGTAATTACTCACTCCTATTGGGTTCCTCGAAGAAAGCAGTGGAAGGAGTTTTTAGGTAGCTGACCTCTCCTTGGAGAATGGTTTGTGTTCCACAGGAGAGTGCACAAAGATTTATCTCAGGAGTAGTGAAAGTGACTACAAAAGGATTAAAGTAAATTTCCGCAGTATATGGAAAATTGAATACTTTATACATTTACAGCCCACTACCATTCTCAGACCTTATTGTATATTTTACCATAATGTTTGTTTTTTGATATGTGCAACAAAGTAAAATTATAGAAAGAACATTAAAAATTATTTCTTTGGAATCACCTACCTGCGGTTTTCCTGCATGCTGAAGAGATATTTCTGTTCAAGTAGTGAAGGTTAGTCTGATTATTGTACTCAGGAGCTATTTCAAATTAGCATGAATAATAACTACTAAGAAAAACAGCTCACTGGTTTTCTACTCTGCAGACAGGAAGGAATTAATGTGGTAATTTGCTATTCATACTATTGTATACAGATATCATTTTACGTTGTTTTCTTATTTAATTCTCTCTGTCTTACAGTTTGATGAGGTTTTTGCTTTAAACAGGTCTTTAGTACATTCTTCTCTTCCTTTAGGTTGCAGTCACCAGGGCATGCATTTTTGTTTAGTTGTGGTTGTCTTCTGTGCATCACCTGCTCTTTGCCAAGCAAATCATTAGTCTTAAGTATAGATTCCACAGATATATGGCCATCAGTGGGACTCATCATATGTGTGACATGCCTTTATTTTCCCTGACTTAGGTCTAATGCAGCTGTATTTTTAGCTCATCTTAAGTGATCTATCAAGAGCTCTAATCTAACAGCTCTTGGACTGATAACCTAATTATTTTATGTAGCAGGTGAGTAACTTTGCATCTTGGATTCTGCTTAAAACCTAGGGTAAACCTTCATGGATTCATTTGAGAATATGCAAAAAAAAATTGACGCTGCACTATGAATTCTCTGAAATCTCAGGGTTTGGGGCATTAAGGGGCATGTTTTGGATCATAAAAATCTTAAAAGAAATGTGATTAGAGAAGTGCTACAAAGATCAAGATGATAAAAGAGATAAACTAGAGATAAAATGTCAGAATCTGTGAGAGGGAGCTGTTAACAATGTAAGATGATCTCATTCAGGATAGCTCCAAGGGAGCCAGCTAATGGGCCTTCTGTGCTATGTAAGTAAATGTGAAGAACAAAAACATTGAGACTGTGACAAAAAAGGCAACAAAAATGTCTAACACCTCATATTTGTCTTCCTGTTATGTGACTTTGATACAGAGAAGGATCATGATGTTTGAAGGTCTGGGGTTAAATGAACTGGTGTGTTATAGACCACAGTTTCAAAAAAAATTGTGACACTAAATTAAAATTTCAATAAGTTCTCCATATAACAAAGTGTGATGTGAAAGAAGTACTCATTGGTCCAAATTTTGCTTTAGGTGGCTAGAAATAGGAAAAAAAAATAATTAACACCCCCCCCCCCTTTTTTTTTCCCCTCAAAGTAAAAATTATCAAACTTCAGAAAAATTAAAATGTTCATAAAACCTTTTTGTTAATTTTTCTTGTAATATAATATTCCATTTGTTAAATAAATATAACCATATTTTTTTCTGGAACTTTCTCTTGAATTCTATTTTTTTCACTGCTCTATCTCCTCTTCCCATCTTTCTGTCAGTCCAGATAAAAGAGAAATTTGAAAACATTAAAATGTACTGGAAAGGACTGGTAGGCTGATTGTGAAAAGGAAACAAAAAAGTCTACACAACTGTCACAGAAATGTATTGAGTGATATCTGCATATTTAAGTCTCTGTCCTTGAAGAAGGTTGGACTTTGGCTTTACAGAATTTTCAGTATATGATTTAGGTACTCAAGCATTCTAGACAATGTAATGAGTTCATCTACAAACAATTGTAGAGAAATTCACTATTTTTATCGCATATCTAAAATGTCAATGCTAGTTGTGTGGCTCATGGATGATTGTCAGAAAATGAACTCGAGGCTTTTCTGATGTTTGTGGGAGTTTTGCCATTGACTGCAACGTAACCAAAATGTTGTTCACAGTTGTTACTATAGTGATTGGAACTATATTTTTGTCTGACATTGCCAGAGAGTTCTTGGAAGTCTTGTTTCAGTTGATTTCCTGTACACAATTTGTGGTGTTGTTGTGGTAATTAATAATGACAATATTGTTGATCAATGCTGCATCTATGGTGGAAAATCTCTTGGCTCTTTTGTGTATTGTATGACTTAAATCCAGTACATAGTGAACTACCTTGAAAGTGACAATCAACACTAAGAAAATAGCCTTTGTTTTTTCAGAATATCAGATCTACAAACCTTTATCAGAATATTTGGAGTCTAGTTCTGCATAAAAACTAATTTTGAAATGTTTTTGGAAGATTTTTCTCTACTTTTACATGGACAGTTTTTAAACTGAAACAAAACATTCCTTTAAGAACTGGATCACTTAAGAACTGAAGAAAACAATGAGACAATTAAGGTTTAATATACTATCCAAGTTTTCCCCACACAGCTCATATTCCCTAATCACTAAGATACCTAGTTTATTCATTCTGAATAAGGCAGGGTTCCTACAGATAAAAACAATATATAATCAATGAGTTAAAAGAGAGCATGAGAATATTGCAGAATATGAAATTCCAATGATATTTGCATTTTCAGACTCTGCTCTGGTTTGCTTGTTGGATATGAGAGTCACTTTGTGCAGTTGTATAGATTTCCAACAAGAGCGGGCATATCCTTTAAGAATGTTGTGAAAATTTTATGGGACACATGTTATCTGAAATGTTACACTGTGACCAGTTTGTATGATGGAACCGGTATGGAGGGACAGCATTAAGGTTAAATTTTGTAATTTTAATCTGATATTTACTCTGTTAGAAACACTGACCAATAACCAATCTCATACCCTGTTCTTTTATTTTTTCATACTACTAACGTCCATTGGGTGGAATGTCAGAACTACTCCATATGTATGTAACTATGTTGCCCTCTTGTGACCAGCTCTCTAAAATAAGAAGTTATAGATCACTTCAAAAACAGAACTTGATTTAAAGCAATATTAAAATTGATTATTGATAAACTTGCATATTTTGTTTCTTTTATGTAAAACAGAGCAAAAATTTTATAACATCTAAACATAATATTCAATATCTTTCACAAGAATGCTGTTTCTATTTCTTTCTGATCCTTCTGTCAATTTTTTTGTGATTTTCTCTTGACCTCTCACTGTCCTTAAGTGCCCTACTAATATAAAAACAATATTCACAACCATGTAGGAGCATTATATGAATTGACTATGATATCAGGAAATAAATGTACTATTATTAATTATGTATGTGTATAAATCTTCAAGCATCAAACATTCTGGTTTTGGTTCTCTATCTTGTATGGTTCAGATACTGGTTGCTGTAGTAGGCAAAACCATAGTGAATTTAATCTGTCACTTATTTTGGTTGCAAATCTGATTAGGTTGTCTTTGGGGCTTTGTCATTTGTTTTGTTTTGTTTTCGTTTTTTTCTTATATGCCAGTCTTTTTTGAATTGTTTCCATTTCTTTTGATTCATATATTGCTCCCTGAGGTCAGTAAGTAACTTTTACAAATTTTACTAAGTAAGAAATTTTAAAATAGTAGCTATGCTGCCCACTGTAGCTGAATAGTTAATTGGCAAACTAGTTATGATAGGTGGAACAGACCAAAAAGTGAGAAGTAAAACAATTAATTTTAAACTAGAAATAGTGCACATACTAGAAGTAGTGCACATAAACATCCTCTGATATTAGTTAAGTCTTTAGAAATCCCAGAGGCTTTTGCATTTTAAACAGAAGTCATAAGCAATGTCAAATAATTTCCTGACTTTTTGTAGTATTTTCTAGTGCTTCAAATGTAAATAGGTCTTATTCAGTTGTCTCATTGCCCATTAGTTACTGATTCAGAGTTTACTTGAGATTATTGACTCTTCTCTTACTGTGTCTTATGATATGGAGTGGTCCTCACTTATTTACTATCAAATAATTCAACCATGTCTAACGTGACCAGTAAAAAATATTGAGTCTAAGACAACTGAAGTGGGAGCAGAAGGGGAGAACAGACAAGTGCACACACACTCACCTAAATAATGCTTTTGATGACATTCACTTCTCAAAAAATCAACTGGTTGTTTGATGTAGAAAATATTGGATATTGAATGTATCTTCATCTTTTATGCAAATATTTTGGGGGGGTGAAGTCACTGTTCTGGAAGGCCAAAACATTCTAGCAAGCTACTCTTTCCTTAATTAAGGAAGACTCTAAGGGAAATCTGAGCCAATGAAGACCTGAGAGTTAATTTACCTAAAACAGAGATTAATTCCCCTTAGATTAGAATTGGTGAAGCCACCCTAGGTTACATTTTAATTAGAATTTTTGTTGCAGCTTTTGTGAGGGGATGCTTGACAACCTACTTTAGCAAAGCATAAAATTCTTCTTCATTGTACTGTGAATCCACTTCTTAAATCACAAATATATACATAGATGTACATCACGTAGATGTATATCATCCTCTTAATAGTGGAGAGAAAGAGAGTAAATAAACATCTTTTCCCTGTATCTAGATCCAGTAATTTCTAAAGAAAAAAAAAAAACCACCATTGAGAAGGCCAGAACTCAAGTACCAGGAGCTGTTTAATGCTGGTTTTCCAATTCACAATAAAGGTATTATTCAATTGCATCAGGAGCTTCTGGTGAAATGTGTGCATGTTATAATTTTATCTGTGGTTCTGCCCAGCAGCATCACAGCTCGCGTGGACAGAGATCCAAGACTCTGTGCTGGCAGCAGAACTACCCTTTGTGTGTGAGGATCTCTGAGCTAGCAGGACAGAGCGCACCCCTTGTGTTAAGGAGGCCTTCTGGAGCACTAGACATGTATATCCATCACCATCCACTCCTCCCTTGCTCCTTGAGGAAGAGCACAGCATCTTCAAGGGTTTTGTTTGTTCTGTAAGTTTTCCTGCTTACTGGTGGAAATGCTTTTGAAAAGCCCAGAAATTGGGCTAGTTTTATTACATGAATTACCATTATACGTATGGAAATGGCAGCTTTTGAAAACATCTGTTTTGATTTAAATTTACCCTATTGCAGTGTTCCAAATGACCAGAATATCTGTATCTAGATGTTTAGGCAGATAATCATAGCTCTGTTCTCTTCTATCCTGAATAATGCAGAGTTCTGCACAGCCAGGTTATTTGAGAGGAAATCTGATAATCGGTAATGCTAAAAGACAGTCATATTTGACATGGAGGGCAGAAATTAAATGGCAGAAAGTTCTCTCTGCAGCAGTGTACCAACATGGATTTAGCTACATGACAAAATTGTCTGAACTTACAGAGTAATAGGCAGGATTTTATTTTAAATCTTTCCACAACAAGTGTTGGATAAGAAGTATATATCAGTATCTTTTGCTGACATTTTGCTAACATGTACAAAGATGATTTTTTTCCTTGGAATACTCAAACTGATAGACACATTGACATAATTTTGATGGTTAATTTCAACAATTGCCCTTTTCAAATTTTTTTAGTACATTGTTGGGTTTTCTTTTCTGCAGCAAAACATCTTCATCTCACACAGTAGTTAATGAAATAATACCGTATTCATGTGTTTCAGATTCTGCCAGGGTTTGACAGACATGTTTAATTGTTCATGATACCTGTGGCTTAGAACAACAGTCTAGATATAAATGCAAATTTTTGTAGCTTGAAGGAATACTCTTATAAGCAACTGTATTTTATTTCAGGACTACTACAAAAATTTTCTGTAGTTATTCATAGTTTAAGTCTTTAAACTGAATCATGCTGAGAGAATATGAGCAATTTATATTATTTGTATTAAATATGGCTACTCATGCTGCCTCTTAATTGGCTTTTATGTGAGTTAGAGATAGTTTACAATAATTAAGCTGTAAGTAGCAGTTCGTCTCTAAACACCTTCAGTGTTCAGATATAGAGAGTGATGTCATGACCGGAATCTTGAAAAATAAATCATTATTAAAGATACATAAGGAGTGTTCAGATTGGAAAAAATGTGTACATTAGAAAATGAGAGGTTGCTTTATATTCATTAACATCCCCTACTGTTTTTCTAGAAGTTTTCTTTGATGAAACAGTCACTTGAGTACCAATGATACATAAATCTTACATAAGGATAGTCCAGCATGATCTTAAAATATGTTGTTCTTATCAGGAGAACAAAACATAAGAAATGTCATTTTTCACTTTAAAATTTAAATTGTTTTGTTTAAATTCTTATTACTATAACTCAATCAGTGTTAAGTTCTACAATGTAATTAATACTTTCAGGGGTGTTAATCCATTCAGAAATTACAGATGGAAAAATGTATATTATTCCTCATCTAAGTTCATTTGGATCAAAATTCTTTTTCTTGATCAGAATTTTTTGTTCACTTTTAAAGAAATTGTTCTGTGTTGAAGTTTAGGGAAACAAAATAATTTCCCAAACATCATAATACTGTTCTAAAAAAACAGGGAAGCCAGGGCAAAGTTATTTTTTATGACATGCCTACACATTACATTAGCAACTTTATAAAGATTCTATTCTGTTAGCTTAATTTCACAGAAGTGAAGAGTTTCAAGCAGGAAAATAAGATACAATAATGAGAAGGATCGTGTAACAGCGAAATTAAAAGAAATTAAACACTGGAGGATGGCAGAAGGAAGGTGTTAAAAAAATCCTGCATTGTATGTGAAGCAAAATATTTAGGAAAAGCAAGTTAGAAAAATTGAATATATAACACAAATTGGTATGTGCATTTTTTTTTTTTTTTTAAATTGTTCTGGGTCATACAGAAAATAGAATACAACTGTATAAAAGCTGGTGTGGGAAAAGAAAGGGATTCTGACTATGGCTTTTAAAGTCATTGATGACACAGATATCAGATTATAGTATATGTGATCTAAATCTGACTTTACTGTGTTCCTCTCCACAAATGTATATTAGATTCACATACAAGGAACATTTTCCTAAGGCCATATGGTACTTTTTGATAAAGATGAATGTTACAGCCCTGCTGGACAGTGTAATGTGGGATGAGTTCACATTTTTCAGCCATTCAGAAAACCTCTGCTCTCTCAGTGAACCTGCATTGTGCTCTGCAGCCATCTAAAATTTGTATTTGAGCTCTGTTAGAGGAAATTGCAGTCACTGGGAGTGATAATCTAAATTAACTTCTACTTTAGTCCTTCAAATATTATTTAGAAGTTTATAACACCAAAAGGCACTTGATTTAGAGGACATTTTCTGTGTGAGTTCAAAGTACATGGCACAATTCTGTTGGGATAGGATAATTGCATATATTCTTACAGATGGTTAATTTGTTCCCCAGTTAAATATTTGGAACAGAATAACATGAGTTGTGCTATATCCTATTTGACCTGGAGAAGTTGAGATACGACACTTTTCTGATAGGAGTGTAGATGTTTAACTTGTATAAAACATGCCAGGCAGTGGAGCTTGAAATATGTGCAAGACCTTGGGAAAAACAACTAGCAATATTTGCTCATGTACTGAGTGTGATTCTTCTCTGCCTGCTACAGCTAGAGAGTGAGAAGCAGAGACAATTGTGTGCCTCTTTCCACGCTCCCAAAGTCAGGGTTCCCGGGGACTAACTTATACTTCAGCTGCAAGGTAACACTAGTCTTTTAAACACTTTGTGACTGACTCCAGGTTACTCAAGCAGATTTTGCTCTGGAATCCCTTCCTAATCACATAAAAAGGAAAATGTTAAGTGAGTGATCTGAGCTTTATACTCATGAGAGATTTCTCTCCCAGCTTCTGACCTGCAATAGGTATGCAGAGCCTTTCATCAAATTATCTGTCAGAGGAGCTTAATGCTCATTATTATACTTATCTTATTGGTGGCAATGTTAATGGAAAAAGGAAGCTAAGGAAACTTATCCGACAAAATGCAGAAGCAGAAAGCAGAGTAGAATTTAAGACACTTCTGTTCCATATTAAACTCTAGACTCTGCTAAAATATAATGCATTTAGGCTTTGAGATACTGTTATAACTACACACTAGGGACTAAATTCTTTTGTCCTTGTTCAAGCAAATCCTGCCCCCAGACTGAACTGGGAATTTAGATTGAGTGAAGACTGCAGAATTGAGCCCTAAAGGAATATGGCTTACTGCAATAAGAGACACAAGAGAGTTGAAATAAAAATACTGCTAGCAACATGTAGCAATGGAACAACATTACTTAGGGAAACATTCAAATGGGATGAATTAATTAGAAATGAGACTTTGATCTAATGCTTATGACACTGTTTATGTTCAGTGTAACCTATTATTTGTATTACCTCAACTCTGTCATATATTTTTTCTACTTCCTAAGTAGTGTTTGCCTATCTTTTACTGCTCATGAAAGAAAATGTTTTGCACTGTCAACATATTTGTTTGTTGTTAATAAAAGATTATAACTAAAAATATAATGATGTGTCAAACAGAACTAACCCTCCAGAGAAGCTAAGCAGATGGAAATAGTGCTGTGAAAATGAATGCATTGTAATTCAAATAATTTGCTTTTCCGCAACAAATTATCTCTAAGTCCCACCCACAACATACTAATGCTGAAGCAGAACTAGAGCAAGCTTATGGATTGATTCTACCATCCTTTACATTTGGTATGAAACCTATAGAACATCATTTGACATCAACAAAGTTATTTCTGATTTACAATAACATAAATTAGATCTCAATAAGCAGAAAATTCGTAAAGCTAAATGTTTGAAATACATTTTAAGCTCAATGAAAGATCTATTATCTCAGTGATGAGCTCTATCTAGTTCCAGTTTAAAATCTGCTGTCTCTCAGAGAACGGTATGGATTATAACTGCTTTGAAAACAGATGCATATTCATTGATTAGTCATATTTGATTCCTCTTTTTAATTCATATTTTCATATTCATGTTTTTGTATATTTTATTCTCAGGCAAATGTTAGCTCAAATAAGGAAATAATTGTGATCTGTGACTTTTTTTTTTAAAGTATTTTGGTTGATTTTGCAGCAAAAAAAGACTGCACAATTTTTAGTATTAATCTAAAATGAGTTTTTTCCATATACAAAATAATTAAGTATATTCCCATTATAGTATTTATTCACAAAATAAAGTAATTAGTCATGCTAAGTGTGATGCCTATATTAATATAAAGAAGGTAACTGCAGCTTCATTTATACCTTTCCTAACATAAAAAGCCTTCATAAACGAAGGCTACTTTTTTTGTGGATTTTGTTGGTTTTAGTTTTTTTTTCCCCTGGAAACATAATTGCACCTTTCTTTCCAAAGCCATTTAAAATCCATTCCTGTATAAGGATTTATGAACATTATAAGCATTTATGAACTGGTGCTCATGCATAGTGCTCAGGGAATTATACTGAGCACAATTTTTTCCAAGGGCTAGTGGATTTCAGTTTTATTGCTTGATATGTTCCCATTTCTGATGAAATTTTGCTGAGTGTTGCAAAACCAAATATAAATTGGTTCCCAAACTGCTTTTGTTTCTTTCTTTCAGGAACTTTTAGCGCTCTCTCTCCATTTCCTACTGTCCTCTTTCTTTCATTGACTTTTAATGAAATCCCTGCCCATGGCAAGGGGGTTGGAACTAGATGGTCTTGGAGGTCCCTTCGAACACGAGCCATTCTATGATTCTGTGAAATACCTAACTGGATTCTGATACTTTCCTCATTAATTGCAGACAGATGTAGCTACAAGATTTATTATGGGAAACTTCATTGCTTATAACATTACCTTTGGGTGAAGCTTATCTAAAAGTAATGTAAGTGAGACCTGGACTACATCTGCCCCCTATAAAGATTACTCCAGCTTACAGAGGAAAGAAACAAAGAGAAAGAAGGACTGTTAACATCATTACCTTCCTTGAACATCATGGGTTTGGGAGGCCAGGGAAAGATAGTAACCCAAGTATGAACTGCTGATTTACCTTAGGAATGGAGAAAGTCAAAGAAATAATGCTGTGACTACATGGATAATGGTTATGGCTTATGATGACAATCTATTTGGGTACCTCGCTCCCAAAAAAAAGAAAACCCACAAAACCAAACCATAAATATTTGAAAAATAAGCCTCTTAAGGAAGGTAGAATACAGTGCCTGGTGTGGAACTGCCCTGGGCCACGAGAAAGGACTTGGAAATATTAAAGTGGTCTAAACTAGGCTGGCAGTTCTGGGCTTGGTTTTGTTTTGTCTAAGTTTTGTTTTTAGAAATGTATGAATGCTGCATGACAAAAATCTTAAAATGAAATAATGAAAATTAGATTAAATATCATGGAGTGGGGTGGTTTTGTTGTTGTGCCTGCTCCATCTAAATTTTCCTCAGACATTTTGGAGAATTTTTAATTAATATGGATTTTCTGATTGGGAATGCAATTAATTCTCTGGTAAGAGAGTCAGGCTTTTACTTAAGTAAGGTTTCTTTCCTACTGCCAGTCTACAGAAAAAGACTTTCAGAAAATTTGGATTCTCAAGAGATCTACTAAGATGAAAAGCAGTCTACAAATAAGGGCCGAAACATTGCATGGTCTCTATCTCATTCCAATGTATAGTCATTGTGGAAGCAAAACAAAATTAAATCTTTGTTTGCTGATAAGTAAAATTAGACTTAGATAAGGCCTTTTCTGATAGACTGGAGATAGTTTTTCTTCATTGATCAAGGTGATAAAGAGAACTACCAATTTTTAAATTAAAGATCCTAAATAGAGAGACATAGCTGTTAATTTATTAGTTGGAAAAAATAGTTGATATGCTGCAAGAGCTTTATTTTAATATTTTATGATAAATCCTACTACAAAATCCAAAGAACATGTTTTATTTGCAAAACCAGGTAATTTTGAGTACTTCTGCTTTGCAGCTATTGACATATGAATATATAAACATTGTTATTTGATTGTTCAGACATGAAAGAAACTAATGAGAATTATATACAATTTTTTCAAGTCAATCACCTTCAGCAAGCAAGCAACTGCCGCTCTTTAACAGAGTTCTCAGGCATTTGCAATTTCCCCTTTTTCAGATGTTGTTGCTGTAGTAGTAGAGTCAGCAGAATGGAGAGTGTGTATGTGTTTCAACCGCTGAAGTTTAATTCAGCAAATTAGCTGCTTTTTTGATGATGGGACTCAGGCCAAGAGGCTGAGCTGAGAATGGGAGATATTTCAATGGATTGCATATGTTGAGTTATTCCTTAAAATGATAGGCTGTTACATAGATTCAGCAATGTCTTAAACTACTGCAAAAAATCACCATATCTCTTCTGCCAAAGATGTTACATTTTAGTGACCAAAAAATTAGCTTTATTCCTTTAGGGTTACTTACTTTATTAGATAGAGCTGAAATAGTGTGATTTAAGGTCATTCTTCCTCTTTTCTCAAGTTAGCAAAGTTCTTTTTGTGCTTCAAGTGTGGTCTGCTGCAAAGAAACCTGTAAAATAACTTTCTAAGAAACTGTTCATCTTTTTCATGCCTGCCTCCTCTGTTGGTGCTGCTGCCCACCAAGTTTCCTTTACTCATCTGTTCTACCTCCTGGAAATGTGGTTATTTTACCATGCTTCCTGATGACAAATCAACAGAAAGAATGTAAAAAAAAACCAAAAAAAGCATTTTATGGAGCTCTAGAAATTTTTTGAAGCATTGTTATCAATGTCTCACAACTACTTTGTATTTCAGTATCGTAAGAAAGTACTTTACAATTGATGTTAGAAATAAACAAACTGTATTTTGCAAATATTTATGTGTAAGAGTATTGTCTGTTTGGAGAAGGTGGGTAAATATTAATGCAATGGCTATTTAATTCAAATAGTTACAATTGTTTAGCATAACAATGACATGAAGGAAATTAGAGCAACCCTAACATGATCTGTTCAGGACTTCAAAGGGTATAACATTTTTCCAGCCCAGTGTACTGGAGAGAATAAACCAACAAAAAATGCACAGTGCAAAAAGCTCAGAGGTGTTACCACATGGTATGATTATGGTGGGTCTGGAAATTCTGCTTAATTTTCTGTGTAGGCAGTTAGAGCTAAAAGGAAGGCTTGCTGGTAGTGGTGATATAGGTCACTATTGGAAATTTGATAGAATTTTTCCTGCTCTGATCGTTCAGGTTTAATCATGACTTGAAAGCAGCTGATGGTTACAGAGTAATCTGTACTGAAGTGTATTTATTTATTTTTATTCTAAAGTGATTTCACTGTCATGTTATTTTTAATTAATATATTTAAAAATAATAAATTATTTAATAATAAAGTGGCAAATCCGTACTTGAAATTTCATAAGTGTATTTTCAAGAAGACAAAAATTCAAGGGGAAGAAAATATTATTAAAAAAAAATTATTCTGCCTTTACCAAACTAAATGAATTCATATAGTATTCCTGGACATTTTTTCCTAAAATAGATACCCATCTCATAAGTGAGTAATGAAGGTGTTTTTCTGTAAGAGAATAATTATGCAGACTAATTTTGCATATGCTGAAAATACTTCTCTTTAATTTGTTGAAAATTATAACATAAATTCATAATTTTTCCATGTATGTGTACCTACCTTAGGCTATCAAATGCAGGTCTTAGAAACATTTTTTACAAGTTCAAAAAAATATTTAGTAATCATTTGGTTCCCAGTTGATTTCAGTGGGGGAAAAAAGGACCAAGTGATACTCAGTAAAATTTCTTGATGTGTAATTGTATATAATCCTTAAAGAAAACTGAAAATGTTAATCCATTTTATTCATTATAGACTCATAAGCTACAGGCAACTCTGGATCACTTATAGCTTTAAATTTGATCACAGTATTCATGATTAAGCTTCAAATATGTAATAGAACTTCTATTCCAGTTGATATTACCATATGATTATAATTACCCATCCTCAAAACATGATCCTTAGAGTTTGTGGTGACTGGGAGGCTGTATCGATAACCTCCGTTTTCTCCTGATTTATGCCAAGGATTTAGCAATAATTTGCCATTAAGTTTGTGAAGCATTGAAACTCTTCCTTTGTTCCTTGTTTGTGTGTTTGAAAGACAATATTCATTTAGTATTGCAAGCACAAGGTGCTTGTATTAGGTCTATTAGTTTGCTATTAGTGTAACAACTATTGGGAATACACTTCAATGTCTTGCTTTGTGACTTGCAGCCAAATAGCAGACGCAATTGTCTTCCCTCTTTACACTGAAATAAGATCCTTCTTGCATTCACTGTAATTTCCTTTTCAGCCTGATCTTTTAGTCTCCATTTGCAGAGTGCCAATTCTATAGCTGTGTTGCAAGTTACTAAACATGTTTTGCCAGATTAAGAAATTTGTTCTGCTCTACTCTGGCCTCAGTTTTTTTCTACGGAGAATTTTAAGCTTTGGTACCAATCCAAAGGGCAAAATTTCTTTTATGCAAAGTTAAACTGATTTTTCCATGATGTTGAATCTTGATGATACTTTCTGGTTTATAATGCCACTAATCTTTATTTAAATTCTCAAACATACTCTTTAACACCAACATATTTTCTTTTTCCTATTTTTCAAATCCTTTATTGGAGAAAATCCTAGTCTGAATTCTCTACTCCCCTGCACTTGGTATTTTAAGGGATAAAGAGATGGTGTAGGATTCTGTTTGGATCTCAGTAAGAAAGAGCATACAATAACTCATTTAATAAAGTAGCTGTTTAAACAAGATAAGATAATATGAGGAATATGGACAGCAAGAAAAACTTACATCGTTTCAGATGCAGGCTACATGCATGCATGCATGCATCATCCAATAGACCACTAATGCGTCTCCTAACAGTGTGCTGCACAGATCCTGTCCATGGAGATTTGTCCTCCATTTTGGCCATTCGAGCTGTTATATGCAATTTTCTTAAAGAAAATAAGTCTATTCATCATTGGAACTGTCAAACAGAATGGATATTTGCATTGACGAAACTTCTTGCTTCTCACTTAAAACTGTGCACATCACGTAATTCCTGGAACTGAGTAGGTGGGAACTGCCTGGAGGCTCCTCAGTTGCAACCAACTGGCTAAGTCCCGTGGCCAAGAATTTGAGCAGCACCACACAGCTTGAAACCATTCTGAACAGGTGGCCCAACACAGCACAGGTCTGCCTGTGCTTGGGTAGCTGTGCTGTGAATCACCAGCTCCTTCAGGCACAGCAGCCCCGTGTTCACAATCACCTTGTTGCACACCTTGATCCACATAGACTTTGGTGTTCCCAAACATACTACAAGTTACAAGTTCTATTAGGAAGCTGTTCAGCTAACAAAGAGTTTCCTGACAGGCTGGAATGTTCCCTCTGTTGTACCACCCACCCACCAGGGCAGCACAAGATGGCATGGGGTGAACCACCAGGTATCCCTGCAGAAGCTGCTCCTGTGGCATACCAGCTTCTTAAGCCTGGAGTACAAGGCCCAGTAGAGGAGATTTGGACTGTTCAAGGTCACCAGCTACTCAATACAATGTCTTCTGCAAGGCTTCCAATACAGCTACTGAGGAAGAATCTCATATGTAACAATTCCTGCCGCACCATACTCACTGGTAACTTTACATTTGTACTTATGGTATGAGGTGTGAAGGCATCCAGTAAGGACAACGTGTCTTTAATAAGGAAACAATTATTGCAATGTCCCCAGCCATATAAGGAAAGAAACAACAGGGTTATCTAACAAACAGAATTAGGTAGAGCCAGTAAAATATTTCTGCAAAATGTTTTTTTCTGTTGCAAAATCTAACTTCAATTAAATATATATGGGAACATTTGCAGGGATGTTCTTGTGGGAATGTATCAACTGAAATGACATTATTTCTATGGCAGGGAAAAAAAACGCTAAATTTGAAATAGCTTTCTGTTCCCATTTTCAAGTAATTTCAATTTTTCTTTCTTTTGTCTTCTGTTTTCTTTAAGGACAGTTGAGCAGGCTCAGATGTTGGTTAAACATGGAACTGTGTTATGCTAAAGTGGTGGACACCCTTGGAAGGTTAGCTCTTTTGGCTAAATTGAGATGTCTTGCCTTACTTCCTTCTAGGCCTGTAAAATTGGACAAAATTCCAAAATTGGACAAAAAAGGACAAAATTCTTACAAGAGCAAACTCAGAAGAGCCATTCAAAACATGATATTAAAACCAAATTTTACTTATGGAAAGTAAATTGTAAAAAGTGAACAAGTGACTGAGGAGGAAGTAAAAAGGGAAGAAAATATATAAGCTCAAAACTTGATGTAGCAACTGAAAACCGGTAGAGAACTGCTGATATGTACCAAATTAAGTAAGAATCTCAAGAAGTTGGAAGATTACTAGCCTTAATAAGGACCACTACTGTTAGCAGATTATTTGCTTCATAATAAGAAAACTTTGGATCACAGGATAAATACATGGATGTTTTAGAGTCATGTGATTTACACGCAGAGAGAACCTGTAAAATCCACATTACACTGTCATGAAAATTCCGTAAAAGCCTTCATACACTTAAAGAGACAATGAAATATCTGTAAAGAATGAGTCTTTTTTATTACTATTATTATTCTCTAAAAAGAAAGACCTCCTTAAATTAGGCAAAGGACTGCTTGAATGGAAAGAAAGTTTCTTTGAAGGAATGTGGCAAAGCTATTAAGATGTATTGACTCTCACAAATGTGGAATACTGATGGAACTTCAACCTATTCTTCAGCTTTCTGTATGCCAAAGAAGGCACTCAGCAGTTGTCACAGAAAGTAAAGAGCATAGATACTTTCCACAGGATGATAGAAGTGGCATTCCAGAACCTCTACTAAACTAAAAATTACTCTACTATGCTAAAAAGAATGCCGTTCCTAGCCACAGTCTATAGAGATTGTTAACAACAAAAGTCTTAGTGCCATCAGAGTAGTTTTTTTTCAAATGTCTTACAAAATTAAAGCATACATTTGAAGATTTCTGCAAAAGAAGGCTATTTTCTTTTAATTAATCAACAAGAAAACAGTAGTGGATTGTTAAAATATGAAAACGACATTTCAAAGTGAGTTCAGAGAAAGGTGTCAATGAACAGGAGGCCAGAAAAACTGGAAAAAAAAAAAAAAAAAGATTAAAAGAGGAAATTGTAAATGTGGTCAGACTCTTAGCACTTGCATGTTTATAAAACAATTTTATCTCAAAGCTGCTGTTACAATAATGTCTAAAGGAAAGGCTTAGTGTACATCAGATCAGTGATCCTTTAAAGTACTTATCTTAGTAGCTTGATTTTATTTTGGTGGTTTTGATTTGTCTATGGATTTATGAATCCCAAAATCTGCCTTTTGTATGCTTTCTATTTTATTGACATTTTTCTGTAGGGCAATTCACAAGTGTGCTGTGGACAACTTTGAGATGTCAGTCCAGCAAGTAATGCCAATATGGACAACCTACTTGAAAAAGAGCTGACTTTTCTCTCTTCACTCTATCAACTACAATCTTCAAATGTTCAAAATTAATTTAAAGATTGGAGTTATACATATGTGTAGAATGCTTCTAATAAATATTTCTAGATGAAATATTGATGCTGCATATGTAAGTAAAAAAAAAAAAACCCAGAGAGGCAAAATGAAGCCTTAAAACTGTGTCTGCATTTCTGCAGTACAAGCAGCATGGGAAAAGAATTACTTATCTACTTTCTAACATCCAACTAAGTAATCCCAATATGAAGCATCAAGGGTTTTGAAGAGAATGTACACTCATAAAGGGTTCTCAGTGGAGAATCCAAGTAATGTTTCACAGCACTTAGAGCCCTCAAAAAGTCTATGTAGTATGGATGATCTTTCCAGACTGTTGAAGGTATTTTGTCAAGTGGGAAGCAGACTGGACTTACTAAAAGGTATAAATGTGTCTTCAAATTTTGCTAGCTCTCATCTTCTTATGCATGTTCAGTTCCAATTAGGCTAGTACAGAGCCTTCCTCACATGTATTTGGAATTTAACATGCATCTAGGTTTATATTTGAGGGAACTATTCACAAAGTATCTCTGTGTTGTTGTGTTGCAAGATCCAATGTCAAACATTTCATTTCCTATAAATAGCATCATTAGAAAAGGGTCATAAACTGTTCAGTTACAGGTTCTATTAATAAAGTTATGCATATAATATATAATAGCGTAGAAACTTTCATTTGTAATTTTATGGTTCTTTAGGGTTTTTTAGCACAAATGAAAAAGAGTAACATCTTTATTTCATATTTGTTTTATTTTCTTCACTCCAGACCAGGACATTGACTTCTTTACTGTAGTGAAGACAAAATATGTGGTAAGCTGAAGGACATTCAGTCACTATTTTTTTTTTTTAATTGAAATTAAACATAAAATTTCATAGGCTATCTAACACTACCAGGAATTTCTAAGTGGAGAAAGCTTTCAGAATAGCAGTTCGCCATAGTAGACATTTTTAGACTTTTTTTGCTCTAATTGTAACAATGTGATTTTTACTGAACCACCATGATTTTTATTTTAAGACCCACTCAGTTCACAAGATGTATGTTTCCTACCTCTGAAAAATCGATGTAAACACGTCAGCTCTGGCAGGTTGTTATCAATGTTTCACAGAACATAAAATCAACCTAAAAGATAACCTTCCAAAACTCAGAGGAAAAGACACACTTTCAGATTTGCCTGTCAGTCTGCCTCAAAGGAGACAAAGCTGGGAAAAATGTCTTTAAATGTGAGGGTCTCCTATGATCTGTTTCTAAAATTGTGTTTCCCATTGGATAGATCTTTTGTCAGAACAAGAGAAAGCTTTATGCTGTCTTGCCTGACAGTGAAGCATATGCTTTATACTACTTGCTGTAAGGGTTATCTCATTTAAACTACTCTGTGATCAGCAACCTGTTTCTCCCATGGGGCTCTTCAAAGGTGGCCGATACCCAAAAAATGAGAGGGGAAAATAAAGCATTTGAAGCTACGTTTTATGACATTTTTGTGCATTGATTCCATCTCTCTTATCTGTCTCGTATGTGGGGATCATAATTTCAAACCACTCAGAATCTAGAAGAGCTGTGGTTCAGCACATTCGTGTTTGTAGCACATTTTCTACATAGATATCTTCACTGTGCATCTAAGGTGAAGCAAGAAAAAGATATTTTGGGATTACATTTTTCAGAATATTGGATACCAAAGGAAGTCAAACTGTAAAGAATCTTTCAAAATGTGTATGAAGTAGGTCCCTGTTCTGTCTTCTAGGAAACTTCTTTAATATAATATTGAATAATAAAATGGCTGTAATTTTAACCCATCAGAAGACAGCTGGACATTAATTAAAAAAAAAAAAAAAAAAAAAAAAGTAAGATTTTCGTTTTTTCTCAGGTCCTTTTTTCAGAGGAATAGATCTGGCTTATTTAATGTGGAGATGGAGGCTCAAGAAAAGGGGTGGGAGGGTTTGTTTTCTTCTGCATTGATGGGGATAAGAGGAAATTAGTTACACCACATATCTCTCCGTATTACTAGTGATATAGAAAGCACAGCCCTCTGATTCTTCTGAATACTCTGAGCTAGAGGTGTTACATGGTAACTTCAAAAATCTATTGGTATTTCTATTAGCAATCACATTTTCTTGGCTGCACTGAAATCGAAATTATATTCATTAGCGATATGCAACAGGATTCAGAGAAGTTCTTTTGAAAGGGATTATACTGCATTGATTTAATTCTCCTTTCACAGTGTCAGTTATGGATATTTTTCCTTCTGTATGTCTCTGACTTCATGGCACCTAGTCATCTGTGCATAGCATCAGGAGAATTTAGAGTATCTACAAGCACTAGTTTGCACTCAAAGAGAGTCTCTTCCAAAACTTTGGAGTGGGAGCTGATGGAAAGATACTCTGAGGAGGAATGTGGTGAGGAATGGTGTGGGGAATCGATGCTTGAGAGCTGAGTTGTGTCGAATACATTCAAGTAATGTGTCTTTGTGGAATTAAATCTGAAATTAATATTGACAGAAGTAACATGCTTTAACTGATGATGATCAATCCTAAATAATGGTTGTATAATGAAGTCTATGGAGTCCCAAATACTATGAGTGAATTTACAGTGCTCTGGAAGCATTATAAAGTCTGAAATGAGTGAGAAATACCCAGGTGTTAACAATATCAGCTTGAGGCTTCCATTCCAACTGAACCACCTTTAGTACTTTAAAGCCACCTGTGCTATAGGGTACAGGGATGCATTGTAGGGACTTTTGGACATGTTTGGTATTCACTACATTTTTTAGATTCTAGATGGAGGGTATGGGAAGCTTTGCAGTGCACTGGATAAATATCTCCACAGCTTCTCATTAGTGTGAGTATGAAATTTTATTCTTTTACCATTAAAAAAAAAGATAAAAATAACTGAAAAGAAGCCTAACTCAAGTCAATTCTTTGCCAAAACAGAGCTATCTCATTTGCATATTTTTTGCAGTACACAAATACATGAACTCCTCTCCTCTCCTCTCCTCTCCTCTCCTCTCCTCTCCTCTCCTCTCCTCTCCTCTCCTCTCCTCTCCTCTCCT
>JAWWTY010000077.1:71227939-71319687 GCA_035222235.1 Margarornis squamiger | reverse complement strand
CCTTCCTTCCTTCCTTCCTTCCTTCCTTCCTTCCTTCCTTCCTTCCTTCCTTCCTTCCTTCCTTCTTTCCTTCTTTCTTTCCTTCTTCCTTTCTTTCCTCTCTTTCTTTCTTTCTTTCCTCTCTTTCTCTCTCTTTTTCTCTCTCTCTCTTTCTCCCTCCCTCCCTCCCTCCCTTCCTTCTCTGCCAAAAGATAAGAGTCTATACACGCAAAATAAACAGTGAGAGATCCTTTCCATTGCATCTCTTGTTTCTGGAAGGTGATTTCTGAACATTCTCACAATGTCATTAAAAATTTCTTTCACCAAATTAGTTTGAAAGTAGTACTTTGTCATAGTAGTCATCTCTTGGTCAAATATATTCTGTTTAAATGCATATTCTTCAAAGGTATCATTCTTAAACCAGGCACAAAAATTTCTTGTGCTGCCCTTCACTCGTGCTTCCATTCAGTATGGAGACAAAAATCAGGACAGAGGGCAGGTACTGTGAGGGAGTTCACAGGTGACTATAAAAGTGCCAACACAGAGGACTTAGTGGTAAGACAGTAAAAGTATCTTAAGATTCTTCGAAGAATACCTGTGATATTTTTTGCAAACAGCCTACAGTAGAAGTAACTGCTTTCACAACATTATTATAGACTTTTCTTCTGAATGAATATTCTGACCTGTGTAATAAAAATTGTTACCAGCATCAAACGCTATAATTTTGTGACTGTATATAATCAAAGTTTATTTTTCAAACAAACTGCACTCAGGTAATTAGTTATATTTTTTCTAAGGTATATGGATAAACGTGGTATATTTTGCTTCTTTTAATGCTGCATTAGCATTAGTTAAGAAACAAGAGAAAAAAAAAAAACAACAGCCTTATTTGCATTAATTTTTTAAACTTTCATTTGGTATTTTGGGTTTGTTTTTTTTCCAGAAAAATCAGGTGGCATATCTCAGGTAAATTACACAATCAGTATTCATCAGATTACACAGAATAGTTTGTGTACAATGAGGTATTTATTCAGCTGGAAGAAAAAAAAAAGCAAGCTTACAGAAAAGTAGGAAATAAGGAAGATGGTGGGATGCTGATAGTTACAAATATAAGAAATGAGTTTATTGGGGAAATACAAGAGGTACTCTCTGTTATAAAACCATACTGACATGATGTTTTAACCATTTGTGTAGAGGCAACATAAGCTAACATTCCAGATTTAGTTTTTCTTGATTGTTAGTTGTTATTTCTTCCTGTATTTAATTTTTGCCCACATTTAAGTAGCCATGCTTCAAGGTAAAAACAAGAACCTGAAACTCTATTTCCATATGGAAAATGCACCTGGCATTACTGTCTGTGATTAAACTTATTGTCAAAAAGACTCTATAAATTCTTTAAACAGGATACCTGAACTGCTTCAACATGCATTCTTAAAGCTAATCACATTTCCCCTTCCCAGGCATGTTTTGTCCCATTTCTTCTTGAAAGTACACCCTTCCTTCAAAATATTTCATCTGATAAATAAGTTTCATTACAGTTTCATAACTGTTGGCTGACTGGATCAGTTTCTTGGTCACCTCATTGTCCTCTTAAAATCTTCCTACAATGATATTAAAATTGCCTAAGATTTTTCATCTCCTTTACTTCTATCATGTATCCTCAAGATGTTGTATGAGCTATGACATGTATGTATGACGCTATTTAGGCTGCACATAACCATACCCAAGGACATACCCAAACAGAGGATCAAGGATTAGTTACTTAATTTATTTCCTTTGCCTGCATTTTATTTTTCTTTAATATATAGTGCAATTAGTTTAATTAAGGAGCAGAAGAATGGCTCGGAATTCAACATTTTTTTTTTTTTTTTAAATGGTACAAGATCTTTTAGGTTTTCATTCTAAGCCACAGTTTTGTAATGAGCCATTGACAAGAATAAGTCCTGTCAGTAAGTGATTTTCTATCTTCAGCTTTCTCATCAAGGACCCAAGGACCTGCAAACAATTGTTCTTAGCACTAGTGTTGTTTATTAATGTATTAATCAGTAAGCTAAGTGAAGAAATCATAGTATTGTAAGAAAAAAAAATCAGATTTTATATAAATTCTATTACATCTTTATCATTGAAATTGAGTATTTCTTCCTTTCCCCTTCGAAGTTAATTATTCTGCTAAATACGTGTGCATCTTAGAATGGAAAACAATGAAAATTACTTGTTTTGTCAAAATATTGACAAAATGAGGTAATGATACAATATTGTAATTATACTGCCACAACAAAGAGCAGCATAATTTATGATATAAAAGCAGAGGTAATTCTTTGCATTCTCTCCTTGAAAGCTCTTTTCATAGATCTAATTTTTTCATTGAAAAAGCAAAGGTCTGAATCCTGTCAGGAAATTCAGCTGTGATGTTTCCCCTTTTACATGTTTTTTTTTTCTGTCGTTTCGTTCAGAGGAGGTAGCTGCCATTATTTTCAGAATAGGATAGTAGGTAGCAATCAATATTTCCAAAAAACCTTTGGGAATATACTGCTTTTGTGTGTCTTATAGTGTCTTTTGATACTGCTGAAGAGTGTTTGTTCTGCTCAGTAATCTAGCCAGAGCCTTGACCCTATCATTCCTTTAAAATGAATGACTTCTTTAATTTTTCTTTTCTGAGCACTGCTGTGTTTGAGAGCAAACATTTTGGGTATACGTGTTGTCTGAAAATGGTCCTGAAACTCTGAGCAAAGGAACTGTTTCTTATTGTTTGCTTTGTGACATGTCCAAGGGAAAAGAACTTTAAATTCTTTGCAAATGCATAGAATTGAACAAAAAAATAATGGACACAGAGTTCCCAAAACACCCAAGTCCACTTTGAATTTCTTTCTTAAGGAAAGTACCTAATCACAGGTATTTTAAAGAATTCTTCTTCCTCAAGTGTTGTGCATAGATCCAATTGTGAAATGCTGCAGCAGGGTAAATTACCACAAGTAGAAAACTGCTGTAATGTAGATGTTCTGCTTCTAGCACCAATTTTTCCTATTTAGAGTCAGCCAAGATACTACTGTATGGCTCTGAATTATGCATCTTAAGAAATCACTTATTATATCAAAATGTTAAAAAAAAAACCCCAACAACAAGAAAACCCAAACCAAACCAAACCAAAACACCCCAAAAAACAAAACAGTATTTAATACCAGCTGTATTCTAATATCAGAACCTTATCTAAATGTGATTTTTATGTTATGGTCAAAGGTATCAAAACTGGATGTTAAAATATTGTCTAAAAAATGAAGTTTGATTTCTCAAAACTGCTTTTCTGAATTAAATGGGAGAGGACAATAGTTTTTAACATTATAATAAAGCTATCTATACTTACCTGCAATATGTACAGCACACGACCATCTTCAGTAGGTAGACAGTAGAATTTCTATTAGTTCAGTGTTGTACTATTATTAAAAAAAAATATTTTCCTTAACATGTTGCTTTTAAATATGACAGAAACAAACAACTATAGCTTGAAAATTTCTAGATGTTAACTCTTGCTCTTCTTTTCTCTGGGTGGTGACTTCCTCATTACCAAAAATTCTTAATGTTTGTGGGAGTCTTTATTGAGGCAGTCAGGTTAAAGTATGTCATCCTTTTTAGAACTCAACATGGGGTTTTGTTCTGTTTGTGCACATATGTAGATTTATTCTGTTATAGAGTGTTTACTGACATAAACCCGGAAAATTGTTTTTGTGCATGTATGTCTTATACCTATTCATGGAAAAGCTTATGAATTTCCACTTTCCATAAATATTGTCCGAGAAAGTACTATCTTGTATGTAAAACAGAATTAAAAAAATCCATAAAAGCTGTTAAGACAACATCTTAGAAGGTAAAACACCTTTTTAAGTGCATCTGCTTTGGACAAAACAAAATTTTTACTGAAGAATGCTTTTTAACCAAGTATGCCGTTAATTGATTTTGCTCCTTCTGGAGCAAATGCCTTGTATGGATCCTGCAGGGTACCCAACCCTACAGTGATTGCACCTGATAGATCTTCCCAGTGTGTGTTTGCTTGTACAGTATTTCTGCAGTTCTCCGGTGGCCTAGTGCATGTTCATCTGCTTAATGACTGTATTAGTATCAGAACTGTCATGATCTTAAATTTCACTCAGAACTTACAGTATCCAAGTCATTTCTAGTTCATGGGAAAATGACTTCTGTCCAACTTAAATTGAAAACAAATTAAAAACCAGGACAAAAGAGAGCACACTGTAAATAATGATTAGATTTCAATTGAAGTTAGAAAAAATAAAATCTTTGAGATCGGATATTCATAGGAAACAGTGTTCTTCAGATCACAGTTTGTGGTTTGTTTTTGTTTTTGTTTTTGTTTTTGTTTTTTTTTTCCCCAAGAGTATGCTTACCTTACTCAGCAGATGTATCTGAGTGTTCTTTGATCTTATTTTTTATCTCTCCCTTCAATATGTTTTGTCAAACCTCATTTAATGTGCACTACCCAATATTTTCACTGAACAAAAATGTATAAATTTTCTTCTAGAAGTTTCTGCAGTGATTTAATTTTAAATTTTAAAACATTTATGACTGTTTCAATGTCCCTATAGTACAGATGGGTACTACTATATTTCAAATTTATTGCTAGGAAACTGGAGATTCAAGGCAGCTTATGTCAAAGTCACTGGTTTTCATTTGCTATCGTAAGGTATCCATATAGAATCTGATATCTTTAAATTTCCTATTGTTGGTAGCGCGCAGAAACAGCACCAAGGATATTAAGGTATGGAAGATACTCTGCCATCTAGTTAAGCCATCTGGGTTGTCAGCTGGTTTTCCATGCATTGTTGTAGAATTACATAATCATAAAATATCTCAAGTTGGAAAGGACCCTTAAGAATCATTGAGTCCAACTCCCTGCTCTTCACAGGAAAACCTAAATCATATGATTTTGTCCAGACACTCTTTGAACTGAGACAGGCTTGGTGTCATGACCCTGGGGTGCCTGTTCTAGTGACCCACCACCCTCTCAGTGAAAAGTCTTTTCATAATGCTCAACCTGAACTTCCTCTGATGCAGCTTCATTCCATTTCCTCATGTCCTGTCGCTGGTCCCGAGAGACAGCACCTGCCCTTACTCTGCCCTCCTTGAGGAAGTTGTAGACTGTGATGAGGATACCTGTTGCAAATAAAGACCAAGTAGACCCTTGTCTGAGCATGCCTGTTTTCTTTGACTCCACCGTTATTCTAAAATATTTGGTTTTATACCATGTTAACTTTCTCTAATCACACCTTGTTAAATGGTCTTCCAGGAAGTTCACCAACTTCTGTAGACTATGTAAGTCAAGCTGAGCATCCAGAAAACAAAAACATACCACTATCAAATCATGAATAAAACACTATTTTGTTGATTTGACAATATAAAAAAAAAACAAGCAAGGCTTAAGTGCAGATTTTTCAGGATAGCACATAATCTTGTAAAGAAATTTATTTTTTTTTAATTTTTTTATTTATCTGCTTTGCATACTTCTTCTTTACAGTGTCTTCAGTAAAGGAGGCACAGTTTATCCAACTTAATTGTCTCTACAGTCCTTATTTATCACTGAGTATCTTGCATCCAATTCACACAATAAGCCAGGAACTTAAAATGTAGCTTCAGGCTACAGGTACGGTGTTTGATTAACGAGACAGGAAGCTAAAAGTAATGAGTTCTAAAATTTGCAAAACTTTCCAAAGAACTGCAAAGGTTGTGAAGGGTCAGATCCACACAGGTGACCAGGTGACCTTCCTCAAATTTTCTGTAGCTGCAGAAATCCCAGAAGGCCAGCAAATCCTTGCTGTGTATCTCTAAGGTTACACAGAGCCCATACCATTGGGCTCTTTTAGTCATAGTTCTTCATTTCTACTTCTTCCATTGGTTTAATCTATACTTTCATGGTAATTTGGATATTTTTTCTGCTGCTAGGGTCCCAAAGAAGTATAAAACTGGTATGAATTTCATGACTGGCCCTTCTCAATATATGAAGCATTCAAATTCTTTGACATTTGAAGGCAGTTTCTTTCTTGGCATATTCTAGAAATGGTTGCAAAGATTATGCTACTTTCCATAGAAGAACCAGATTATTTTTTCTCAGTGTTTTCCTCATTATTACAACCTCAAGAAAACCCACCATATTTTAAATAAGATGTAATCTGTGTAATCTGAACAGATGCTTTTTTAAATTTCTGCTTCTGAACCTGCAAACATTGTTTTTGTGTATGAAAAACATGATAACTGATTATAATAGAGGGAATTGTTTAGATTTATTGCTGTTGAAGCAGTTTTGTGAGCTATAAGGGCTAACAAAAATGTGTACAGCTGCACATGATTTAGCAATTATCAGTGTCCAAAGCATCTATCTCTGGCAGATGTTTCAGAAGCTGCTAATTTTAAATTGCACCAAAAGGATTTTGAACACTTGTATCTTGTGAAATGTAAAATTATTTGCTTAACTTCTAGAGTGTTTTAAAAGTTCTTGGGATTTTTTTCAATAAAAAATGTTTGAATAAGCAAAAATCTGTTATGTCAATATGAAAAATTAAGTAGAATTGTATGTTCATGTCAATTTGTGTTTGAATAGTGGTTTCTTTAATATTATGCTTTGAGGTTTTACATAATTAGTTGATGTGTCTATCCTTAAACACTATAAAGCATCTCTGTGATTCTGTTTTACTCTATCTAAAGTGTGCAATGTTTGTGAACAATTTTGGCAAACTTCAGCCCCAAATATAAATAATTTCAAACTATATTCCAGAGACTGTATGCAAGTCTCATGCACTATGACCTTTATTAAAAAAAAGAAAAAGAAAAATATTTCTATTACAACTTAAATTTGCTAATTATATTAATGCAAAGCTTTCTGTAGCAATAAGGTGTTAAAAGACCAATGAAGGCTGATTTGGTGTTCTGAGATGGACAATTTGCCTCTTCGTTCAGATTATCAATCAGCATCAATTATGCTGACACATCTTTTCATCATCAGTCAGGGACTTAAAAACTGTATAATACTGTTTGAACAGGAAGTGGAGTGACTGGGATAGCATAGTGGTTTGTTTGTTGTTTTTTTTTTGTTTACTTGCTTGTGGTTTTTTTGGTTGTGAATGATTTTCCTGAAGATGTCATAAAGAACAGAAAGATGCTCTTAATTAATTGTATTTTATTCCAGTATCATGAAGAAACTTCTATTCTTCATGTGTTCTTACCAACAAATTTTGTCATTGCTGATTACTCAGTTAAATCCAGCTAACAATAACAATGTTAAAGAAGGTTTATCGAGGCAATTATACAGTACTACTGCCAGAAAAGAATATTAACAAAAAATAAAAAAATCATAGTCCAGTAAGTTTTTGAAGCTGCAGTTAAATTATGCTAAACTAACTACAGCACTATGTAGCATTTTAATGTATTTTAGGGCAGCAGAAAATTTTGAAAGTGATAGTGAACAATAAAATAATTTTCTGTTATTTCAGGGGTTTTTTTCTGTTTTTTTTTTTTGTTTGTTTTGTTTTGTTTTTTTATACTTTTGTAATATTTAGTGGCTTCAAGTACATTATTACAATTCAGTACAGGACATGTGAGCATAGAAGTCAACCATTTTCAGGTCAGAAAACATGGAAGGAAATTACAATTTTTTTTATTCAATATAACTTTCAAATTTTTGCCCTGGCTTCCCTGTGGATATTAATTTCTGAATAAGAAAAAAAAAATAGGAAGAGTCTAAAGGAATTAGTTTCAGAAGGATTTAAAAGTACCTTTTCCTTATAATTCACTAGTATTGGAAAACTGTAACCCTAGCTCTAGATTGCATCTTTTAGAGGACAACCTTTATATCAAAGAATTAAGATAAAACATATGACTAATTAACTTAACAATGCTATATTGAGCATGATCTATGCTTTGTAAAAAAATAAACTGGGAAATTATTAATCTTCTTATATAAAATAGGTTTTCTGACCCTTTTAACAGGGTTCTCAGGCCATTTGCATTAAACCATAACTATCCAATTTATTATTAGCAGTTGTAAATTTCACATGTAATATGGTGCGTAAATCAGGTTTATTTTCTAGTATAGTGGGCTACTAAAAGTAAAAAAGCACACACTCCACTCTAACCCCTTAAAGAATCATTATTGTCTAGCTATCTGTTTGCACAGACAATCAACTTCAATTTTATATTTATTCTGGCTGGTATGCAATGAAATCAATTATGTTCAAAAAGTAAAATATATGTTACTGCACATGGTATGTTCAATAAAAATATTACAATTAAGATATAATACATTTAATTTTCATGTTAATAAATCAGAAGTAGTGTAATTAAAAATGTATGAAATGCACTGCGTGAAACACTCCAAACCATGATCTACTTGCTCACTCCCCCTGGCACAACTCCCCTCCCAATCCCTTTGCAGTGGAAGTGAGAGGAGAACTGGAGGTACAAAAGATAAAAATCACAGTTTGAGATAAGAGCAATTCACTAGAAACATCAAATGAAATAAGAAAACAAACAGTAACAGCAACAATATTAATAACAGAGCATGAAAGAAAAGAGATGAATGATTCACACAATTGCTCACCGCATGATGATGATGCTACCCCTGACCAGCCTTCTCCCAGCCCCCTATGTATGGCATCAGGTGCTATAGAAAAACCTCCAAGTTCTGGTCATATCCCTTCTGGCTACTGCAAAAATTAACACTGTCCTGGTCTGGACCAGGACAATGGATGTCATAATGAAGTAAAAACAACTCTTTAGTAGAGTATGCATGGCTTGCCAATGAAAACATTTTCTTTTATTCCTGTTTCCTTAGCTTTTGTCCTGAGTTTGTACTTCCACTCTGCCTTGCTCTGTGCTATCTTTCACTATGGAAAGCGAATGTGAGAGACAAAAATTTAATCGACTATATGCACAACTAGCACAAGGTTTTGACTGCACAGTGGAGAACATTAGTAGCAATCCTTTGGCTCCGGTTAGAGCTATCTGCAGATCCACAGAAAACAAAGGCTAACCTTACTAAAGATCATCTCCTTCATCTTTATTTTCTCACATGAGTTGCAGAGCTTCTTTAAGGATCACGATGTCCTTGGTTATGACCTTTATAGTTTAGGATGCCTCTCCAGAGAAAAGGTGGTAAATAGAATTCTCCAAAATGTCAGCTGGCAATCTGCATTTGAGAATATGAGAATAGAGGGAAGGTACATGAAAAATCCTAAAGAGATTATGCAATTTCCTATTAAAATATGGATAAGAAAAAATATTTAAGTAAGTGTACTAAGACTTTATAATAAAGATACCAGATAAGATTTCAAGGCTAATTTGAAGACAACATTTTGCATAGACTCTCCCATAGGTCTTTGAAATTCCAGAATTTATGTAATTTAAATTCTGTTTTCTCCCTCCATTTTTACAAAAGCTTATGTTTTGCTTGAGTATTTTTGGTGTACATGAGAGCGATTTTGTCATTCTTTCTTATTCTTTGCAACTTTTATTTTGCCTTAGATCCAGCAGATTATTTTTTTGTTTTCTTTTGATATCACACTCTCTACATAGTCTATTTTAATTTGAAAGTCAGACTTTAGAATATTCAACATCTCAAAGTGGAAAAAAAAGAGAAAAAACCCAAAACATAACAAAACTTATTCAGTCTCCCCAATAAAACTCACTAGTTTTACCTGGTTTTATATGAAACTAATATATCTGAAAGACATGGACATATTGTTAAAAATTCTTCACGTCACATTTCCACAAACATGTTATCTACCCTGAATGGTGGTGACTGCAGCTTGGTAAGCAATGAAAAAATATCCAGTACTGTACAAGACACATTATATGTATGTAATCTGTCCCACAAACTCACTGAGACATTTTGCTAAGCTTATAAACTTCTAAAAACACTTGAGAATCTTTCTTTCCCATGAAAATGGAACATACCTCTTACTAAAATCAATTACAACAGTGTCATCAGGCATGCTGCAGCACAGATAATGCTGACTAGTTACAGCAGCTACAGCGGAGTGAACTTTATAGTGTTCTCATGCAATAGTGCGAACATCTGCTTTTATCGCATTCTTATTTCCCAGCTTTTCAAAATGTGAAGTTTTTTCCTATTATGATCTGTACTAGGCCAAGCCATCAATTTTAAGCATCTTTTTTCACATGTACTGCAGAATGAAATAATTTTCTTTTCTCATCAAACAATCTGTATAATTAGAGTACTTTTAGCTGTCTGTATCAAACAATTAGCATATTAATTGCTGAGGGTTGGACTACACTAGTCAGCATGTAAGCAAAATTTTATACATGTGATTACATTGTTGCAAGTGTAACGAACATGAATGGCATTTCTATATACAATGAATCTTTTTGTCCAGAACCCAACAACAAAGTTTTCAGATTTTCATTATAGATAGTCAGTTGTTTATCCTCAGGGGATATTTCCCTTTCCTCTATCTCAACTTTCCCCTGTAGATTGAAAAGACCTAAATCTGACCTGGCTTATTTAGGTTTTATGCTAAAAGAAATAAATAGATTTTTTTAAAAAAAGTTGATCTATGAAGCCATAACTGGTGGCTTACTGTAGCTCAGAGACTTTTGAGCAACATCTGAGAGTTCACTGAAAAGTAGTCCTTTGTCTTGCCGCTGTGGTTTCTTAACAAATAAGCATGGAATGCAGCAATTTACCCGAGTTTGTTGGCAAATGCTTAGCATATTATTGTAGTCATTAGAAAAACATATGAAGTGTGCATTCTTTTGTACATACATTAAGTTAATTGTCTACATTGTGCTTCAAGATAGTTTTCTAGACTTCCCTTACAAACTTAACTATTTCATCATTCTCTCAAAGTATGAATTGTGCAGTCTTACCTGTGACAGGTCATGCCCACAAGCAAATATTCTTGAGATAACAGCCTTTGCTTACCATGCTGATATCCTTAGGATCATAGAATGGCTTGGGTTTGAAGGGATCATAAGGATTATCTAATTTGAATCACTCCACCATGGGCAGGGACAGCTTCCTAGACCGGGGTAGTCAGAGATCCATCCTGCCTGGCCTTGAATACTTCCAGGGATGGGACAACCACAACTTCTCTGGGCAAACTGAGTTCAAGTGTGTCATTCTCCTCACAGTAGAGATTTTTTTTTTTCCTAATCTAATCTAAACCTTTCAGTTTGAAGCCACTCCCCCTTGTCCTGTAAAAAGTCCCTCTTCATCTTTCTTGTAGACTCCCTCCAGCCACTGGAAGGTCACAATTATGTCAGCCTGAAGCCTTCTCTGTTCCAGCCTGAACAATCCCAATCCTCTCAGCCTTTATTCATTTGAGAGGTGCTCCACCCCCTAATCAACTTTGTAGCCTTCCCTGGACTTGTTCCAACTTGTTGATGTTATTCCTGTACTGGGGACCCCAGAGCTGGATGCCATGTTCCAGGTGGGGTCTCACCAGAGCAAAGTAGACAGGCAGAATCATCTCCATCATGTTGCTGACCAGGTTTCTTTTCAGGCAGTGCAGGGCACTTCTGGCCTTCTGGGCTGCAAGTGCACATTGCCAGCTCATGTCCAGCCTCTCATTCAGCAGTAGCCCCAAGCCCTTTTCAGCAAGGCTGCTCTTGATCCATTTGTCCCCCAGCCTGTATCGATACCAGGAGTTGCCCCAACCCAGGTGCAGCACTTTTCAATTGGTCTTGAGATTTCCATGGGCTCATTTCTTGAGCTTGTCCAGGTCCCTCTGGATGGAATCCCATCCTTCAGATGTGACAACCACACTGCTCAGCTTGGTGTCATCTGCAAATTTGTTGAGGGTGCACTCGATCCCTTCATCTATGTCATTAATGAAGATATTTAATAACTCTGGGCACCCTGAGGTGCCCACTTATCACTGATGTCCATTTGGATTCTGAGCCATTGACCACTACCAAAATTTGGGTTTCTTTTAAAGAGAAATGCCCACTTTCTCTACTCTACTATGAACATACTGCAGTCATTAAGCACATAATGGCTTAGTAAAAGCATTGCAATTTATCACAATAGAATTGTGTCCTATACAAGCAAAATTTAATTTCTTCTGATCTAAGAAATGCGTACTCTCTCCTGCATTTCATTGTCACTTCTGATTATGTTTTAGGAAAGCTAAATTAAATATGAAAAGCAGGTGTTAGCTAAATCTTATGACAGTAAAAGAAGATTAATACAACATTGATTCTATGTCTTCTGCTCTCCTCTACTTCTTCACAAGAAATATATTTCTAGGCTGTTTACTTTGCATGGTGTCATAGAAACTTCCCACTACAATTCTGTACCTCTAGACACTTCAAGAGATTGTAATTAAGTAGATAGTTAAATACCTGCCTAAACTGTTTGCAGACAAAGCACGCAAGATAAATAGCCTTTTTGTGGAGAAAGGATAGATGCAATCAGAGGATAAATGCTTAGGCCAACAACATCTAGAGGTCTGAAGTTAAATTTGCAGACATGTTTCAGTCTAATGTCATTACACAAAAGATATTTTTTTTTTTTGTCCTTGCCCAAATAGACTTACTGCAATTTTATTGTACTGCCCAAATTGCATGATAACTTAAGACATCTTGACAGAAGTTGTAGATGTCCTTGTTAATAATTTATGTTCTTGGAGATGTTTTAATAGTTAAAAAAAAAAAAAATAAATATTTTGTGTAAGGAATTCCCATTCTAGTTGCCAAAAGTGCAACCAAATAGTAAAGGAGACTAGGAGAGCTCATGAAATAGAAATCTGTTGGGATTTTAGATGTAAAAGTAACATATCTCTCTTCCAAAATAACTTAAATTATAAATTTATAGAAGCTTTACTTCTCTTCAATAGTGATATTTTTCAGGCAATGCAAGAATTGCAAGGTCCCTTTTTCTTCTATGTACAAAGAAGTTGGTATAGTGTAAATTCACAAGCTAGTCTACTACACTTTAATTTCTTTGTACAGATAATAGTTCAAATAGTGGAATTTTCTCGTATTGGCAGGTTCTGAGTTTCAGTTAAGTTTCAGAAAATTAATTTATTTGTTTCCAAAATAATTCAAAGCTTAATGACTCAGGACCCAATAAATCAGATTTCCATGTAAGAATTGGAGTCACCCCATATATTTCACAGACCATAGAAATATACTAGCCTAATTAAGTAACTATTATTTCCAGCTGTTATGCAATTGAATTCAGATCTTGTCCATACAGGAAGACATAGACTGTATAGATTTGTTGTATTTCAAAACAATAATCTTACCACTAACTTCAGAGTACTTAGATATGGAAAACTTTCTTGTGTTTTACAGAAGTCATGTGGGTTTTTAAATGCATTTGGAAAAATCCAAAACCAGATGATAAAGTTGCCTTTAGGATTCTACAGAATTTAGTACAGAGAAAAGTCTCTCTAGCACTTATGGCATTCTAGATTTATAGATATGTGATATCATAAAATTGTATATGAAAACATTCTCATGAATATGTAATGTGAGTATTATTAAAGGTATTTTCTTTAAGAATCTACCTACAGACACCAGCAAATACCTGACTTTACAAAATACCTTAGGGTACAAACCCTAAGGATTTTTATTTTTCCTTTGTTGTTCAGTATTAATTTAGCCTTGTGAGTACAGTTTCTATAACTCCAAGCAGAAGCAGGAGGGCTCTGTAGGGAACAGGGTGTGGGGTGCGGGTTTGGCTGGTGCTGGCTGCCATGGCTGGCTGGGAGTGAGTGATTCTTCACTCCCTGCTGAGTGCTGGGTCTCTGTGTTGGTGGTGTGGGTCATACTGAGGAAAGAAATGAAAATAATACTCTACACACTAATGGCTTGCTGAGGAACTATGGGTCTGCCACCCATAGGACCCTGAGAAGCAACAGAAGGGGGAACGTAACACCAGAGAAGAGGCAGGTGCTGGCCAGCCTTCCTATATAATAATTTTAAGGCTATTGTTATTACTGATGTTTTTCATTATCAACAGGGGTATGAGTATTAGTGCTACTACAATTAGATTAGTAAAACCTTTTTTACCTTTTGATTAAATTTTTAAGATTAATTGGGCTAGCTGTAGATTTTTTGTTTCACTTCATAACAATATTTTGAGTATGAATTATGTCCTGATATAATTATTTTTTTACAATTATTTTCTTAAGAGAGGTATTTTTAGTGAGTCTAGTGCTTCACATAATTTTCAGTTCAACTAAAATATAGTTAACCTCAGCAATCAAGCATCTAATGTAGAATGCATACTATTATTTTTTATATATATTTAAAAAAAAAAATCAACTGATGTTCCCTGCTGTTAGACATACCATCTTAAATTACTAATTTTTATTGATGTGTGTTTTATATTTCATGAGGAGCAAGAATGTCCATTGTCAGATGCATCCAATTCTGTGGGCCCCATCTGAGATTCCCTCTGGTCTTAGTCAATATACACTGCAGGTTAGATTATTTTCCAGTTTATTTAGAAGCTAGAGAAAAAGACAGGATGGTTAGGTGATGTTTTGCAAAGGTAAGTCTATAAAATTAAATGCCTCTTGGAAATGACTGCAACATTATTTGATGAACAAAGAAATCAAATAATTCATGGATGCTTTTTTTACTTACTGCACTTTTCCATTTTCCCCTGCAACGTGCTTAGCAGGACAATATTTGACAATAAAAAAATCATCTTAGTGACTACAAGAATAGATGAAACTGTAAATATGTGGTTCCTCAAATGTGCAGACAAAGCTATTTCTGGTGCTTTTTCAGCATTCCTCTGGGAAAATAAATAAATAAACAAACAACTAAATGGGAAGAGTTCCCCCAAACAGAAGAAAATTGTGAAGCAGGAATAGTTTGGATTTTTAAACTTCTTTAAGATGCAATCAGTGAATTCAGTAAGACAGAATGACTTAATTCTACTGTTATGACGTGAGAAGACAAAAGGTTAGGATGGAGAATTAGACATAAACAGTCAAAAGGGATGATTTTTTTCCAAGTTTGCAAGAAATAGTGTGAACAGAAAGTAATAAAGGAAAAAATATTTATTCCTTATTTTGTTAATAAATATTCCTATTCTGTCTTTTCACATTTACAAAGAGTCAGCCCAAATAAAACATATGGAACCCATATTAAGAAATAACATGTAATGCAAGTGTATACATGTTAGATGCTCATTTGTGAAGTTTGCCCAGACAAAATCATGGTACATTTTCCAGGATAAACTAAGTAAAAATCTTAGCCAAAGCCCTTGTTTAAGGTTTTCAAGATGTAATTCAGGCTTTTTAAATACGTGTGTTTCTGGAGATTTGTATCCAACTACTTCTAGAATTCTTCTTCCACTGATCTGTATCTCACGTTCAGAAATTCCTAATTACTTTTAACACCAGTTAATTTTGATTTTGCAAAACATCACACTACTTGGAGATTTAATGTAAGTTATTAGAATTCTAAAATTTAAAGTTGGAAGGAACTTCTGGAAAGCATACAGTCCAATCCCTGTGTTACCATGATACCTCTATCAAGGAAGATGCTTGGAGTATTGTTTAGTTAAGTTTGGATCTTCCACACTCTTTCTGGGCAGCTGTTTCACTGTCTGACCACCCTCACTCTCAAATTTCTTTTACTTATGTCTTAAATAGAATTTCCTTGTTGTAAATGCTGTCTGTTGTCTTTTGCCCAGTCACAGAAGGGAAAGCTGAAAGGACTTCAAATCACTGTTACCCTATTAAATCTGCAGTTCTTTATCTCACAAGTAAATTTAGAATTGGTTTTATTGGTATAAAGTTTTACTTGTTACTACAGCTATCTGCAGCCCTAATTAAAATCACAGCTCTGGTGGTATTTAAATCATATTAAAATTAATAGTGAGACAATTTCATCACTTCCTGGAGGTGCACCTCTGGCTATGTCTTCTTCTTCAGTAGCTGAAATAACAGATGCTTCCATAATCTTTGTGTGAGTCTGAACAAATCAGGCTTTCTCACCCTCTCCTTCCGTGCCATAGACTTGTGCACTAATTATGTTAGTCATCCTTTGCTGGTCTTGCATCACTATGTCAATATGTGTCTTGTAAATGGAAGCCCAAAATAAGACTTAGTATTCCACCTATGGCCTTGTAAGGGCAAAAGAGAGAGAAAAGAGTAATTTACTTTGACATGCTACTAGGACAGTCCAGTATGTACTTAGTTTTCTGTTGTGAGGAGGGACTGTGGGAGTGAGACTGACTTGCGGCCTCCAGATCACTGGACTCTCCTTGCAGTCATTGAAGTCAGGCTTGATGTCTGCCTATTAGGAAGGAAATCTCTGCAGGTAGGATACAGAGCCAGAAAAAGCTTTATTGACTAGACTATGAAAAGTCATTAAACACTGGCAGGGTTAGGAATATAATCTGTTACTTCTGATGCATATGTTATCTGCAAAGTTGCTGAGGGCGCACTTTATCCCACTGTCTGTGTCATTAATGAAGATATTAAAAAGTACAGGTACCAATACTGACCCCTGAGGGACCCTACTTGTCACAGATCTCTATGTGGACATTGACCACAACTCTCTGGATGCAATCATCCAACCAATTCTTCACCCACAGAACAGTCTATGCATCAAATTCATCTCAGAATCACAAGGGTTTTTTTCTCACAGAATAGAGAAAAAAATCTGCAGGTTAAGATAAAGAAAGTTTGATAAATGAAGGTAAAAAAAAAAAAAAGTAAGAAGAAGTAAGTCATGCAAGAGCAATCATTCCACAGACACTTTGCTCAAGCAATGGATACTTTGGAAAAGCTTCTCCCCACCCCTTTTATTGCTGAGTATGATGTTGTATGGAAGGGAAGTTTAGGTCAGCTGACACAGCTGTGCCCTCTTCCTAACTCTTTCCCACTTCCAGCCTATTTGCTGTGGGAACAGAAAGGGTATTAACACTTTGTAAACCCTGTTCAGCAAAAGCTAAAACATTAGTGTTTTATCAACTGTTTTGGTCATCAGACTAAATCACAGCACTATACAGGCTGTTGTGAGGAAAACTTAACTCCATTGTACCCAGACCCAGAGCAATAATCTTGACCAATGTTGATGGCTTCCCATCTCTTCTCTGTACTGGAAACACACTATACCACTTGCTAGACCAAATTTTATTGTATAAGTCTAACGTTTCAACTTTTGTATTTATATCTCTCAGCTGATCCTTCACATGTTCTTAGGATTCTCAGGATTGTTCTTAGGATTATCATACGCCATTCTGCAGACTGAAAAAGCCAAATCTGTCACAATTTTTTTTTCAGCTGTTGTCCCTTGTTGCATTCTGTGTCCCTCTCTATTTCTTTTTAATTTTTATTTTTTGAATTTTTTTCCCCTTTTCTCACCAGTATAATCTGGCTGCCAGGCACATAGAATTAGAAATTTACCAGCATCCAAACAATGGATTAAAAAACCTCAGGATAATGTGTGAGTCTCTCAGTAGAACTGTGTCTGTCAACACAGCAAAATATGGAGACATAAACCATCACCACGTGGAATAAAAGGGCAAATTTGGGCAAGGTACAGCATATATGTTCCTTATGGAAGAGCAGTAAAATTCTGGTCTTATGTCTGTTCCTGAACTTGGAACAGACATACCCCATGCAACCCCATGTTACCAAGAGAAAAGAAAATAGCCTAGCTGTCAGAGATTCAAAAATAAGTATAGAAAGAAAAACAAAAATTAAATTAAATTAAATTCAGTGTGGCAAACACAGAGGCTCCAGAAGAATTCTAGTGGTCACTGCATCTCTTCAATCACAGGTTTCTTTCAGTGGTGTAGTCTACAGATTAAAATTTTTGTAATCCAGTTAGATCTTAACTGTAGTTTCACTAATATGGGTGCACACTTTTCTGTTTGGCATTATATATTCACTAACTTTCATTTTTTGTTCTTTATTCTCCCATTTTTAATTTTAATGTGAAACAAATACCAGCAGAGCTGTCATTGTAATTAGGACAGTTAACTAAAACAGTAAGTAAGACTTTATACCAATATAGAAATGTAGATTTACTTGTGTGATAGATAATTGCAGATTTAATGGGGTGACTGCAGTTTTTAGTTTTTCCAAGTTTTATCCTATACGGTGTGCTTAAATTTTTTTTTTTTGAAGTTTCATATACTCCAAAATAACCTGGAAATTGAAATTCATGGCACGTCTTTTTGACACAGTGTATTTCCATGTCAGAGATTCTTGCAGGAGCTTATAGCAGGCTGTTACAGCTGCATCGCACAGGAGACTTCAGCTGTGACACAAGTGACAACAGGGCCATGTTCTTGTTTTGAGTCAAATGAAGGGTTGGACTTGCAGGATGAATTTTGCTAAGAGAATAATTTTCAGTTGCTGCACAGAAGCATAGTTTTATTTTTTTCATATCTAGCCCTGAACATATATCACTGAAGTCTCAGAAACAAAACTTGCACCTAGCCTTCCTAGTAAATCGACATCTAGGTTATGTGCTGTGTCTGGGCAGCCTCAAGCACAGGTACAATGACAGCATTTAGTGTGTGTCTTAGGCAGGTATGTCGCTGTAATTGTAAACGAAGATGGAAAAGTTTGCACTGTGGTATATCACTGCAGACATGTAATTTCTGCTAACTGAGAATTGTCTCCTAATTTCATTTTGCTATTTTCTACCCTTGTGTCACTAAATGACAAGTAAACTGAAAAGTTAGAATTTTGGAAAATGACAAATCATTTGAAGATACTGTCTTTGAAAAAAACATTTTAGGATTTGATTTTCTGAGGGAGTGTGTCTTTGGTTTGGTGTATTCAAAAGCATTAATAACTAATTTCCTTTATTCTACAAGTAGGAGTACACTTGGGAACAAAAACAGAATTCAGTGTATCAGTCCCAGCTCAAGAAAATTAGGTATGAGGACAATGAACATGTCTGTAAGATCATAATATAGGAAGTATGTGAACAATGCCTTGCAAGTACAGAATCATGGAAAGTCTTAAACTGTGTCTATTTTTAACTTGACACTGAGCAGTGCGATTCTGTAGCAAAGTTTCTTTCCAGTGGAGGACCAGAACTCTCCAGATCTTAACATTATTTTCATTCGGATGAACAAGTGGAATACGAATAAGAAAGACATTAGCTCCTTATTTTGAGAAATTGATTTCTGAAGAACCTAAAAAAACCCCATTTTTTATTCTGCTTTATCTTCTTAGTATTTTGTTACAATTTTCATTTTTATTGATTTACCTTATACAACTTCTGTTAATGGTTCTGTTTCATGGGAATTGTTCTATAAGGCTGTGAGAGGTTGCTTGACTAACCTGCTGAAACAACAACAAAATAAAATAGTGAGAGACAGCTAAAGCTGGCATGGCTTTTAGTAGGAATATTTTACATTAAATTGAACTGTAGAACACTGGAATGAAACGTTTAAGACAAGAGGGTAAATTAGCAGCTTTTGACTCAAGTTCTTATCTTTGGATGAAATAAAATATGTTCAAATATTTTAGCACTAGCAAACTGTCTGAAGTAGTTAACCAAGGCTTTAATGAAGTAAATATGGTGCCTTGTCAGTTCATTAGTCTTCTGCAATATGATAGTTTTGAGTTCACAGAAATCCTTACTCAGGGGAAACAACTACTTTAAATCAAAATTGAGATAAATACTTGTGTTGAAGAAGAGAAACATTATTATCATAATGCAACCTCTTACCACAGTTTCTATATTTCAGTGATCTCTGCAGAGAACCAACATTTAGGACAATCAGCATCACATCAGAACAAAAACTTAATACAATGCTACACAGTTGTTCAGTTCAGACATATTCTTATGCCACAGTCTGGTACATAATACAAATGATTATTCTTATATTTTAGCCACCTTTTTTTTCTTTTTTTCTTGAGTGTGTGTGTGTGTTTTCCTTCTTGTGATAATACTTTATATCCATATTAGGGATCCTTCTGATTTTATAAGAAAGTTCATTTCATCCCACTGGGACAAAATATTGAAACAAATTATGATCTATTTTACTTAATTTTTTATTGTAGTCAGAGGATGCAATTTGTGTTAACTTTTTTAGCTTCAACATAACTGCTTGGAATATAAAATTACTCTAGATTCATTTACTAATAGATGTCCTATTAATTTTTTCTTTCCTATGGTTTTAGACAGAAGACAGCTTTTCTTTCAGAAAGTCATACTTATCCTTAATGAATATTACAGTAAAGTTAGAATGTTAACTGTCATGAATTCTGCAACAAAAAAACAAAACAAAAAAAAAAAAAAACAAAAAAAAAAGAGAGTTTTTATCTAAGGGAAATTGTGTGGAAAATAGGTAGAAACTAATAATTCAAAGTCATTAATACAGAAAAACATGCTATCAGGATGAGGACAGAATTTTCATTTGGTTTGGCTTTTCTAGAAAATCATCTTTAATTAATGAATTGCTTGTTAAAGAACTATTTTGCTCATGTTTTATATTTAGGTTTAACAAATTCGAGTAAGTGTTCCCTGTAGATACTAGTGTAGCTCTTACTGTATGCAAAAGACAATATGCATGCATTTAGAGACAGCAGTCCTATATAGCATTTAAATTTATATTTTAAAAATTTGAGCTTCATATCACAGCTTGTGAGAGTAAATGCAGTCTGTATTATTACTGCTATGGCATACTTATACCCACCTGGAGTCCCATCTGGGAAAGTTGTCACATAGCTTAATTCAGAATGCCCCTCGTGGAAGAATTATTATTTTCTGTTCTATTGCATTGATTTTTAGTATATTTTATTAACTCTAAGATAATAGGAAAATATGTTTCTGAAGCAGGATTCTTTGATATGTTTGAAAACAAACCATAATCCTATTCAAAACTGGACAAAAGCTATTAATTTTGATTCTGTTTAAAGTTTTACAATATTTTTATTAGTTTAAGTGCCTTTAAATTTCCATTAAAAAACTTCACCTTATATTGTGCCTGGTAAGTTTAGTGATGTCCTGGTTACTCCTTCTACTAATATGCCTTCATTTTCCTGAGTAAATATTGATCAAACAAATAATACAGAAATAATTGAAAAAAATAATGATATGCCACCTTACATTTTTCCCCTCATTAAGTTTAAATATTATAAAGTTTAATATGTATAAAACCAGATGAATGCTATAGGCATACTTTTTTTAAAGGCAATAGTTCAGTGTTATTTTTAAACAAAATCATATCATGCTACCAAAGGATTTCATTCCCTTTTCAAATGCTGTGGAATGACAGCCAATTTTAACCTCCCTGTAAAACTCTCTATGACAATTCCATTATAATCACTGCTGTGATGCTTTTAAAGGTGTATTTCTAGCTAACCAATCACTCTGTATCTTCAGATGGAAATTATCAAAATTACTTGATTTGAACATGGACTCTCCCCAGCTGATGATACACATTAGACCTGCTGGACAAGCATGTCCTTTCAGCTTAATGACTGTAGTTGTGGTCCATCTCAATAGCTGTCAGCACCTGCTTCACTTAAGATGATGTTTGCATTGTACTTAGTAAGGAACTTCAGACTCAGAAACAAACAAACAAAAATAAATAAATAAATAAATAGATAAAAAATTAACCAGTACAGTTTTTATTATTGCATCCACCCAGCTTATGCTGTTTCACTTCTTTGACATAGTCTCCTATGAAAATGACTTGGGAAAGGTCCTGAGGTCTGATAGAAAGCAAAAATCACTCTAATTTTCAAGAAGGGCAAGAAAGAATATACAGAGAACTATGTGCTGGTCAATCTCGTTGTCATGCCTGGGAAGGTGGTGGAGCAGGGCTACAGATGGGATCAAAAGGACATCCATAGTGGAAATAGCCCCAGATGGTCTGGCAGATCATCATTTCAGCAGTGGCAGGGTGCTACTTTCACAGCTCCACTGTGTGGCTGTTGCCCTGTGGGCCCAGACGATGACTGCCTCCCCAAGAGCTGCTCTCTCCCATTTCCCTTCCCAGGACTAGTCTTCCCTGAAGGCTACATACCATCTACCTCTGTGGAGACGAGTATGCCATCCTCATCTTTCACCTCATCTTTTCTATCCTTCAGCTGAAGGAAGCAGTCGGAGTGTGGGCTAAGAATGGCTCTTCTCCTACCCTCTTGAGGGTGTGCCAGGAAACTGTGCCCCACACTGTGAGCACACAGAGCAGCATGAGCTCCAAGCAGGAACCTCAGGTCCAAAAATGCCACAGCCTCCAGACAACACAAGCCACAGAAGGAGCAAGTGAGGTTTTCATCCCAGTGGATTTGTCTGTGTAGATACTTCCTACCAACCAAAAAAATGAAACCTCAATAAATGTAGAATCCTTAAAATACAACACCATCACTTTCAACTTCCCATAAAAGTCTTTCTAAATTCTGCTTCCCTAGCTGGTCTTGCCTTTGATTCTGTAAGCATAGATCCACTGACACAATGGTTAGTAACTTTTCATCTTCACGGAGGTAGCTTAAAAGTACCAAGAATATATGGTAACTAGAACAGTACACATCTGCCCTTGTATAGTGACAGAATTTGTATTCCATGTTATTTTTGAAGAAGAATTGATACTACAAGTGAGCATTCTTGGGTTTATAACCTTCAGAGCTAGTTTCCTGTTTCAGAAGAAGACTTCTATGATGTATATCATCCAGATGTGAGAGTCCCTAAGTAACATTCATAACTAAACTGTCATGCACTATTTAATATTAGGGTGGGAGAGAAAATTGCTTGGTAGGAGGGTTAGTTCTAAACACTTTGTTAAAGATCACTACAGCCCATTAGCTGCAAGCAGCTGAACAGATGAAGAATGCTCTACACAGAATCACATAATAACTATAGAGCTATGCAGCTATATATATTAGGTAGCATGCGTATAGTTGTATTACTGATAAGGGATTATATGCTAAGGAGAAATGAAATAGCAAATCTTCTTTATGCACAGGTGATTTTATATGCTTCATATTTATGGAGCTCTAGTACTTGATGTGCTTCTATATTAAGATGATTAAGGAGACATTTTTAAAAGCGATTTTGAATCTGAAGTTAGGTGCAATTTCAGCACTGATTGCAAAAATTTCAGAAATTATTTCTTGCTTCTGCTTCCCAGTCTGAGCAGCCTGAATGATCCAGGTACAGCAACAGCAAATATATTGAAATACATTTCAATAAGTAAACACAGCATGAGTAATAGTTAGCTAAAAGCTGTAACAAAGTAATTGCAAACAGCCTACAGGGCACAGTTGACTCATCAAATGGGTTAGTGTTTATTTAAAGTTAAGATACTCTGATGAATTGGGATTGATTTGCAAAAAGCAAGATGAATTAGTTTGTGTATTTTGTAGTCAATCATGAGACTACTAGGTGAAAGTCTGCAACAGGATTTTTGCTGGTCTTTTGTACAGGGTATATAGCCTACCTTTTCCTTTGCTTCGTAACTAGCAGAAGCCAGCAGATGAGTAAGACTGTATGGAATAATGGGATTTTTTTTTTTTTAACTAACTACATGGTAAACAATCTAAGGTAAAATCCTTGTAACAATATTAGTCACTATGTTAAAGTCTGTGAGGTGAAAACAAGATATCTTTTGATCTTCTGCCTTTCCTAACTACTACGTATCACAGACAGAATTAGGATTTTCTTTTATGTTAGTGAAATTAGCACAAAAGTATATATCCACCTATTTTATACCTGTATATTTGAAGAAATTTGGATGAAAGTGATTTTTGGCTTGTTTAATTTTTAGCTCTGTCCTCTACAAGTTTGGTGTTAATCTGATTGTATTGCCTTGACTAGGCATGTGTCCTAGCAATCTTTCAAGATCGCCTAGTCTTTAATATATACAATGAAGCATTAAATTCTGAAACCAAGAAGAGGTATAGATCATTATATATTTCTAATCAGAATGTTTACTTGTTATATTTAAAACATTATTAAAGTATAGATGCAGGAAATAATGGCTAGCTGTCAAATCAATGTAATTCTAAAAATACCTACAAGGTGAGGGTTTTCTTCCCAAGGCCCTGAATATATCTGCCTTACAACTGAAGTCACTTTTAAGTTATTGTCTTGATAACAAACATCTCTATTTTTTCCCCTTGTTTAATCAGTTCTAAATATGCACTAATTCCAATCACAAGTGCTTAGTGCTGAATAGATATGAATACATATTTATAAGGTCAGTGATAGGACAAAGGGCACAAAAAATGCAGCAGTCACACATGTATGATATATTATGGCTTCCTGTGTAGAAAGTGAAGACATCTATTTTAAAAGGATTTTTTTTTTACTTAATATTAAAAAGAGGGAGTTAAACATATTGAAAATGCAGTCATAATTGCCCTGACCTGCTTCTGTAGTCAAAGATAGTTTAGATATATCCTCTCCATTCTTATGAGATTAGATACTAAATCTCTTCACAGGATAGACATCTTCAAAAATTTAAAGATAGTCAGTTGGCAGTTCTCAAAACTCCTTAGTTGCTTGTGGCCATGAGAAGAGGAAAGGAGGAACCAGAGATTAAATCCTGGCTTAGGGAGGCTAAGGTAAAACTAGGGCTTGGTTTTGTCATAAGTATTGCTTTAATCACTGTAACATAAATATAAGAAAAATGTGATCCTCAGTCCTTAAGAATATCTACTTTGCAACCTGTATTGTTGGTTTCCAATTTTTTCGCTTTTATTGGCAAGAATATAGTTGGTGATTTCCAATCAATAATTATAGTATCTGGTAAAATTTGTGCTGACTTTAATTATCTTATGTTTACATTTTAAAATGTGATAATTTTTTCATGTGGCTAACTCTACTGCCAATTTTTCCTACCTACTTCTTCTGTCTACATATTATGAGTCCTATGAATGAATGATTTTACAAGCAAGAAATAATATTGTAAAATGGTTCTTCACAGTTTCCATGAAGCAGAAAAGTACAATAGATGATATTTCACTCTTATTTTATCCTCAGTCTAAGAATCTTACAGGACTCTGCAAAATTTAATTGTACCTCACATGGATCTTCTCTAGTGAAATTACTTGCTTAAAGTTCCACGGAAAATGAGTGCATGGTGGAATTTGTAGCAGATTGATATCTGACTGAAGTCTCCTGCTTTTGAAATATCACCCAAGCTGTGCCCTTTTGATGAGTTCCACTTGTTGAAATCCAAGAAAATCCTAAGAAAACCTTAATGCAAACATGGTAATAGTTGCTCCTCTTTACAAAAATCTTTGTTTTTTGCCCTCATTGCCCAGAGTTAATGAAGTTCCTTCATCTTGTTCTATTTGCTTGAATTTATTTCATTTTCTTCCTCCCCACTCCTTCTTCTCCTCTTGTAAATAGCCCCACGTTAGCCATTTTCCTCCTTCAATCACTTCTTTGCCTTATGGTGACTCTCTCCTCTCTCATGCATGTTCTCATTTTCTCAACTTGGCATATCACCAGTTTACTTTCTGTGTTGTAACATTGCTAGTTGTATACTTCCTGAGTCCCTCTTCTTCTAGCTTTTCTACACTACAACAGGAGTGTGCACTTGGCCTCATCTTCCTTAAATGTTGCTCGATCCTTCTGGACTATCAGTTAAGTTCTTTCTGCATTAAATACTGGGTCATCTTTTAGGATACCTTCAATCCAAGTTTAAAACATTACATGATTTAATTTGTAGCTTTTCTTTTTACTAAGAGGTGCCAACATGGCACTTGTCAAAATGAAAACACTACTCTGAAACCCAGTTTCCTACACATTTGAGTTTGTTTTACAGAGACTTAAAGTACTTTTTTTTTCTCACTGGGTTTTGATTTTAATACAGCATTACTGGTGACTTATTTTTTATAGAATCATGGAACGAATCATTAAGGTTGGAAAAGATCTTCAAGATCATGGAGTCTAACCTTTGACCAAACATCACCATGTCAACTAAACCATAGGACTAAGTGCCCAATCCAGTCATTTCTTGAACATTTTCAGAGATGGTGACTCCACCACTTCCCTGTGAAGCCCATTCCAGTGTTTAACCACCCTTTCAATTAATAAATTCTTTCTGATGTCCAAACTGAACCTCTCTTGGCACAGCTTGAGGGCGTTTCCTCTAGCAACTGTTGCAAGTTGCTGGGGAGAAGAGGCTCCTTTCAGGCTGTTGTAGCGAATAATAAGGTCACCCCTGAGCCTCCTTTTCTTCAGGCTAAACAACCCCAGCTCACTCAGCTGCTGCTCACATGACTTACTCTCTAGACACTTCAACAGCTTCATCACCCTTTTAGTCTTCTTTCAATTCACTCTTCCCTTTAACTTTTTTTTTTTTCATCACAGATATGACCGATTCTCTTTATAATTCACTATTTTTTTTTTAATGTCTTGACTTTTTAATCCTTTTTTTTTTTTCTTCCCTTTAGAAACTTGGATGAACAAACTTTTATAATTTTCAATATCCCATTTCCTTGCATTTACAGAACTGCTTCACACCAAAGACTAGAAAACTGAGAAAAGCTCCACATTACGTATTCATTCATATCTCCTTCAGTTCTGCTGCTTCAGTGTGTATTATGTTAACTTAATTGAACTTCATATCATTCTCCCTTGCTATATTTCCCTGTCCTTTACTCTCTTCATATAATTCAGTCCCTCATCTTTATGTCTCGTCACATAATTTCTATTTTCTTTCTTATTTTCTTCAGAATTTAGTATGATTTCCTTTTTTACTTTTTTTTTTTCTTTCTTTCTTCTTGATCTATCTTCATCAGTGAATGCCTGATTTACTTTCTCCATTTTCTTCCCCTTACTATCAAAACCCTTTCTACCGGAACAACCTGACCTCATAAACATTTTATCAAAATGGTCTCCAAGGAAGAACAACATTGTATTCCAACAGACTAATCTATACCAAGACTTTGTTGTCTTGTTAGTCAGCTAACAAAAAATTCAATGTCTCCTTTCATTCAAAGAGGAAGCATGAATTTTCTACTCCCCACAAGACAGATTTCTAAAGAACACATTTTCTTTTTCCTTCCATTTTGAGACTTGCTGATATCTTTAAGTGGTCAATGCTGTCTTTCTCTTTCAATATTTTTTTTTTTTTTTAATTTCTCCTAAAGAAAATGTAATTTAAAAAAAAAATGACAATCAAAATCAGCTTTTAAAGATTAATGAAATAATTATAGAAATAGAATACAACAGCTAAATATATCTCACCGATTTTGTAGGAAAAAGAGTAAGTGTGAAATAGCTATTTTAGCTTTTTACTTTAACTGAAAGCAACCATGTAATATAAACACTCAGAAATCAAGAACTTATCAACAAATTCTGAAAAAAAATCAAACTTTTATATTTATAGTCCTGATTAAATTGTGCTGTATATTAAAAGCAATTTGTGATAATGGATGGCAAAGATGTTTGCAAAAGTGCAGAAGAACCTATACAAAAAACCATAAAAATGTATAGCTTGCACCATTTTCACTCCTGGGTGACTTTGCCTTTGACTGACGGTGTGAATGAGCAAACAACTAAAAGCCCATTCAGGCAGAAAATCTATATCTCAATAGTTTGATTATGAAATCCTGAGCCACTGGTACATCATGAAGATTCTGAATAAAAGAAAAAATCATAATTCACTTTTTCATCTTCTACCTAGCCCCAATCACAGTTATGATGCTTTAATCTGTATATGGCTATGTGTTTGTTGAATTGGTTGTGGATATTAATCATTGTCTTGGGTATATGTCTCACATTATATTCTTAATTTCTTTTTTTTTTTTTTTATAGATATATTTAATTATCAGCCATGCCACCATAAATCAGATAAGATTTTAGGTAACATTTGTTGCCTGAACACAAAATGAATGTGCTCTAGACTGTCTTAACTTACATTTGAATTCTCATCAGCTATTTTTTAGGATATTGACAATTCTCGCCCATCAGAACCAAAATATTTCACCATCTTTGATCAGACCATATAAGCAGGTTAACCGTTGTCTTTGATCACTCTTCCACAACTAATGAAATTTACTGGTAGCAGCCTAAAACTAAAATATACATCAGAATAACTAGGGTAAGATGAACTTCAGATGGCTTAAAACCAAGTAAAATTGGATATTGTTCTTGTTTAAAAACCAGATTTGATCCCTAATATATTGCATGGATATGAAAATATGTTCTGTCCAAGCACTTCAGAATCTTAATGACTGTTCTTGCCTACAGGACTAAAGACCAAGGACATGGTTGAAAATGTATATTTAACATGTGCTTAGCTACTATTAAATGGAATTGTTAAAAATTAGATGCATCCCCTGGGCAACATTACTGTAACCTGAGAGGTTTAGTGCATTATATTAAGAAAATTACATTTGAAATTGTCTCTTGCCTGTTCATAGCTCAGTGCTGTGATTTATGTTGAATAGAAATAAGTCTGTCTTGTAGGTCCTCTCTCTGAGTAACAGGGCAAGAGAAGGGGAGTAACAAGAAAGCGAAGAATATGGGTCAAATGATGATGTCCTCAGAATACTCTCTCTGCATATGTTTACAGTTTACAATCCTGACTTTCTATGAAGGAGCTAGATTACTTTAGAACCAAGGCAAATTTGCCTGAGCAATAATAAGTGCTTTACAGCTGCTTCTTGTCCTGAGCAGGTTCCTTTAGAGTTAACAACTCCCTCCATCTCTGCAATATTAATTGTGGAAATACTGTCCCTGTCAGTGTACGAACTCAGCTCTTCCTAAGGATTTAAAAGTAAACAAAAATCACAAATTATGTATTTACCTTCTGCTCCTTTCTTGTGGGCCTTCTTTTGGCTCATAGGCAGAACATTTAGACACTGTGTGCTGGAGCTGTCATTAATGCATCATTGGGTTTTTCTGTTCTCTCTTCCCTCCTGCAAACTGAAACCATCTGAAATCACACTCTCCACCATTTTTTGGTTTCCTGTAAATTTCCTCATTATCTGCTCAAAGCCTCAAGAACTGCGGTTGTTTTGCTTAAAAATAAAAGTATAAAATTGCCTATGCTGCCATAATTGTAACAGAATTGTAGCTTCCTAAGTCAATTAAACTACATTCCCACTGAGTTGTAACTAGAAGCTTGAAATGTGCTTTTTAAAAGAATTAATATATATCCAATTATAGTAATATATTTTATTTTCAGACAGCATTTTTGCCATGCTGCTGCACAGTCAGCATACTGTTAGATGCCCTAATTCCACCATGACAGATGCCATTCATAATGCAAATAGTGTAACAGGAACATGAACGGTAAGACTGAAAACTGAGCTATAGAGTGAGATAGATAAAAACTGGAGTTACTTCTAACTTGAAGCTTAAGGCAAGGTGGCCAGAGGGCTTTCAAATATGTTGGCAAGGAGTCTTTCAAAATATGTTACCATTTGTCCAATCCCATCGAAGAGGAGGGAACAGTCTAGTAAGGTGGAGAAGCAGTTAAAGCATGATGGATAGTAGTGAAAGGCAAAGCACTGAGGGAAAGTGATCGAGATATTCAAGAAGTCCTTTGGATTGACAGTGCAGTCTTTTCTCATTCTGCACCTTCAGTTCTCAACAACATAGAAAACAATTAATTCTCCATGTTATGTGCCGTTTTCTTTCTTTTTTTTTTTTCTGATTTTGTCCAGACCTGAATTCAGCTCTCTTAACTCCCCAAAGTTTCTGTATGTTGGTAATGGAGTCTTAGATGTTGTAGTCATTTATTGCAAACAGGCCAGCTTCTGAGATGACCTGGAACAACTTGGGTGACCAGTTTCAGATTTTTTTTTGTAAGGGCTCTTAACCTGGGAAATGCAGGGCAAAACAGTAAATTGCCAATGACTCTTTTGTAGAAAAGCCAGTCAGCAGCAGTGGCAGCTGCACAAAAGCTGGTAATGGCTTATTACAGAATTTGGAGAAAGTGGTATTGCTTGAGAACTGTGTGGTTGTACAACAATAAGGGCAGATAGAAAACATTTAATAGGATTATTTTGTTTTCTTCAGTAGTAGGCTTGAAAAACTTGGATACATTTTGTCTGAAAATGTTGTATGTATTCATGAATGTGTTTTGGAGGATGTGATCACAAAATATTGTAAGGCAGCTTGGCAGAAGTCTGGGAGATGAGTTTCAATGCCTTGCCAGGGTTAAACTAAAGAGTCCTCCCAGTCTCCCTTTTCTAAAACCAGCTACATAGAAATGGAGATACAGCCACTTCAATACCAAATGTAGAAAGATATAATACCAGTAGTATTGCTCCCTCAGTTACAGAAATGCCGTGTCTGAATTGTGATATCCTGATGAGTTTCCTTTAACTTTCTTTACAAAGTCCTACAGTCCTACAGTACTAAGCTTTCATTGTGATCTGCAAGTTGGTAGACAGCAATCAATATCAAAAAAACCCTGTAGATAATGGAAAGGTAATTAGAACAAATTATTGCATTAACCATTAATATTAAAGGTGAGTCTTTGCTGTCCATGCAATCATCAGACTTTTAAGAAGGGTCAGCTCCCACTCCTCCTTGAAATTGGCTCATCCTTACTGTTTCTGAGTTGCCATCTTATGCCTCTGGGTTTTTTTAAGGATTTTATGCCTTTCTATGTCAGTTATTTTCCTCTTGAATCCCTGTGCAGTTAACTATTGCTGTCTCACAAGTCTTAACTCTTTCTGAGTCTTACCTTTCTTATTCGGGTATCTCTGATCTCTATACTTTACAGCTCTTTCTCACAGCTTAGCATTTCCTCAGATGGTTGAGCCAAAGTTACGTTGTTATGCTGTATCAAAATCAGAACTTAAATGCAGTTGAACCTCTGTAAAGAGTTATAGCACCTGAAGTACCTGTTAAAAAACCAAATCTGCTCTTCCTTTCCCATGAAGGAGAAATATTGTGTTAGATGCACAAATAGCTTTTAATGTGTGGTCTCAGGCACCCATTCCCTGGTGTGACACAGAATATGACATCAAAATTTCTGCAGGCTTGCAACCACAAACAAATTTCTCTATTCTCACACCCATCCATTTCTCAGGCTCTTACTTCTACCTGCTTTCTTTAAGAGGTCAGTGAGCAAATAATAAGATTTAATACAGCTGAAAGTGTCAGTAACATATGAAGCAAACACCAGAATGGTCTCATATAACAGTGAAAATAATCTCACTTGCCTTAGGTCATACTCCAGTCTTCATTCCAGGCTCTGCTCTCCCCATGCATAAGTGCTCTATGAAATAGAGGGGTTAATGGGGTCTGTGCTGTGGCAGAGGATCTTTACTGAGTGCAAAAAATGCAGCTGGCTTTTAAAACCATAAAGCAAAGTATACTATCTGTCCCAGGGAGTTGCTTTTTCCTTGATGGCATAGCACGGTTCCTCATGAATTCTACTTATCTTTCTCTCTCTGCACAGAGCAAGGAAGCAGAGTAAATGAGCCAGAGAAACTCAGCCAGTTTGGGGAATTTTACAAATTCTTTTTGAGATAAAGATTCCAATGCCCACAGTTTCATGTGTGCTAAGAAGCTTTTCTAACAACTGAGTGCTGAAGCATGACCCACATGTCCCTTTTAGGCCATCAGAGCCAGAATGATCTGAACCCATTTAGCTTTCAGGTTATGCCTTGGTCAAGTGAATACTTTGAAGTCATTTCAGCTGAGAAGGTTAAAGGTTGACATTTGCAGTTATGACTTGTGTGTACCAGCTTTACCCTTCTACCAGTATCATAAAGTCTGTTTCCAAGTTTTCACCATAAGCAATTGAACACATTTCTAAAACTTTGGAAATAATTAACCTTAATATATTTTTACTCTTCATTCCCCTATCCCTTGTTTTTTTTTTTTTGTTCTCTTAAACTGATTATAAAGACTTTCTGTAAGCAAATAATTAATAATATAATATTTTAATTTTACCTATTTTAGGGTACATTTATCTATTTTCTGTACATTTTCATATATCCATAGAAATCCAATTCTTAGGAGATCTTACGGTAAGCACTATGCAACAGTTAGAAAACCATCTAATAAAACAAATAATAATTAAAAAAAAAAAATCTTTCTTCCAGTATCCTTTATCAATTAGATGTTCAAATAAGGATCATTCAGTAGTGGTAAATGACAAGTGAAATTTTATTTCAGTCTTTCAGTGGTGTGTGTTAAACAGACTAGCACAGAAGATACAATATTCTGTTATATGGTAGTTAATTCACTGAGAACTCTTCTAGTAAGCTTTTTGTCTTATTTTTCTTTTAATTCAGACAAGATCAATTAATCACTCTTTATTGAAGGAATAAAAATAATTAAAAATTTGACAAACTGTGATACTTTTTTAGGCTTATTAATTCCTTTCTAACTCATAGAAAAGTTACTTACTTTGTTTTACAAATTAGATAAGTACTTTTAACGACTGATACATGGGTAATTCTGTAATTTCAGACTTGTGAAACATTTTCATACCTACATATATTTATTTCAGGAAATATATAACTTCCTTAAATCAAGCACTAGCAAAGTTCCATTCATGTACATTATAATGCATATTAAGAACTGATTACAAAACATAGAAGTATAGTAGTTTATGTTGGCAAGAAACAGAAAATACTTAATAAAAACTATTTAGCAGATTTTATATATCATTGAGACAAAGCCAAAGTTAGAAAACCCTACTAGTGTTGCCTGTGGCCCTCTGCTGTCTCATTGAACTGCATTTGTGTATTTGTGTACATTTACCTCTATGTGTACATATAAACACCTTGGCTTGACTGACTCCTCCAGAAAGACAAATAATTTTTGGAATGATGGATTGAGTATTTACTGGAAAAACTGTCTAGTCATTTATTATTGCTATAGATTTTGCAATTGTCTTGCAAATTTTGACAGTTAAAAGAGGAAAGTCAGGAAGCCAGATTTCTCTCTGCTGCTGAAGATCGTAACAAGAGATAAGAATACTTATCACTAGGTCATGAAATTTGAACACACATCATACTGGTGGTGGCCTATGTCATGCTGCTGATGCTTTTCATTAGCCAGTCTGAAAGTAGTTTCTTTCAATTCAGAAACTATACAGGTGAGTATATGCTTAAAGATTAAATGAACATGAGTCCAGCTATACTTTCAAGTCCTTCCAAGTTAGGTACATGGACATTGTGGACATAGCTTTACATTAATAGCTACTTGTAGATATGGCTTTACATTAATAACTACTTGTGTTTGCAATTTCTTTTTTGCCCCCTAATTAAAAAAAAAAAAAAAAGGCAGCTAAGTTATTGAATTTTTCCTCTCTCTGCCTTCTTCTTGACTTTCTTTTTCTCCTCTCCCAAGTATAGCAGCAAAATCCTCTAAATACATAATGAGCTCTGTTCAAACATAATGACTAGTTTCTCTACACAAGAAAATTAAAAAAAAAAAAAAGTATTCTTATAATATTACCTCTGGCTTATTCAGTGGAGCTGTTTGTAAAGAAATTGGCTTGGATGTCCGACTGTGCTTTCACTCCTATATCTCTGCTAAGGACCATTAACAGAGCAGGATAAGGAGGTTTGTACTTTAAATAATGACACAAATGTTCACGTTTTACTCCCTTTGCAGAAAGCAAGAAGCAATCAAATAGAAAATACTGTCTGGATTTCCAAAACAGTTTAAAAGCCATGGGGTTTATGTTGCTTGGCTAATTTCACTCAAACCTTTGTCACATTCTGTCAAATATTTCTATGACTTAGAACCCAAATATAACTGGATTATGCCCCCTCTTCACAATGGACTACATGGCGAAAAAAAAAAGTAGTAGTTTGGGTTAGATGCTACTAATACACAAGCTTTATCTGACACATGCAAATAATAATTCATCTAGTCATATGTCATTGCAAAACAAGAGAACATGACTGTATTAAGAACTCAGAAAACATCATCTTAAGTGTGCAAAAAAAACCCCAAACCAAACAGATAAATACCTAGGAAAAAAGTACCCTTGGCTGTACGCCAATGTCTGATGATGCTTTCTGCAGCGTAACATCAACACTGATTAATCTGGTGTACCTATGCTGTTGATTAACATTCTTTTGTGAAGATTGGTTGCCCTAGATGACTTTCTGTAGTGGAGCAAGATTAATCCTTACCAGACAGTATCAGGTCACATATAGTAAATGTGATGGTGATAAAGCCGGGTAAGAAAGAACAAAGGACCAAATGACCACTGTCATCAGTGTTACAGCCCATCAATGTGCGTTTTTAGCTGATCTGAAGTTAAAATAATCACATAGGTGATTTAATATTTTACCTCAGTGATACTTTTGTATTCTGAAACATGTATAATGCCTGGTTTAGTGTGTTAGTTTGGGGTTTTGCTGCATCTTCATTTCATATTCATAAACTCAGAATAGCACTGGTCTTTAGCTTATCCAGGGATGAGGATGAGTGTTGATAACTTCAGGAAACTGGTCTTTTAAAGGTAGAGTTGGAAGAATTGTTTTAATCCTAGTTATGCAACTTGTGTAGAGCTTAATTTTGAAATAGAGTTTGCTGAGAAAGCAGGCAAAGAAGTTCTCAAACGTCTTGGAGCACTGCACAAAATTCAGCAAAGATTTATGTGAAAGTTTGCTGTTACAGTTACTTAGTGTTATATCGAACACAGCTGCCTTATTCTAGAGAACTTCTTACTGAAATATTGTTCAAAGGATACCACCTGTATCAAGCACAGTATTACTTACTTAGAATTGCTGAAAAAATGCCTCTCTTAAGACAATCCTAAAATGTAGAATTCTTGTGCCTTATAACACAGTGTGGTGGTTTAGTTTTCTTGGTTTTGGTCTAGGCCTTCCCTAGTAATCAGGTTATAACTAAGGAAGTATTCCACACCATTCCTTCACATAATCAGAGGTATATAAAGATGGGGAGTTTCCATTCTCTCTCTCTCTCTCTCTCTCTCTCTCTCTCTCTCTTCCTTTCTTGTGCTTGGAGGACATCAGGTCTCTTTGTTGGCTCAGCTCTTACCATTGTGAGCCAAGGCCTATTGGAGAAGCTGCTGTCCCAGCTGCATGGAGGGGAAGGACCTGCTTTCTCTTAAGGAGAGTGTTGGTGAGATTTTATTGTATTAGTTACTCATTGAGCTTTTCCCTGAGTTTACGAGTGTGTGTATCTGTTTGTTTCGTTTTACTCATTTTTGTCCCACTTCCCTTTCCCTTTCCCTCCTTTTCCCTTTTGGGGTTGCTTTGTGATTTGTTCTGTAGATTCATAGTGTTTGATTGTATATAATTGTAATATATGTGAATATATATATATATACTTTTACTACAATTGTCTTCTTGGGTATTTTTTTTTTTTTTTCCCCTTCTCTCTTGGGGTGGAACCTTGGGGAGTCTGTGTGGCTGGCAGTTGGGTTTGGCAAGGAGCCAACCCAAACTTCCACACTCAGTCTGTGTTTCTCTTGTTTGTTTGGTTTGGGTTTTTTGTTTGTTTGGTTTTTGGTTTTGTTTTTTCCTTTTGTTTGTTTTGGGGTTTTTGTGGTTTGTTTGTTTGTTTGGTTTTTTTTTGGTTGGTTGGTTGCAGTTTTGTTTGGGTTTTTTTGTTTGTTTGTTTGTTTTTTGGGTGGGAGGGAGGAGGATGGGATGTTTTCTGAACATTTTAGATGTAGATAGAATATGGGACAATTATCCTGTGTAACTTTTGTCATTGACAGATGATTTTTCCTGTCATCTTGTTAAAGTGTGGGTTTGGAACCTTTCAAATTTTTAATTATTCTTTTTTCCTAACCCCATTGTGAAAGAGCAGAACTCAGGAGCCCAACACCAGCCAGTAGTCTTGCAAACGTTTAATGTCAAGTGGGTGCCCAAATCCAGCAACTTTAAATTGTTACACAGCTTGAATATGCTACTTGCAGATGTACTCATAGAAGGCCACTTTTTATTTTTTACTGGTTAAAACTAGGTCAGGTCTGTAAAACAGAAATTGAAGTAGGCAACAGTGTAAAACTGTACTAGTCTAAGCTTGTTAGGGTGAAACAATATTTCAAGGGAATTCAAGTTCAAGGAAACTAAATCTTCAATAGCAGGCAGTTTTAACTCAGCAGTCCCCTCTGAAGAAATTCTCAGGGGTATGATGTTTACCTATGTGCTCCACAGGGAGAATCCCTTTAATCAGATAATTTATACTTCCATTCTCAGCTCTGTGGCTTTCAGACCACTAGCGGTGCAATGTGACTCTGTTAAGCAGACGTTCTTGATTTCCAGGTATGTTTTACAGAAAATGGTTTCTGAGGTGATGGAGAAATGCAAATGTCTTTTTAAAATGCTCTGAAACATGTCTTCTCTTAGAAATACTAATTTTAATTCCCAGAGATGATGCCTGATGCCCTGCACACAAGAATTCAAACACTGCAGTGGTAAATATCAAAACAATAGCCTCTTGGCAAAACAACAGATGTAGAATTCCAATCTACAGTTCCAGATGTCACCATGAGAAAATACAGACCTATAAAGTATAATTTGCATTTTATTGGAGGCAGATAAACTATAAAGTGTTCCATTTATGAAGAAGTCGCTGTGATACATTTTGATGTTCATAAAATCTTACAAAATAAATTGCAATGTCAGAAACTAGTAATTTAAATATATCAGCCTTTCTGATGAGCAATATGCTAAGTACTTTGCAAAGACCAGCATAAAAACTATTAACAAAGAGACTGACCCAAAACACACTCAAATCAATGGATGCCTTTTGATTAACTTTGTTGAGTTTTTTGATCAGGCCTGTAGAATCAATATTTTTTGTTTCTATGGTAGTTCACAAAGCAGTGTTGTTAATTTACATAAACTAGTTTTGCTCCACGGCAAACTGTACTATACCTCAGAGTGATGATTTTTGTTATATTTTAAAATTCCTTTTGTTTTGTTTTGTTTTGTTTTGTTTTGTTTTGTTTTGTTTTGTTTTGTTTTGTTCTAGGAGAAGTTTTGGTATATAAAACTGCTAAATTTTTCTTTTTGGTTTTTCATATAGATGAAACCAAATAAAAATTACAAAAAAACTTCCTAATTGAAAATATGAATCACTGTGAGCCTTGCATTTGAGCTACATTCATGTTCTTATTATTAACATTATAAAGGTTATTGGGCCCGTAATAGGTCAGGATACATTAAAAAAAAAAAAAAAAATGTTCTTATTGCTTAAGTTTTGCATTGGAGAGTTACAATTTTTTCCAGTTATTTAACCATGAATGCTACAAACAAAAAACCAGGGCAATATTCAGGACATGATATCCAGCCACAAGTTTGGATACATGCTGTCATAGTAGTGGATAATTTTAGTATACCTGCTATTTCTCTGTATAGACTGAAAGCTTATATGTACATCGTATATGTGGGGATTTTGCCTGAAAATGTCATAAATAAAATCCCCAAACTAGGTCCCTTCTTCTTGTCTTTCTTCCTGTGAGTGATCTTGCACCATTTTTGTCTATGCACTGACTTTGTCTACGTTGATGGTGCTTCAGATTTGCTTTAATTTTAGCTTAGCAATTTTTTTCTGGTTCCTGAGCTCTTAGTGTGTTGACTTTATTTTAAACACAGAGTATTTGAGTTAGGGATTACGTTTTGCAGTGTGTACATATTTAGTAAAGTAGAGTAGTTCTAATAGCAAGGTTCTTCTATGCCCTTGTTGTATAAAGAAAAAATTCAAGTATAAGAAACAAAAAAGTGATAGTTACCTAGGTTTCAGTTTGCAACAGAGACTGAATGACTTTCTTGTACAGTTCACAATTCCAGAGCTTACCTTAGTCGTCCCTTCTTTTGTTCACAGCATGATACATTTTTTAAACCAAAAATTAAATATTATGATGCAAACTCATACCAGCAATCTGGCAAAATAATTATAACAAATTTGTCTTTTAGCTTCAAACTGATAAAACAAACATAGTTGGCATTTTTATCTATATCTATCATACATGTAATGTAGGCAAATATATGTGGAAGACAGAAGATATAATAAAAGTTGTTGCCTAAAGGAGATTTTAAGCAGGAATTTCTAACCCAGCTGAGGACAACACAACTGAGAAATCTCAGCCAAAAACCTGATTGTCTAAAGAAATTTTTTACTGCTAGAGAGTGACATGGATTGCTTAGATAACAGTCACGTAGTCTCCTAACTTGAAAGTGTTTCTCTAAGCACTTTACAGTCTTTGTTGTTTTTCTTCAAACTGAAAAGGACTTCATGATTTCATGATTGAAGACAGTCTGCAGAAGAGAGTGTTAATAATTTTAAAAAACAGTACTGCTGTCAATAAGTTTGACTCAACATGGTCAGGTCATTGATAGGTAGCGTAATTCAAAGACAACTGCTAGTAAGGAAGAAAGGTGAACATGAGTGTTTTATTTTAAAGAGTAAATCAATCAATATTTTATACAGACATAAATTCATACAGTAATAATAATATATAAGAACTGCTCTGTAGTTTTCAAGATTAGAATTGAGCAGATATAATTGAGCTGAGCTAGGGTGGGGTAGAATTAAGAAACTTTAGCACAGATTGTAAGGTGTTCTGAAGGCTTGTGAAATGCTGTTGTAGCCATAACAAAACCTGAAATCCTGCTCAAGCTTAACAACGCTGAACATCCCATAGGTAAAGTACTTTTGCTATTTGCTTAGAGGTTGTGTGGAGAGAAGATAATAGAGATTGTTCTTATACTTGTCTAATTCTCTACTGAATTCCACTTGGGATATGTCATGGTTTAACCCCACCTTGGCCACGAAGCTGTTTGCTGTTTGCTCACTCCCCTGTAGTAGGATGGGGAAGAGAATTGCAAGAGTGAAATCAGAAAAACTGTGGGTTCAGATAAAGAAAAGCATAGAACTAGAAGAGGGAAATTAAATTTGTTTATGTTCAATATTACTTTGACTATTTTTGAATGCAGAAAAAAACCCTATTATAAATAAATAATTTTGAAAAACAGGTCTTGTTCTCTAGCTCTGTTTATTTTTGTATATTTTCTGTCTTCCATTGCAGTCTCTCTCCCATGTTGCCAGATTTCTCTCTATAATGCATTTTGCTGATAAATATGCAAACCTATTTTCATTCTTTCTTACGGGTGATTTATAATCTTTGTCAGAGGTGTCAGTGTGTAAGACTAGGCATTAGCTCTTTTGATGTTTTGAGAACTACCTAAAACATTCCTTACTGAGCTCAGAATCTGAAGTGTGAAATGTTACCTCCTTTTAGGTATGATTCATTTTCTTTTGTAATCTTGTATTTTACTCTCTGTGTGGAAATATTGGTTTACTATATAGAAATGCAAAGAAACATATGCATATGATTCTAACAAAATAAGACCATGAATAGATCTTTTTCGCTGTAGCACCTCTTCATCATAGAAAGCCCTCTTGAATGTCATTATAATAGGGATAGAAACCATCTTAGGATAGGAGCCAGATAATTTATTGCATTGTATGTTGTTCTGAAATAAATGCTGAAATTCTTCAGGTGAAATAATATTCTAACAGAAAATTGAAACTTTCAGACGTTCCAGGTGATGACCACTCATAAATAAGCCTTAGTAGGTACTCAGAAATGAGACATTATCCTTCACCCTTTAGACAAAAGCTTTCCAACACTATGGTTTTGATTATGTCTCTAAAAAACATTAAATGAAATAAATAGAAAGACTTGTCATCTACCAGTATGCACAGAATTCAAAATACCAAACACAGGACAAACTGAGTTTGACATTAGAAAAAATTGAGTGTGACAGCTGCAGCAGTTACATCTTGTGGAAGGATGTGTGTGCTTGCAAAGACTTTACATCAGGTCCTGGTTGGGAGCTGGCATTTTCAAAGGTCATGAAGCTCCTTAGCACCATTCAATTACTGCACAAAGGGTACCACTGACAGTTTTAGCACTGTGGTTAACTTAGCTGAGTATTAGCTGAGACAATCAAACTTTTGACAGAAATGGTTGGATAATATCTGTATATCAAAAAAATACCTCAAATCCATCTTACCCCCTCTATTTTTTAATGACAAGGAAAATATGAGAGAATGATTTAGTTGTCCTGTAGCTTGTGAAGGTATCAACACTCTCAGCCTGACAGTTGTAGCAATATAGATAAGGCAAAAATCTTTGATTTAGCCCCTTTAGTTTTTGTGCTTTATTTTAGCTTCTGAATGATCAATCTGAACCAGTAACATACTTCCCAAACTGTATTGACATAGACACACTGCTCAAAACAGGAAAGGATCAACACTGTTCTATTGTTTACAAATGCACCTGCTCTGTTGTGACTTGCCCTGCAAACAGTGTAGATGAAATTGGAACCATAGAATCATTTAGACTGCAAACGTTCAAGATTGAGTCCAACAGTTAACTTAGCACTGCAAAGCCCACTACTAAATCATGTCCTTAAGTAGCCCATCTACACTACTTTTAAATAACCCGAGGGGCGGTCACTCAATCACTTCCCTGGGGAGCCCATTCCAAGGCTTGACATCCCTCTTGGTGAAGAAAGTTTACAGAATACCCAATCTAAACCTCCCCTGGTGCAACTTGAGGCTACTTTCTCTTGTTCTATTGCTTTTTACTGATCCCAACCTCACTATGGCCTTGGACACCAACTGAGCCTCCGTATTTTAAAAGTAATGGCTAAATGATAGGCAAAAAGTAAGAAAAATATTTTTAAGAGAAAAGTAAATCTGAGAAGAACAGCCATGTGTCATACTGGTCCCAGAGTGAGGGAAGGAGGTAAAATTATAGTAGAGATATAAATACAGCATGTTTCATCCAAGAAAAACAAAATGGTCTAGCTCTTGGAATTTGTGATATTCTGATACACCTTTCTGAAATGCATCCTGTTCTGGAAGAGAGAAGATACTACTGTGACAGACCAAATCACGTATGAACAAGAAATGCAAGAGATAGGAAATAAACTGTCTAGAAACAACAATGCTAATGCAGCTTACCACAATAAGCTGCCTGTTACTATGCTCAAATAGTCTGATAGCCTTCTCCATTCGCCTTTCTACCAGATGGAATACAAGATTAGAGGAACTGGATTTTTGAACAGTCATGTTGCTGATAAGATCAAAAGGCAGTCAATTACAGTACACTTAGGTTCTTACTTAGAAGTATTCAAAGGATAACACAAATTCTCTTTCCATATCTCCTAACAATGTATGTATTTAACTCTGGACAATTTTCTTATATCAAAGTTAAATAGTCTGATAAAATACCTCACCTTTTATGAGAAACTTAGAGGTTCTGAGTTTGTACAGATATGTCTATTCTCAATTGAATTAGCCAGGATTTATTTTGAGTACCAGAATGAAACATAAATCTTAATTGTTGAAAGCCAAGCAAATCTAGTTTAAGAATTTTGGATGCCCTGGGCATAGCATTGGAACTTTTGTTCTTAGTACATGATGGATGAGCTGTATGTTATGTGAAAATTAAGAAAGTACAGTCAGTTTAATTGCATGTTCTGCTCATGCTCAGGACTGTTATGAAAATATGCTCAGTAGTTGTTTTCCTGGAAGTTTGAGAATCTGCTCTGCTAAATATTTGGAAAAATGCCCAGTTACAGAAAAAAGACAGTCCCATAAGACTGTCCTAAGGGATATGGAGTTTAGTGATATACAAGAAATCTCATTATGTGGGAAAACTAGCAATGCTAACTGGCCAAGGACTCTTGAAGGACTTTACAAGTGGTAGAGGATTGGGGCTAGTTGCTTAAAAGACACATTATTGGTAGTACCTAAATAATTAAGGATTTTGTACTGGATTTCAGGTCCTTTCTTAGTTACCAAAGCATGATTTTCTAATGAAATATAATTTATGGGATTAAAAACATATGTAGGGATTTCAGAGACATTTTACTGAATGTTGCAATAAACCATGTCACCATTTTATTGGGTTTGTGTTGCAGGGTTTTGGTAGAGGTGGGGGTACAGGAGTGGCTTCTGTGACCAGCTGCTAGAAGCTCATAGAGCCAATGTCAGCTAGCTCCAAGACAGACACACCTCTGGCCAAATCCCAGTCCATCAATATTAGTGAGAATGCCTCTGGGATAGCATAAATAAGAAGAGGACCAATTGTAGCCCAAGCAAAGGAGTTTTCTCCCTAAGGAAGAAGGAATATGACAGACAATGTGTGATGAACTGACCACAACCCTGCACGACTACGGGGAAGAGGTATAACATTTGTGACTAAAATTATCTCAAGATGAAAGGAGGGATGATGGGAAAGTGTTTTAGGCTTCGGTTTTGTCTCTCATTGTTTACTTTGATTTGATTTGTAATAAATTAAACAGATTTCCTCAAGTTAAGTCTGTTTTGCCCATCAATCAGAGATTGAACTCCCCCTGTCCTCTTGACCCATGAGCCTTTTGTTACTCTCTCTCTGCACTGTCCAGCAGACGAGGGGAGTAATAGATAGGCTTTGGTTAGCAATTGCCATCCAGACAGTGTCAACTCCCCTGTCCTAGTTTCAGCAGGGATAGAGTTATGTTTCTTCCTAGTACCTGGTAGAGTGTTGTTTTGGATTTAATATGAGATTAATGTTGATAACTTACCAATGTTTTAGTTGTTGCTACGTAGTGCTTACCCTAAGTCAAGGACTTTTCAGTTTCCCATTGTCATCTGGTGCACAAGAGGCTGAGGAAAGCATAGGTGGGGCAGCTGACTTGAAGCAATCAAAAGGATATTCCATATCATATAATGTCATGCCCTGCAGAAAGGCAGAATTTGACTGGAAGGAGCCAGTCACTGCTTGAGGATGGGCTGTGTATCAGTCAGAAGGTGGCGAGCAATTTCAATAGTACATCTTTTGTTTTGCTTGGGTTCCCTTTTTTTTTTTTTTTTAATTACTATTAGTAGCTGCTGTAGTAGTATAGTTGTTATTGCTATTATTATTATTATATTTTACTTTGTTTCAATTATTAAGTTGTTCTTATCTCAACCCACGAGCTGTGTTTGGTTTTTTTCCTAATTCTCCTCCCCATCTCACCAGTGGATGAAGAGTGAGTGAGTGGCTGCATTGTACTCGGTTGCCAGCTGAGGTCAGACCAGAACATCGCCACACCATGTAAAGTGACAAAAAAGGCACTAGCTTTCAGTACATCTACTCTCAGCTCATCAGACATCCTCAGAAAATCAGGTGGCCACTAAGGTATTGATAATTAAAAAAGAAACCACAACCTTGAAATCTATGAAGAGATTGGTTAGACTAAACAAGGGGAAACTTGAAAAGGTACATAATATTTATGCTCCCATCTGTTACGAACAAGTATGAACCGGGTCTCAGTTGAAACAAACTGACAGATGCTTTCATTTTTTGTGACTTTTTCCATCTGAAATTGTTACTTTGAGAATTTACTCAGTGTCAAAATAGTAGGTGTGTATGAAGTTTTTCTTATCATGAAGTAAACACATAGAATAATCTTGGTAAAATAAACAGGCACTGCTAAGACTCTGCCTATTAGTAAAGAACCATTTGATGAAAATTTGTAAGGACTAAGCATGAAATCAGCGATTTTGAGAAAATCCCATCTTGCATTCTGAAGTCCTAAAAATGGTACCCCTCCAGCCTTGATGCCAGGATGCAGAGAATTATTGCAAAATATTCCACATGTGGTGGTTGGGGAACAAAAATGTATTAGAGTGCCTCACAGTAGGGTGCTTCCTCCAATGGGATAACGTCTTGGGATTACTTGTTATTTAAATCTTCTGGAGAAAAATCATTAAATATTACTTATTACCACAGGTAACAATACTTTTCCTTCCTGCCTTTAAATGGGCAACTTGAAGAAAAAAAAAAAAAAACCACACAAAAATGATGTGATCTGTAACAAAATAAAATCCCTACCACCTTATTTTCACTTTTTTTCCCCTCAGGGTTTTTGTAATATGTGCAGTTAGTAAAAAGGAAAAAAAAGAAATCCAGAAATGACTGACATCAAACATAACTCAATGTTCAATCAGTGACATACCATGCATATTGTGTTAACACAGATTGTAATTACTTTCTCACCAAATGGTATGCCAGATCTTTTCACTGAATAAATGTATGCAAGTAATGTGCCATCATTCTATCACTGCCAATTTAATAGGTGTCTCTTTTGGAGAGAAGAAGAAAAGTGAAGGCATTTAACTCATTTCTTTGAATTTTCACATTTAGTATTGAACAGCTATGTTTACTAGGGAACTGACAAACGTTTTTGTTATAAAATTGTACAGCATTGACATCTAAAATTATGATGAGCAGGAAGTAAAAGCATGAACTCTGAACCCTAAGAACCTCTGACAGTACTGGGACATTAAATTCCATTCACTAGGAACACGGGAGACAGAACAACATAGATGGGATGAGCTTGTTGGTTCTCTACCCATCCTTTTCATTAAAATAAAAGCATAATTAGAATTTATTCTCAAATTGGTGTTGTGTATCCTTTTTGTCTGGACTCCCACCTCAGAGGACTATGCTATTTTCATTGTATGGAGTTTTTTTGTGAAAAAATCATCAGAAACCTGTGAAGATAAAATAATATTCTGATGCTTATTTGTGTGATCCTAGAGTTGGCGTAGCACTGGTGTGTACTGCTGCACATTGAAACATATTATGTCCACTGCACGTAGATTGAACTGTATGAGAAATCTGACACTGTAGCATGACAGGGCAGTAAGGGAGTGCAAATGAACAGAAGATACAAACAAAATGCTAAGTAACGTTTGACATCCTATAAACCAGCAGAGAAGAAAATCAAGGGAGCTTGGAGACAAAACAGCAGCAAGCTGTAAAACAGTCTGACTTTGACAGTTTCTGAACAGCTACAAACCTGCTCTCAGTTCCGGTGCCTCTAACTAGGATTATGGGATGGATATCAATTTTCTGTAGGTTTGTGGGCTGAGGGGAAGAATATGGACAGCAAGGGAGTGAGTGCCCCAACTGAAATGGGTACATGACTAAATTAGTTTCACACTGAAAATAGCTTTCATTTAACCTGAAACAAGGCTTGGGTATTTTGTTCCAGACACTTTCACTAGAAGGGAAGGCAGTGGAAATGAGGAGTCTAGACTTCATTTTCACTCAACGAATTTCTGTCTTTTAGTCTAGTATTTTGGTAACTCAGAATGTGGAAGCCATTTTTTAAATTCATTCTCTGTCTGGATCCCACAGATGTTTAAATTAGAATGCTCTAGGATATTTTGGAACAGACATTTTATTTTGGCAAAATTGATGGAACACTCAACTATCACTCTAACTCAGGACATGCAATTCAAATGTCCAGTTAGGTAAATGGCTAATTCATTAGTTTGTAGAGTGTGATGTGTGAATATTATAGTATTCCATTAAAAGTGCCACTCACTCTAAGAAAAGGGAATGGCAGTGTCTCATACACCAAACCACAATTCAGAAATATGATATTACTTTGGGAGGCTGTAATTTGGATTCTTATCTCAAAAATCTTCAATAATTCAGTGAATTATCTATACAATGTTTAAAACTGCCTATTTTGGAACATAGAATTTTTTCTAAAAAGAATTTTTTTTTTTTTCTTATCTAGACCATAATCTCTGTCTCCATTTAGTTCTGAAAGATGGGATTCAATCTCAAGGCGGGAACTACAGGAAATATGTGAGGTTCTTGGCTTTTAAAAAATACACCTTTGCATGAGTTTTTTAAGAAATCTAAATGTTTTGTTTGAGCTTATCTCTTGTAACATACAAGGACAAAGTTTGTGAAAATATCTGCTGCTTTTTTCTTTTCAAAGACAAGGCAAGGATATGTTATGGGAAACAAAATGTGATTAAGAGTATTTTATGAAGTATAAAGTCAGAAGAGTCTAGTTTCACCTCCTATAATGGACCACAAGATACTTCTAAGCGGCATTTTCAAATTGAATTATTTCATAATTTTATTCCTTTTCAGAGAAACCATACATTTTGCAGTTGAGTATTGCAAAGGTAGCTTTAGCATACTCAGGATTTTGAATCTTCATATTTTCAGGCAACATAATTCCTGAAGAGTTTCCATGGTTTCTTCACTTTCCAGGCATTAATTGTCATGAAAAGTGAAGACATTGGCAAACAGCTCCCCTTCACAAGTTTTTTCCCTAAACTCAGAGTTTTTTAGGATTTGACCCATAATTATTTCTTCACTATATGGATTACTAAATATAAATATATATATATAGTTTGAAAAGAAAGATTTCTACACTGAAAGAAGGCCACAAGAAAAGAAAAAAATCAAAATCTAATTAATAGTGAACCATCACAAGAGCAACAAATAGACATTTGCTGCATTGGAAAAACATACAATGAATGAAAGCACAAACATAACTTAAGAAAAAAAAATCATATGCAATTAGAACCAATATCTTGAAGGGCTATATTTCAGGAAGAAAAAAGATTCTGTAATCACAAAAAAAACCCAACAAACAACAACAACAACAAAAAAAAAACCAAACCAAAACCCAAAAAAATCCAAAAACCAAAACAAAAACAAGCAAACAAAAAACCCCTCCAAAAACAACAACCCCCCACAAAATAAACAAAACAAAACAAAACAAAAAAAAAAAACCAAAAACCCAGTCTCACTAACTAGATATGCATTTATATGAAAAAGACTAAAAAGACTGAAACCCAGTCAGGAATAAAAAGAAAGATCAAAATCAGGCTGAAGCTTTTAGAAATTATTAACACTGACTTTGCCTAGAGATTTATTTTTTTTTTTTTTTAATTTGTCCAATCAAAATAGGTCTGCATTGCTCGGGATAACCAATAAGGTGCTTTTTATTTTCTCTGCTATTTTTAGCATAAGCCATTTAAAAGCTGATTGCTTTATTTCTAACTAGTCTGTAATTTTGGGGTTTTTCAATTAATTTTCATCTTTTTAAAGTGAGCTGGATTCTTTGTATATTCTATAAAGAGAAACCTGACACAAATTGAAGCGGTGTAATTAGATATGTATGAGCCATATGTGAGTAAAAAAAAATAGAAATCTTTTACTGTACATTTTTTTCTGTTATTTATGCGAGTGAAATGAAAGGATCAAATTAGTAACTAGATTAATTTAGGTCTTCAAGTATATGTTCATTTTTCTGAGAAGAACATAGTACCCATTGAGTAAAGCTGAAAAACCCAACATGAAAATTTACCAGAGAAATATGAAAACTACAAGGGACACTTCAGAGTAATAATCTAAAAGATATTTAAATAAATTTGTGATTCAGCTTTCACGTTAATCTACAATACTTAAAATGCATATCCAGTGTAAAGACACACAAGTAAATTGAGACCGGAAATGCCTTTTTCCTTTAAGTTCTCTAATTTGCCTTGATGTTCAGATTTTCAGTCTTTATTCACCTTTTTACGTTTTTGTTTGTTTGAGGGGCGGGTTGTTGGTGTTTTTGTTTGTTTGGTTTGGTTTGGTGGTGTTTTTTTGTTTGGTTTGTTTTTTCATTTTGATTTTGTATAAGAAAGATTTAAAGATTTCTAACCACCTGTAAATGATAAAGTAATATTTATATGCAAATGAATATTATGTGTAAAATCTTAGGAAGAATTGTGAAGCCTGAGTAATCTTTCTCTTTGTATCAATAAATCAGGTTCTTTATTGTTGGGGGATCTTGGGGATTTTGTCTTCTATGGTATTGATTACATAAACCTTCCTGAACTTTATTCCTCCATAGATTTTTATGCTTTAGTCTATCTTTTATTCCTCCACTCAAGTTTGACATCTATACTGGACATTAGCTTTAAATATATTTAGAGTCCTTAACAGCAGATCAATGAGTTGAGTAGTAAATAAGCTCAGGTTGTCATATCTGGAAATCTTTTAAGATTTGAAGCATTTCCAAGATTTGTTTTTCTTTAAAAGCCAAACTCAATTCAAAAACAAGATACATTGACTTTGTCTAAGGTACTGTCAAGACTAATGATAAATATCTGTGCTACTTTTAGTAGTCCTAATGAAAGAAAAGAGCCTAGATTCATGTTTCCTTCAGGAACAAAGTCAGCACTCTTGCTGTGTTTAGGGTTTTTTTTGGGGGGTTTCTATACATGGATTTAATGTTGGTGAAAAGTTCTTAATTGATAATTCTAGACAATAAAGTCCTCCAAAGCTATTACTCTAATAATAGCAATAAAGCCATAAATAGTATTGTAAGCTTACCCACTTTATGTGTTCAATTGCTCTATGTTATAGTCTAGAAATCTTTTATTTTTTATTTTTTTTCTCCCTTAAAAACACAGAGGTTTGGGAGCTGGAGCCCAGTCCCCACTAAAGGCTCCTAGAACCAGCTAACAAAAGGATGGCGGATAGTTTTGCATTCCAGCTTAAAGGCTGGGGAGGACTGGGGGAGGTGGGGCTGGGGGGAGAGGGGTTTTTCCGGGGTTTTTTGACACGCTTCTCCAGCTGGGTGCCAGCCACCGTTTGTTGGGCCGGTGGAGGCACTTGAAGGTTGCTCCCTTGGCTTAGACCCCCAAATCCCCTAGTCTTGTGCTGGTTCTTCGAACACAGAGCAGTCATCGCAACCTGGATTTGCTACAGACTCCTTGAGGGCTGATGCCACCTGCAGAGGAGTTGCTAAACCCCCACCCCCCAGTGCTTTCGGACAAAGGATGGGGAGGGAGTTTTTACACGGCCCACAGGAAAGGTTTCATCACGTCTTGGGCTGCCATTCCCACGTGAGTTTTTCGGAAGTAGCACCTCCCCGTCTGCGCCTCGCCAGAGTCCGTGAGTGACTTTTGTGGCCGCTCCCTCCCAAGGCACGGCATCTCCTCCCGCTGTCTGTAAATGAAACTGCACCGAGGGGGCAGAGATAGGACCTGACCTGTTTGAAAGTGTTGTTGTTTGTTCTGGTTTGTTGTTGTTGTTGTTGTTGTTGTTGTTGTTTTTGGTTTGGTTTCGGTTTGGTTTGGTTTGTTGGGTTTTTTTTCTTTTTTTTTTGGAGATATGTATATGTATATATCTATATAGTATGGAACTGTTATTCTTTTCTATACATTTTCTGATCAAAGTCTCTTAATTTCAAAGGTTTTGTTGTTTTTTGGGAAGGGGCCTCCTTCCTAGTCCAGATAGTCATCTTGGGTTTCTTTTAAACTGAGACACTCTACTGGTAATATAATTTAAATAAGAAGTAAATTGTCAGCTCTCTAGAGGAGGATATTCTTCTTCCCATTTGCTGATGGAAGAGCTTTTGAACAGAAAAAAAAGTGAAACAGTTTCCTGGATTTCACAGAAGAAATCTATAGAAAACCTAGGGATTAAACCTCTATCTGGATTTGAAATCCAAGTGATCTGGATTTGGTCGAGGTGACAAAATCTTCCTGAAAGTATCCCAAAACTTTATTTCATTAACTTAAAACTTTATTTATTCATATTTTCAACTTGCTTCATTGATGCTGAGTACGTTTCATGCAACCAAAGATACGGATCATCTTCATAGAACCAGTTATACAAAATAACAATGGATGTTGATCAAAGTTCAGTAATGACTACTGAAACAAATAAGGACAAACCTCCCTTCCCCGCCCCCCCCACCCCCAAATCCAAAAACTGTAATTGGAACTTGGTGATTTTTTTAGAGAACAAATCACAGCAATGCCCCCTGGTGAGACTCATGACTGCATGTCAGTGAAGCTCTTGATTTTATGTTGAGGTACGGGTGGTGTTCTCAAAGACAAAGAAGCTAATCTTGTATTCCTCCTGACTTAGGGGTGGACTAAACCTAGTAGATATTTGGAAAAAATAGCAACCTTTTTTCTTTTTTTTTTTTTCCCCCACCATCACCCATCTGAGTCTATCCTTTTATAGTGATTTTTTATTTTCATTGTGCAATCTTAAACCCAGTAAATATATCATACAAATTAAACTTGTCTTGATCTTTTCTGTATTACAAAGCAAGCAACTCACTCTCTAAGCATTTTTTTACCTTTCCCTGCTTTTTCCCTGGTCTAAATTTTTGGGACAGAGACTGTCATAATTGTCTGTTGTATCATGCTGAATTGGTTGTCACACTTCAACAAATAGGAAATCCAGTAATCCTAAACTCATGGAAATTATTATTATGGCATAATTCATCAAATTATTTGACAAACATTATCCAGCCAGGCCTTCTGATAAGCAACACTTATTGCTTGAGTCCTAATTATTTCAAAGGTATAAAAAGCTGGGTTTCCCATAGCAACATGGGAACAATTACACAGGTGTCATATAATGAAACATCTGTGTTGGAGTTTAGGACTTTTTTAGATTCAGGAGCAAAGAAAATGCTTCCCAATTATGGGTAAAAGAAGATTCATCTTCCTACTAATTTGGCACAAATAGAAAGGTTAGGCTTTTAATTGCTTCAAAGAACAAATTGGATTAATACAGTAAGAATAAAAGAGAGGTCCTCAGAGTGCTGATGTAAACTGCAATGCAGTCTCTAATTTTGTATTAAGCAAAAGTAATCAAAAGACATTTATACAGAAATAAACAGAGCTGCGAGCAATCTGTTTCCACTTGGTGCACTTAGACCTTAAATCTCAATCTGAAAGTGGTTTTATGTGATAAGTATTCTGGAGCAAACACACAGCAGGTGCTTGCCATTGAAGTTTGAAGTTGACTTTTATGCTTCCTCTCAAAGGAGCAGCAGATTGTGGTTCTGCTTTCTGTAGGTTCATGGGAGGTAAGAAAGAAAGCAAACAAAAGAAATTTTCATTTTCAGGTGTCCTGCACAAGAGCTAACCTTGTATGTGCTAACCTTTTCAAGTACTGCTCATGCAAGTTCTGTTTGAAATGTTACCTTGGAGGAGGGAGGAGCTGTGGCCTCTGCTGTTTGTGTGTAGACCCAGTGGGTGAAGGGCTCTTCTCCAGGAGCTCAGATGCCAGCATAGCTCCTCCCTAATTTATCATTTGTCTTCAGCTCACTTTCGAACTTTTTGTTTGTTGGACCCTTTAGCTTATCCCTTTGTAGAACAAAATTCCCCAATATGAGAGTGGAGGTGTTCTTTTGTGTTTTGCTATGCTGTATATTACATAAAATCAGTAATGCCATACAGAAATATATATCAAATATCAATATATCAATATATATCTAATTATCAACTATTTTCTAGGGTAAGTATCACAATTTTCAAAATCTAGAAGCATTCTCAAACTTTAAGGCTTAGAACATTAGTGTATAAAAGCATTCATATGAAGAAGACTGGAAAATAAATTTTCAGTCAATGCTTTTTGCTTTCAGAAGAAATCTGGATTTTCTACTAATTTGTTTTTGATAAGAAGTGTTTGCTTTCTTGGAAAGCTCTTGAAGTGTTTGCAAAGGAATTTTTTGAGTGAAGAAGATATTAATTTTTTTACTCTTTAGATACATTCATTCTGTCACATTGACTTACAGAAGAGCTAAACAGAGTAATATTTTGGATACGTGTCTTAATATGAAGAGATTATCAGTGAGGGTTTTAGCAGCTGCAAGTAAAAGCCTAAATTCTCTTTGGCATTCTGTGAAGAGACAGGTTAACATTCAGAACATTATGGTGCAGATATGGAAACCATTCTAGTTTGCACAGGAAGGTAAATGAGATGTTGCATTGGAACAACTTAACAGATTTTCCAGTCGTGTTCTTACCCTTGAAAAGTGTTGCAATAGTTATATCATGTGCATGGCCTCATGCAGATGGAAGATCTGTTACTGATTGTATACGGTATTGCAATGCAGAGAATAAAATAATATCTCAGATTATGAGTTCTGATTAACAACAGGAGCCCTCCCCTAAGTGATAACTAACTGCTTTCCTTTTGTTAATCTATGCTACCAGAAAGAAATCTTTAACATTTTTTTTTTTTTTCAGTGTCATTTAGCAGCCTTTTAGGGCCCTACATATACAGATCACTTCATGTGGCATTTGTGGGGGTTGATGATTGATACCCAGATACAGAATTGGCTGCCTTTGGTCTGCACTTGATGTATTTAAAAACTGAAGGCTTCCTAGTCTTCCCCATATGTTCCCTTTATATATTGAAAACTAACAAGAAGAAAGCAGATGTGTGAGAGAAACAAGATGTATGGTAAAGCAGAAGTTTGTTTCTTGGTTTATGTAATTTGTTTATGGACTCTTTTGTAAGAGTTGTGGAGCCATGTGGACAAAACACCTCGTCAGAAAGCTAATCGTTGTGTGAAGTTTCATTCCTCATTTGTCATTGTGGTCTTTGCTCTAAGAGAAGGATGCTTACCAGTGGCTACAAAGACTTGAATACTCTGAGCCAGTGGTATGGCAAAGTTGTACAGAGTTTCTGTGCCTTAGTTCCCCAGCTGTAAAACAGAAATAACATCACAGCTTTACTTTAGAGAGGTAACATGAAGACAATCATGTTAAAATCTGTGAGGCATTTAGTTATTATAGTAATGACAGTTCAGAATCATATAGAAAATTTAGACAAATGGACCTCTCCTTTTTCAATGACATTTCATTCTGTGACTTTTGTTTTTTTTTTTAATTTGAAAATAATTGTGATGAAAGTATATGATTTTTCTCTTCTGAAAAAGTTAACAATATTCAGAGACAGGTGTACGGGCATGTATATAGGCCGATAAAAAAGGAAGATCAATAAGATTAACATCATGTTATATGAACCTATAATAAAGCAATACCAGATGACCTGTGGGGCAAGTGCAGAGATACTCTAATGATATGACTTTACTTGCCGGTAAAGTCATTGACCCCATAACAACACTACAAGTGCTTTTATATTAGGAGAAATTCTAAGTGATGCCTTTAGGAGCTGACTATACAAATCACAGTCCCAATTTACTTAGTTAGAGCTCATGCTATTCAGCATATTTTTTTTTATTTTTTATTTTTTTATATCAAAGTTATTCTTGGCTGTAAAGATGTATAGCATACTTCAGTTAATGTTTTCCTAATATAGCAAGACAGGTATAGTATAACATGCTTTACAAGATATTTATCTTCTGGAGGTACCTAGTCTGTCTTACTTATGCAATAAAGAATAAATGATGTAACATAAAGCACATAATTGCCTTGCCTTAGATAAAGTGTACATTCATATGCTGTCACGAGGTTGTGGGAAATTAGGCTTTGACAATTGTTGAATAAAAAATCAAACACCTTACACTTGGAAGAACAAGGAGAAAAATGCAAGAAGAGCTCAAGGGCACTATGGTGGGGAAGGCTGGAAAGTGAAGAAAGGATTGGTAACACTCTAAGCATCATAAACTTGATGGAATAGATTTCATGCACACAAAGCTTCTTTCTTCAGTGCATCTTGATTCTTTTGCACTGAAATGTTCTTAACCTCCTAAATTTGCCTGTGAGGATCATAGTGGCCCTAGAAGCAGGCGAACCAATACATTTTACTGAGTGACATGAACAACTCTTGTATTTGTAATTCTAAACTGTGTGAGGGTTGCATGCTAGTGGCAGATATTGCAAGCATCCTGGGGAGCGCTGGCGAGTTTTCATAAGCAGTTGCTCTTGGGGTTGGGTGAAAGACTTCTCACTTATCTTGTCGCTGACAGCTTTTCACTTGTAAAAAAAAAAATTTTTTGTTTTACTATAGTACAACACGGGTGAGAAGGCCAAGGAGAAGATTTGTCATGGAAATATCTGGTTCTTCTCCTGTTGTTCTGATATCCATTTCTAAGATGGTATTGTCCGTCTCCTCTCCTGCTGTAGTCAAAGACTGTAATGCTTGGGCAGTCTGACAACTGCACTGAAAAAACAGAGAGAATTCTCAGTTCTGCTCTTTAGTTACTTCTATCAAGTGACTCTATCTTGTGTGACTGCATTTTGTAAATATTGCTTTTTCATCGCTTTTGTTACAAGGCCAATTTGGTTCTTGCTTCTGTAGAAAATCTTAATGCATCACACCTAAAATAAATCCTGTGAAAATAATAATCAATCTGAAGTTTTGAATGAGTCAATATACTTCACTAGCTGAATGTAACATGACTAAGTGATGCTTTTTCATTTATTTTGATATTTTGAGAGAATAATATTGAAATATTTTGGTCTAAACATCTGCTGTCATAGAGATGATGTCAAGAAGTCTGTTAAAGTTCATGCTTATTATGATAATCTTAAATAGCTGTTGTAGTAACAGTAAAAAGGTCTTCATATAATCTGAAAAGCTTGTTTTTTTTCAATAAACTAGTACACTAGATTTTACATATTAATTTTACTAGGGATGTTAAGGCATTACTGTATTTTTCTGTCAGTTTGTAACTGTAGATCTTTTTCCTGGGGGAAGCAGTCAATTGCATATGGCTAATGAAAAATCTGAAGTGATATTCTATAACAAATTGTGTTATAATCCTTTTTTTTTCATTTGACAAGCAAATAGATTTTATAGGGAACTATAATTTTTGCCTTACATGCAAAACAACCTCATTGTAAACATTTAATTTTAATTCAGTCATGAAATCTTGAATGCCAGTTCAATGACTATGTAAATTTCTTGGAGTCAGAAGTTGGAAGCATTAATTACTGGCCTTTGTGCTTACAACTGACTTTAGAATTGTTCAATTCATTATGCTGCTTTCACAATAAATCCCCATTAGCAAGGAAGCTTGTCATTCAAAATGGCATCATGCATTTTGTCTTGATTAAGACTGAGTCAAGAAAGCTGACCCAGCAATGCATCTCTTACAGTCTCCATGTTTAGAGGCCCTGGCAGTCCTCTGCTGATTAAATCCTTCTGTAAAATTGCCTGTAGTGTTAGACCATGATTCTGTAAGATTTCAAATATCTTAATTCCCCTTGATTTCTACAGAATTCCAGTTTCACCTTACCAGCTCCCTGTAAAAAGGAGGTGATGAATCAAATTACTATACTGCTCACTCTATGTCCAATCTTACAGAATGCATCTTCCAGGCTGTTAAAAATATCAGTGCCTTTTGCTAACTGAAGTATATGGCACCTTTTCTTCCATCTTTTGCAATGCCAGAGTTCCATTACCAGAGACTGGTCACCGTATGGGAGATTTTCCTCTATCATAAACAAGATCGCAATCTGTGAAATAGTAGCTGTCACGTGAAAGGTGGGGATGTTTAGACATTTCCCTGTTGGTAGCCCCAGGAAAGTCAAGACCTCGATGTCCAACTGTCTGTCAGTGTCTTGTAATGAGACCCTTCACCAGCAGGGTCACAAGGTTGGAGGGCACTTTGACCTCCCTTTTAGGGGGAACTTGACAGAGTGAAGACCCTTCAGTAGGTCCCGCCAATGTGCTTTTTGCTGCTGGCAACTGCAAGGACTCACTTTAACAGTTTACAGAATAACACTTTTTGTTAGCACAAATTGTGACAGATTAATAAGGTTTGAAGGTTGTTGGTGATAGTGTCTACTGCAAAAATAGTTTAAAGCAATCTACTGATGCATATATTAGAGCAAGAAAAATCTCTAATACAAAGCAATCGACTAATATGATACGGGGTAAATGCAAGAAAAAGCGTTAGTGCTCAAAGCACCATTTAACAGGCATAGAGTATATTTCTCATCCCAGGCATTCCTCTGGAGGCAGAAGAAGAAGATGGACTCAGTCCATCAGCTGACCCCAGCAGTTTTGATGGAGGTCTTTTCCCACTTTCCCTCTATCCCCAACTTACTTTTATACTATTTTCTTTATATTTGGGTGGAGTTTGAGTGACTGTAGTCATAAATACCTTTTATTTCTGATCGGAAGCAATCAGGGTATGATAAAATATCAAGGTACATTTAAAGAAAACATTTTAAATATTGGTCTTTAGGAGTTAATTTTACTTATTTTGAAGTTTTATAATAGATTCTAAACATGTTTCGAAGCTTTTCTCTGCAAACATAAGGACTGGACACTTGTTTTAAATGAGCCTCTCATGTAAACACTTTTTTTCAGTGAGCTGTTTTCAGGAAGAGTACAAAATATTTTGAGTATTGCAGCATAATTATCAGAACTGTTGCCATTGTAATTGGGTCCAAATGTGGTACTGAGCTGCTCTCCAGTATGCAGGAAGTATACAACATACATGAAATCAGTCATGACGATACACAATACACTTCAGTGTTAAAGAATGAGAGGTGTTTTCTGTAATTGCAAATAACATTATTTGAAAATAATTGTTGCCTCATATAAGAGTTTCCTCCCAAGTTCTTTTCTACTCTCCACTTGAGACCTGTAATAGATGTAAAGAAGCAGACTATATATCCGTCTTAACTTGTAATTTAAAAGGCAGTGGAAGAATTTAGAAGGGGAAAAGAAAGGTAGTGAGGGTGTTCTGAAACAGAACAGAAAGTAGAATAATAAATTGTGTTGTGGATATCAGTCATTGTCTTATAATAGTAAGAAACATAATTTCATTCTTTCTTCTTTCAATTAACTTTAGCACATTTCAAATGCCCTGAAACTTCGAGTTAATTTTTTGACTCTGTGCCAAACATTTGCCTTTTAATTCTAACATTATCAGCTTTCTAGTTAAATATGATCATAAACAGAAATATCACCATCTGTGGTAATGTCATAATAAAGATATTGTCAGAAAGGATGTGGAAAGATTTACTCAATCTCTTGTAATAATCCAATATCATGAGGACTAAGTCATGCACCATAATGTATTTTGGTCTTTTTGGTATGGAAATAAAATGTTTTTTCTCTCTGTCCCTATCTCTCTCTCTCTCTTCTTTTTTTTTTTTTCTTTTTTTTTTTTTTGTTCTCACCCTCCTCACAACTCCCTTCCCCAAAAACACATATGTCCAAACCCACAGCTCAAAAACATCATTAAAATTCTGTTTAGTGTGGAGTTTTTTATTTTTTTCCCCCACTTTGCAAAGAAAAAAAAAAGAAAAAAAGATATCAACTTGTGGATATATTTTTCTGAATCAAATTTCTGGGGTTTTTTAGTCATAATCTCTTGTCCTTCATATAAATTAGAGAAATAAATAATTCTGCAAGACACTTTTCACTTAGCACAGAGAATTGAACCATTTCATTTTTTTATGGTCCTGTTCACGCACTTCAGTCAGACATATATACAGCCATTCTCTAACTGAAACCACAGTTTATGCACCACTGACAGTGGATCTGAGTTTGTGGCCACTGATTTGTATAAATTGAGGTCACACTTGATGGTCCTCTGGTTTCCCTTCTGAACTTGCTCCTGTGGTTGGGTGGCCTGTGACTGTCAGTGGTATGGTGTGTCAGTCTGCAACACATCTGTTATTCCTCTTTCTATGCACTGGGTTCGTATTTAGACCTTGTGAAACAAACTGACAGTTTGTCAAGGAGCAGCTGCAAAAAACATTCAGTTCAAAGGATACTGTTAAAAACAAATGCAATTTATTTTCAGTCTTGTTAAAGCTGCTCTCTTTTTAACTCTAGTTCAAGCTAAGTTATATGAAGAGTTACCAGCTGTGCAGCATTGATTTGAAGTGTAATAATGTGCTTGAAGATACACTTCTAAAACTAAGATGAAAGCTGAGCATGCTACCCAATGTCAGTGGCAGCACTTATTGTGGTTGTCCATCAACTAAGGGTGAGAGGTTCGATTTCTCTTTTTTCTTCCAAATCTCCATCAAAACTTTAATGTCAGCTGTGCAGAATCATGGTGTCCTTTCTTCCTTCCCTTCAGAAATACTGTGCAATTCCTGCATGTGCTAGTGTGTGTGCAGACTATGATATACCTCAGGAGAGTATCAGATGCTTCTTTTTGGTTTTGCCCTAAACCTCGTTGAAGAATTACCAATCGAAAAAGAACGGCTAACTAAATTTCAGTTTGCAGTTGTAAAAAATATACTGTTATTGAACATATGTGACTGCTTACAAATAGGCTATTTCTATGTTTCTGGACTGGAAAGTCCCATTGTATCCCAAGACACAGCTCCAGCTATCAGGATTACTCTTGCAAGTAGATTGAAATTCCATTTGCCCACACAGCAAATTATGTTGGACCTTTACATTAAGGATGCCAGACTGTATTTTTAGCTGGATATTGATCACATGAAGGTGTTGGTAATGTTGGATAGGAGTACATGATCATGCATTTTGGAAGCTAACCTAGATGGCAGGTAACAGCATGCACTTTTAAATGGAAGGTGTGCCCTTTGTGCATACAAACTGATTTACATTGGGTCTTATCCTTGCGTTTCTGTGGGTAAATAGTATAGAACTTCACATAAATCATGACCTTAAGGTCACTTACACCCTGCCATGTAGATTCAGTCAGTAAGTATTCCAGTTCAGGTTTTGAGACAGAATTTTGATCTGACTGTCAGCATATGTGTTGGCTTTTTTGGAACTGCCTCTATCAATAGAGGAAATGGTAAGGCTTTATTTTAAGTAATTAATTTTATTTCGGCTCTGTTATGATCCCATTCCAACAGTGCTGAATCAATATATTTTGATAGTTTGGAATTAAATGCTTTGGAATTTCTATTCCATGAGAAATACTTCAGCACCAATGTTTGGTTATGATTCAAGAAAAATAAAAACAAAACAAATATTCTTGAAATTCTAGTCTTTCCCAGATAAGAAAATTTAATATTCAGAGCAGCTCTAATAAGCAGTGGTGTTAGTTTAGTTCATGTGACACATGCATTCCTGCTTGAAAAGTAGTACTTTTCCGTACTTGAAAAAGGAGTTTGAGGATTGCTTGTGTATTTGCTGAGTTTGGTTAATATAACCTCTCTTTCACAAGGGGACTCGGTATCTCTATCCTCCCACTGTGCTTAGCCTCAGTAAGACATCTCTTCCGTTTTACTGAGACAACTGATCGAGGACAGTTGTCTATTCTGCCAGGGCAAAACCCACTTGGATATCTTTACCACCAAGGACAACAAAGAGAAGCTCAAGATTTCCCAGAAAAGTGTTGTATAGTTAGTAAATATGTCAGAGATGCTCTACTGTCTGCAAAAGAAGATGCACTTAATTGTACAAGGGAGCATGATGTTAAGTGGAATATGAAAGGCAATTTTACCGTTGACTTTTCCATTTGATTTTGCCTGTTTGGGACTGTTGTCTTTTGGGATCAAGGGGGAGTGGCACAGGATTTTTCAAATGGTGTTTGTTCTGCTGTGGAGAAATGGGCTAATTATTCCAGTTATTATTGGAGGGGAGCTGAGGAGTTTGAGAGCTCAAGTTAAAAAACTCCCGTGCTTTGTAAGGCAATACATATTGGAAGCTGTTCCTAGCATAGAAGAGTCTATGTATCTGTTCTCCTTTGTCAGTTCTTTCCCATTCATGTTTTTGTTCTGTTGCATTGATGTAACGTCTTGTTAAGTTTTTATTTATTATTTGCTTGTTTGTTTGTTTTTGTTTTTTTTTTTTTTTTTTAAAAAGAAAAAGCTTTAGTACATATATGGTAAGTCTTTTGGTCAAAGTAACCTGTAATAGCACAGACTTGGGATTAAATTCTCTTTGTGGTCTGCAAGACAGACTGCGCTGCTTTCCCTGTATGTCAAATGGAAATGAGGTGTGTTGGGAAGTAGTATTATGAAAACCTTGTAATGATTTGAAGATGAACATCCAGTGTAGGCACGAAATAGAACTTTTGAGGATGATATAGGAATAAAAAGAGCAAATTGTAAAGATGATTGCCATACAGCATTACATATTCCTCTTCTTCCCCAAAGTAATTTGGTTTATATTTCACTACCTTCTTATAGATTTAGTTATTTTTTTTTTTCTCCTTATTTTTTGATTCGTTCTCCAGGTACCTTTAAAAAAACAGCTGTTTCTTGATTTCTGAAAGTCATAGATGGCACTGACTATAAACTCTGAAGCATTTTGCTTGTTAATATTCTACATATGCCAGGTTGATTGCTTCAGCTGCACTGTACAGTTTAAGGTCTCTGCATGATAATTATTTTTGTTTTCTTCTCCAGAGGATTTTGATTTCCTACAGCCCTAAGGTTATCTGCTTCTAGTTCATCTGTCAGTAATTTTGAACTCTTCTTTAATGGTAACCAAATTTTAGATGTGATTGGAAGACTTCCTCTTCCCTCATCAATTAGCTCTGCTTGTGAGGAAAAGGCAAGCAGTTACTAATCTTGTTGGTTAGCTGTTGCCAAACACTCAGTGTCTTCAGCATGCTGAGCAAGAAAGTCCATACTTCCCACCATTCCCATGGTATGCTTATCTCTGGCAGCAGTGTTCTTCCTTGTCTCTTGGCATAAAGAATTAATGTTAAAACAATGGGAAAGAAAACTAAGGAAGTAGATACAAATCTGTAAGCAATCTTCATCAGTTGAGTGGCTTCTTTTTTTGTCATTTCTCTCAAACATTTCCACTCTCTATATGTCTTTTTGTTATATTTTCGAGATCCTTTCCCTCCTTTATATCTTTATTTTTTTATAAGTCTTTACTTCCAAAAGCCCTCCATTCCCAGCCTAAATCTGTGCCAACTTTGCATGAGTTTCCATGAAGCTCCACTTCCAGTCGGTATCTGGTAATTTTTTTCTGTCACTTTGTGAAAAACAAAATTGTGTTTACTATACAGTCTGACCAATGATCTTGTGTAAATTGATTGTGTCCCTAACTATTCCTAAAATGTACTGGGGTTTTGTTTTTGTTGTTGTGGGTGGTTTTTTTTTGTTTTGTTAAGGTTTTGTTGGTTGGTTTGTTTGTTTGTGCCAAAACCTCATTACACTGGAAATCTTGAGTCCAGCAATTTTTGAACAGGCCTGATTTTTTTTCAACCAACAATCGAATCAGCTGAAGCCTTACTAACAAGTTCTTCCAGCCTTGCAGAGTATTAGTGTGGACTTTGAGAACAGATCAAAGGAGTATTCTGTACAATTCTCAGAGTATGTGAATATTGTAAGGAATATACATATGAAAAAAATAATTTGCTTGCCATAAGAGAGTACTTCCTGTATTTCACTCTTTTCTACAAATCATTGACTGAAATTCTTCATATTTTGTCCCACAGTAGGTTCAGAGTTTGTTTTCATTTGTTTCTATTTATTCTTTTCTCTCTTATATATTTCTATTTTTCCCTGTACAGTCCCCTTCTCCCTTGTTATATTCCACATCTGGTGAGGCAGAGATATAAACAAATATATTAAATTCTCATTGTAAATGATCACAAGGAAATGAAAAAAATAATGCAGGAATTGGGCTAGAGAAACAATAAACCAAATTTAAACCCCTCAAAATCAATAAATATTAACTTATATTTTTGTCACCCCTATTTTCCATTGTTAGGTCTAAGAAGGAAATTTTGATTAATAGTAGGAGAAATAATAGGCAAAATATGGACTTCTATCAAGGAAGAAAAGACCTGGTATGTTCCTTGATTCCTTTTAATATCCTGTGCTGTGTAGGACCTTTGTGGTATATTGTCAAATCTCATTTTGCTTCATGAGGGTTCTTTGAACGAATGTTTCTAATCTTAATAGGGCAGGGTAATTTTTTTTTTTTTTTTTTTAAATATATGCTAGTTGTTTTAATACTGTTTAGTAGAGAGAGCACTGAAATGAAAAGGAGTAAGTGAGGTTGTAAATAGCTAGTTCCTGTATTTTTAGAATACTCACCCACACAAATTAATTTGTAACATCAGCATTTTTGATCAAGTTCAAACCAAAGGATTTATGAAGATTTTTTGAAAGAAATCAACACAAAAGAAACCAATTCTTCTGTGGGCCAGTTAAGAAATGGTACTGGCCTTTGAATGAAATCCTGGGGCTCTGCTTAAGCCTCATTGATTTTTAGTGAGAGTTTCTGAACCTATTGAAAGGAAAATAGATGCCTTTGAATGTTCAGCAACAAAGAAGCAGCTCCTATCTCTGTGTTACTCTAGTGACAAATGCTGGCTGGCTTCTCTGCACAAAAGAAGAGAGCTCTTTTAATAGACAGAGCTCATACTTACAATTCTGATGCTGCCAAGCTTCTAAAGGAAAATCCTACCACCTCCACTTTCCTTATTGCTGGTGTCAGTATGGCTTGTAGGTAATGAAGCACTGGATACATCGCAGATCTCTGTGTATAGAGATGAAAAAATCAGGATACATCTTACAAAGACAGACAGCAATCCCTAACAGAAAAGTAAAAGCAATCATTGTGATATGAAACATTTCAGACAAATCCCATGGTAATAAAAAATTACTGTTGACTTGCATTCTGTTATAGTAGCAGCATCAAGACCCTTCTGATTTGTTAGTTTCCCAAAGAAATGAGGAATATGGGCATTTTTTTTTAAGTACTAAAAAGTGAAACAAATATCACAGCAATTGCTGGATTGAGGAAAAGTCGTGATTTTCTTCATCTGTTACACATTAAATCAGCATGGACAATGTACTAATAAGAGTGTTGTCTAAGTCAGGCAGCGGGACAAAGCAAAGATGTCCATGCTGGTTGCTGATGCTCGGGACTGTAATCCTGCAGTACCATATTTGCAGGCAGCTTCCCAAAGATGTTGGCAGGGTAGGAGTAGGAAGGAACTGGCTGGTAAAGAGCCAGTTGGTACCCTTTGCTGAGTACAGAGAGAATACAGTAAAGTGGTATGCAGGCTCAAAGCAGATGATTAGGAAAACAAGGGAACACCCCTGATTTTGATATCCAATGCAATGACAGTTTACAAAATTAATACTAACACAGTCTTACAAACCACTTGCATTTTGGTTTTGCTTTTTTGTTGTTGTTGTTGTTTGGGATGGGGGTTATTTATTTTTTTTAACAGTGAAAACAGGCTGCTGTATAGATCAAATGTCACATGTTGTATACTGGTAAAAAAGAATGTTGGCCTCTGCTTAATCTGGTGCTAATCTTAACATGTTATGTGATGCTATTGAATCTAATAATCTGTAGATGACCTGAAGTGCTGTTTGGTGGAAGAAGCATTCCCCAATAATGGTGGCTTCAAACAGTGGAACATCTCACCCCTGGTCCCTCCTCTACCAATTATTTATGTTCATCCTTGAAAGCTGTTCCATTTACAGCTAGAAAGGAATATCTAAGCACTTTGTCCTGTGTTGTTTTTGAATATTAAATTACATTTATGTCAGCAGAATATTTAAAATGCATAATTTTCTGCCTGAGCTTAAGTACATAGTGCTCTCTCTTTGAGACCCTTTACTTCTATGACATTTCATTTTTTACATACATAGAAGAGATGCTTTCCAGGAACAAATTTTCGTCATGTTGAGCCTTTGTAAACATTCTACAAAAGTGACCGTAACAGAATATATTTAAGAGAAATAAGAAATCAACATACCATGCTACTATAATAGCTTTTATTTTCTTCATTATGTATGTTTTTTTCTAACTTTCTAATTTGTTTTCTGTTAAGTATCATCTTCTGACTGAACAATGAAATATAAAAACATATTATGTGATTCATGAAAGACTTAATTGGTTCGGTCCTCTACTACTGTACAAGACCAGTGAATTACCTCCCATTGCATCCATGTGACTATTTATATATAAATCAATTTTCTGAAAAGATGTTGCAGAAGACAACAATATTTATACAAAAAAAAAAAAAATCACCTCTTTTGTGATCATTGCAACTTTGATTTACATCTGCCTGCTTTGTCACAAAGCAAAGGAATTACATCGTCATGCTCTTTTGTGGATTGTGAATGTCAGGCTGCAAACAATTGTTTTTATCTGATTCACATCTGATTTATTTTTTTTTTTTTTTAAAAGTTTTATGACAATTTTTCAGTTGGTAAATCTGCATGAATTCTGAAAGTTTCCGACCTAAATGATTCTATGAATCTCTGTAAATACATTGTTTTGTGTAACTAAAAGCACTTAAATACGTAATTCAAACTTGAATAGCTAAACTAAGAGCAGGACTAGCACAATTATTCTTTGTAACATTTTCTCTAAGCCTTTAGTACTTCCAGGAATTCCAGTCAATCATGGCGCTTTTGTAAAAGTGATGTGGGGATATTTTTATTTTTTTTTTTAATTTATTTTTTTTTAATTTATTTTTTTTTTTTTAGAAAGAGGAGAAATACTTTTTGTAAAACCATGTAAAATCAGGATGTGGAAGCATACTTCCTAAAAAAAATATTCAAGGTTTTCCTGACTAAGTTTCTATGACTGCGCACATAGGAAGCCACGAAATTCCAGGAGGGTAACACAAAGAACAAGGGCACTCAACATGGTTTCACAGTATTCTTGAAGACAGACACAAGAGGATGGGCCGTGTGAATATTAAATTTTAAAAGCTTCTTATACTTCAGGAAGCTTTTAAAACTATAAAAAATTTAAAAGGATTTATAAAAACTACATATGCACAATCTTCAAAAGAGCTTGAAATATGTTTGGAAAGATCAAAGAGGAATATCTTACATTATCATATGATGGGGGAAGGAAAAGGGAAGGAGGAGAGACAACAAGAGTCTGGAGTTTTGTGTTGCAGGTGATGAACAGAACTGAGGATAAAGGTCTGCTTTTCACAGTCTTATCTGGCACACACTGTTTGCCATCTTCACTTTTTATATCATCTTAGTGCTACTTAGAAAATTGTAGAAGGAGGTGGGGTGTGAAATATCTGAACAAGCCATGATATTCTGTGGAAAAGAAATGTGCCAGTTTTAGTGCTTGAATGGCTGTAATTATCATATTGTGGGCGAGAGTGCTGAAAGCTTAACATTTATGTGAAATGTGGTAGGTTTATACAATGCAAGATGCTGATATGTACCTATAACTTGCACATAATATAGTGTGTCTTTAAAAGCAACAGCACAACAATCATTGCCTTTAAGCTAAAACTATACGTGAAATTTAGGTCTTTTCTAAAGGTCCGCTTTATAAATGTTGCATGAAGCATACTGCAAGAGGCTTACACTGTGGTGCTTGACAGTTCAAAGAGTTCCTTTGGTTTTACTATGGTGACTGTACTTCCAAACTTGAGATTTCAAGACACTCTTTCCTAAGCAATTACAATGTCTTTCAGGATATTCAAGTTGCAATTTCTAAAGCTTACATCTTTCTTTCCCTTTTTCCCTCTTCTTTTTTTTTTTTTTTCTTCACCCTAATTTGTGGGGTGACAACAGGTTAAATTTAGTCCAAGTTTCAAGTTTATGAAGCTTTTCTTAAAAAATGCAAAATAAAAAACCCATGAAAGCAAACCAAAAAGGTGCTACACAACCTCCACGCCCAATCAATGTGAAACAAAGCAATAACCTCACAGTTGTAGTTGAAATTCTTGTGTGTTTGTAACTGAAATACTACACTCTTGTTTAAGTGTTGGAAAGAAATTAAAAGTATTTTTTAAAATAAAGAAATAATTCACATTCAAGCAGGTGGATACAAGTAAATCTCTGCAAAAATCACAGTGATTTTCTCACTGTAACTTATTTCTGTGTACTTGGTTGCTTTCAGTTTGTTGCTCTTCATGGATTTTTCCATAACCATTGATGCTTTGTGCTCAGATAGGTCACAACTATTTTCTCTCCAGATTATCTTCCCAAGAGACAGAATGAATTCTGTTGGTTCGGAATTGGATTTATCTCAAACATTCATAGTCTGTGCCAATTGCTGTTACTCTGTTCTGCTAAAATAACAATTACCTCAGAAACTATTACAGTTCCTGCTTCTTTGTGTTTTCCATGTTGCCATTCTAAACTCTTCTGTACCTGCTTGCTGTTTTTTGTCTTTTCAGGTCTATAGTCTTCCTGCAAAAAAGTAAAAATAAAAATACAGGGGTCATAAATGGAGTGTCTCTTCTCTCACTGCACCTGAAGTCTCATAATAGCTCTTACCATACACTGCACTATAAGGATGACAGATCCTCTAATTTGCCTATGGTAGCTGCTTTTGAGGTAGGCTGCTTTGGTGTCCTGCAATGAGAAGCCAGGAATGGTCTAAAAACTTTTTTGTGCAGTTTGAGAGACAATAACTGTCTAAGCTAGACTTTAAGAGCCATATTTTGAGATTTCAACATTATCAGAGCATAGAAATGAACAACTATGCTTCCTCAAGGTGTTTAGATGCTCTATATACTTAACATGTCCAGGAGGCTTTCCATGATCTGTTGAACTTTTCCAAGAGGGGTACATTGCTTTATGATGCCATTTGTTTCCTGTGTCACTTCCTTTCTCTTTTTGCTTAATGTTATCTTAAATAAAACTACAGTATTTTTCTCCAAGAATGATCCCAATGTGTTTTAGAAAAAATGAAATCCTTTGAATTTGTTAAAACTCAATGTAATTCTATTAAGTAGCCTCTGAAAATAGGTATGTACTCATAGAGTTCTATATTTCTGTCTGCCTTGTGAGATATACAGAGATGCTGCACATCATAGTCATAAGCTCTATCTTGAATTCTTTTTGCAACTAAGACTCCCACTGAAGCCATCATCAAGTTACTTTCACAAGGAATGCAGACTTTTCACTCAAAGTGAATATTTCTTGTTATAGACCATCCTGGGGGTGCTGAGGGATTACTTAGTTTTGCCTTTAAAAGTTACAATAAAGTTTTGAGTCTCTAAGCAACAGCATTACGGTAGAAGAGTAAGGGTGTGCTATGAACACTAGAGTAGCATTTCTCTGCATAAGCAGCAAGCCAATTAATTTCTCATCAAATTCCTCATAACCAGACAACAGAATGAAGACTTCTAGCACAAAAATAAAACAAAACAAATAAATAAAAAAAGTGATTCTTGTACGGTAATAGGCAGCAAAAAAGGAAGCAAAATAGCATACTGTCTGTGTCAGGGTGTGGATTTATGTCTTTAGCTCGAGCACTCTTATAAAGATGACACGCTATATGTACTTACCTGTGTTTGGTTTAAGCATATTCTTTTCCTTGCTGAATGTCTAATTACCAACAAAGACTCTTACAAGAGTCTCTTGAGCTCCTCCTCTCCCAAGTTATCATTTGCCTTTTTACTGTTTCCACATGATGTTGTGCTCTCGTTATTCATATATTTTGAAACTTGTGAAGTCAACGTGTATTACTGAAAAAAAAAGAAACAAACAACAAAAACAAAAAAAAAATTGAAATATTTTGAAATTTGAAAGCAATTTTGGCTTTACCAGATCAGAATTTTTAGTTGCCATAGTAGCAACATTATGCAAGAGGGAACTAAACATCATTACAGTCATTCCTAAGTATTTAATAGCTGCTCAAAGCCTTGCCTCTTTACATATGGCAGATGTAAAGGTTCATAACTGTTGTAGCAAGAAGACAGCCCAAATGGCAGGAGTGTTTTTTTTGTTGGTGGTTTTTTTTTTTGCTTGTTTGTTTGTTTGTTTGTGGGTTTGTTTTTTTTTTGTTTTTTTTTTTTTGTTTTTTTTTAATTTCTTTACCACCTCTCTTTGAGGTACAGTAATTTAGCAACCTTCCAACAGTAACAGCCAGAATAACAGATTACAGTTCAGCAAAAGGTAGTCTTGTTTTAGGAAAGGGAAGGAACCCTTGCCTTCTACTCAGGAAACAATTATCAAGCCAAGTTCTTCTAAGTCATATCTTTTAACTGTGTATGTGAAATATAATGTACAATGTCTTAACTCTATTAGCACAATGAATTGTATGACATTGGCAGAGTTATGTAACACTGCCTAGTGTTGATATGACACAAATTGATTTGTATTGGGTTTGGATGGCATGGTTTTGGTAGCAGTGGGGGCTACAAGGTGATTTCTGCAAGAAGGCATTAAAAGCTTCCCCCCATGTCCAACAGAGCCAATGCCAGCTAAGATGGACCCACTGCTGGCCAAGACCAAGCCCATCAGTGATGGTGGTAGCACCTCTGGGATAACATATGTGGAAGTTGCTGCTTAGGAGCAATTGCAGTCAGAGAAGGAAGGACTCAAAAGAGAGAAAAAACTCTGAAGGAGTTCAAGGAGATCAGGGAAAGAGGGAGAGGAGGTGCTCTAGGTGCTGGAGTAGAGACAGCCCTGCATAGACCATGGTGCAGACCATGGTGAGGCAGACTTCAGCCACTCGAGGACACCACACTGGTGCAGGTGGATGCCCAAAGGGGGCTATGACTCCATGGAAAGTCCGCACTGGACCAGGCTTCTGGCAGGACTTTTGGAAAGAGCAGAACCCACGCTGGAGTAGGTTTGCTGGCAGGACTTGTGACCCTGTGGGGGACCCATGCTGAAGCAGTCTGTTCCTGAAGGACTGCACCTGGTGGAACGGACCCATGCTGGAGCAGTTTGTGAAGAACTGCAGCCTGTGGAAAGGACTCACATTGAAGTTCATAGAGGACTGTATCCTATAGGAGGGACCCCCACCACTGGAGCAGGGGAAGAGTGTGAAGAAGAAATAGGGCAGACTATCTCTGAAACTTATGAATGCAGTGTGAAGCCTTTCACAGCACTGGGATGCAGAGCTCCAGGAAATATATTTTTGGGAGGTTTCAGTTTCCTCTACCTCTGTTGGGTAGGTAGCCATATGTTAAATGCCCTTTTACAGAACTGAACAAATATCTCGGTTCTCTTTTAAAGATAGCTAATGGTACCTTTCATGTATGTGTATGCATATAAACACACACACACACACACACACACATATATATATATGAATGAATAAATAAATATACTGATATACTAATAGGGAATTTTCCAGGCTCCAAGGTCTGGTCATGTTTCCATTTTTGAGAATTGCCTGTAGTGAACCATAGCTGCAGCTCCTACCTCTTACTCTGTCCAAAAAAAACATTTGTAAGAGTGGGGAGGGGGCATGAGACCAGTTGAAGACAGTAAGTTGAGTGGAAATGTTTCATACATATCTTTGAATCTCTGTCAGTACTGGTGAAAAAAAGAAAGAAAAAAAAAACCAAAACAAACAACGAAAAAATCCCCAACAAACAAAAACCAAACAGCTAAGTTTCCTGAGATGGAGATAGTGATTTGAAGGGAGTAAAGTCTAACAAACTTAATTTTTCAGGATACCTATTTGAAAAAAACACAAGCTCAGATTCCTCTCATCTCAGAACCATTTCTTTATTTTTTTCCAGATAGTGTTTCAAGTAACAAAAAATCCTTGGATTAAAAAAATTCAAGTTATGATCATAGACTCTAACACTTTATAGTCAGGATGTCTCACAAACCAGGAGGAAATGCCTAATATATGCTTACGGGTATTTTTTTGTTCGAGTTTTATATTTTCCTTTGTTTCTTTGTTTTGGGTTTTGTTATTGCTGTTGTTGGGTGTGGGGTTTTTTGCGGTTTATGTTTGTTTGTTTGTTTTGGTTGGTTGGGGTGTTTTTGACTGTTGCTGTTGTTGGGTTTGGTTGGGTTTTTTTTTGCAAGGCTCTTGATTTTATACCCCCAAATGACTAAAACAGAATATCTAGTAACTCCCTATCATATCAATTCACAGCAACATCGTGCAGTAATGCATCTTCTTTCTTGTATTTTTTTAGTGTTTGTGCAAAGCTTTTGGAAAGATGGTTCCTATATCTGAGGTAACTGCAGTTAGTATGCTAAAATAGTGTATAATACACAGAGTATATAATTTGTCAACTGTAGCCTAAAGAATTGTTTTCTATTCTGAAAGAATTCTTGAATAAAAGTATCTGATGGATGTGCCAGATCCATCTCATACAGTAAATGGTGAGAAAATTTAAAACTCTGTGTTCAGTGCTTTATCTGCAGAGTGTGCAGTAAATAATTTATGTGGCAAACATTAAGTAATAACAGTATAAGAAAATATGAAGTAGTTCTTCCTTTATGAAACCAGATACGCTGTATACAAAATGGGAGGTTAGAGAGGGTCCTTTGAGGAGTTGCTATGTAAATAGAAATTAATTATTTTTTTGTAATTAATATACACTAGGGGATAAAATATAGGTTCTGCAGGCATACTTCTTTGTAACATCTTCTAGCTCTCCATGAGTCTTACTTTCTTCCAACAAGGAATTTCTGTAATCAAAGAATGGTTTCAGTTGCAAGGCACATTAGAGTTCTGCTGTTTCCAACATCCTTGCCATGAGCAGGGTCAGCTTCCACTAGATCAGGTGGCTCAAATCTCCATCAAACCTGACTTTGAACACTTCTGGAAACTGGACATCTACAATTTCTCTGGGCAGCCTGTCTCAGTGTCTCACTACCCTCACAGTAAATATATATGTTATTGAGCAGTCTGGAATAGTTTCCTTTATTACATTAATACATTTGCCTACATTTTATTAAGGAAGGTAGAATAAACTCTATCCAGTTAAACAATAATGATATCTGTTGTCTTTGTACTAGCAGCAGTTGCCTCTGAAGTGTAAATAGTGGTTTGTTTTTTTTTTTTTTTGTTTCTTTGTTTGTTTTTTAATATAATATTTTTACTATCTGTATAAGGCTAGTACAGATGTTTTTATATTCATGGGTGTTTTTCAGAGTACCTTGAGAATCACATTTAAATATCTTTTACTAAAAGCAAAAAAAAAAATAAAAATCTACATTTGCTAGTTTTATACATAATGGGAAAGAACACACTGCTTAGAAATATGTTACTGATAACTGCTGTTTATGAAAATCATTAATTTAGTTGAACTGAAAATTTCTGCCAGATTAATAGTTTTATACAGAACATGAGAGGACTTAATACTCAAAGGGACAATCAAAACTGTCTATTGATTACAACAAAAAAGCTCCCAGTTCTTGCAAAATTTCTAAAAACATTTAGATTTCAAGTTCTGTGATACATGAACCTACTGACTCTGTTCAATATAATGGTGGAATATATCTTAACAGAAATATGAAATTCAAACAAAACTGGTTTGCAATTTGCATTTTTTCCTTTATTGTTAAAGCAGAACATCTTAATCATGTAAAAATAACGTGTAACATTTATGTAATTGTCTAGTTATACAGCCATCGGCAATACTGCTCACAGTTTGATCAAAATATCAGCAAAGTTGCTGCCGCTTAACTAGCCCAGAAAATTAGATCCTGTTTTGCTGTGTATATTTATGTTAGTCCATTTTAATGTGCTACTTAACAGAGGAAGCAACAACACAGTAAGTCTTTTATCCATGGTTTCAGAAGTGTACCCGGTTTTCTTTCATCTTTTTACTGTGTTTTTCTTTCTTTTTTTTTTTTTTTCCTAGCCAGTAATAATATTAATTATATTTAAAAAAAAAAAAAATAATATTGGGATTGGTCTCAGTAAATAAAGACTGTGCCTCTCAACTGTAAGAAGTAATTGAAGTTTTCACTGTGTCTGAGAACATACCCATGGTGCTTTACCAATAAACCAGAATTTTCTGAGTGCTACTCTCTTGGTTAGTGCATGAAAGAACATGTGTGTGAAACCACAGGCATTTTTTGACATATCACTTCTAAACTTCCCCAGAATTTTAAAAGTAGATATTGAACAATATATGGAAATTCTGTAACTTCACTGTAATTATGAGCTGAGATGGAAATTATTTTTCTTATATTTTATGTTGTGCTTCACAAATGGCAAATGAACTTTTAATGTATTATATGTGTATGGCTTTTGTGACCTTTAGTTTTTCATACTGACATAAAATGACTGTCTTCAGAGAGCAATGTGAGATTTTTTTAACAGAATATCTGACAAATAAATCCTGTGAACTACAAAATCTGGTTTACAAGCCTTTGAAAAAGACGAATAACCTGTCTTCCTGTGAATTATTTCTTCCCCACCTGTCCTCCATAGCTACATCTCCCAAAAAGATAAAGATCTTGCTTCATTTTTCTCTGTTCTGTTTCTTCTTCTTACCTTTTTTCTCTCTTTCTCTTTTTTTTTTTTTGTTTTTGTGTTTTAATTTGGGTTTTTTTGATTCCTTAATTTTTGTGAACTTGTAGTATCTTCCATATAGTCTTGGTTTTGGACAAGACAAGAAAGGCCAAGAAGAAAGTGAATTAACATGGAAGTAAGCTCTCTGTTATCCTCTCTCAATCCTGCTCTTGGTGCTTGGGGAGTTTTGTGTGTGCAATAGTACCATGAATTTCTCTAACCTGAAACTTGTTTTGCATTTGTTTTTTTGTTTGTTTGGTTTTTTTTTGTTGTTGTTGTTGTTTGTGTGTTTCTTTTATTTTGGGATGAGAGGTTGGTGGTGGGGTTTTTGGGGGTTTTTTATGGTTTTTTTTACAGGGGTAAGAAGTCTCTTGTTTGTCACAGCTCTCAGATGTGATTTCTTACCCTGATGCAATTTATTTGTCCAAATTCAATAATGGTTCTGCTGTGGCTTCCATAGAAACCGCTCCCCCTGGAGTAGTTAATGCCCTCTTATTCTCTGCTGATGAAGAGTCCTCAACCTGATTTCAGCATTTGGCATTGTTGATAATCTCATTTTACTGAATTCTCTCCATAGCAATCCTAGTTATTCTACCAGTCTAACCCATTTACGTCCTTCAAATTTGTCCTACTTCTTTGTATATAAAAACCTGCTTATAAAATAGCAAGGTTATACTCATGATCTTCCACTGTACAGTCTTCCTCTGTTTTCTTCTCTACATTTAGTATGTTCCCAACTTTGTTTTACAATAATAAATTCTGAGTGGGTTTTTACGTGTTTTAAGGAAGTTACAAACTTAATTGTTGACATTAGGATTATTACTAAGACATGGGTTTACAAAAATTGGCATCTTTGTGAAAGAATGTGCAAATAATGTAAAATAGCTAAATAAAAGGCAATTACTTAACTTTTTAAAAAAACCCAAACCCAATAATTTTAGCATATCTATATTTATATGATAGTTGCAAACCAAGACACTGCTATTTATTTTTATCTAGGTGTGTTGATTTGCTATGATAGAATATGAGTGGTCATATGGCTTTTTAGAATAGACTTTCTGGCAATAATATCTATGACAGTATAGGGTTAGTAATTTCAGTCGTTGACTGAACAAGTCCTAGCAGTAGTTCAAAGTCAGCAGGGTGGTTTGCAGAACCAAAAAGGACTAACAGAAGGTGTATCCTTGCATCTACAATTCTTTCCTGGTGTACATAATGTTATTAAATTTATTAAATTAAATTTAATTTTCTCTAATAGGAAAGTTTGTCAAAACTTATAGTGAATAAAGATTTGAAGGGTGTTGCCCACATAATGCATATGCAGAAGGTCATTACTCTTTTCTAAGCTGAATGCAGACATATTTCACAGAAGCCCAAAACCTAGTATCAGCCTTCAATTAAGAATGCAGAATTCCTACTTTCTGTTTTGTTTTGCTTTGCTTTTTGTATTTCAGAAGAGTGAAAAAGTTATGCAGCAGAAATAATTATGGCTGAATTTTAACAAAATCCTGATGATTTAGTAAAGATTCAGCACATGTCTGCTTTTGACAAATGTATATTTGCATATCAATATTCTTTGATATTGGGTTTGCATATTAAATAAATATATAAATAAAAATATATCAATTTTGTGAGGATAACTGATTAGTTAGATAGAATTGTAAGGTCAAGGTTAAGCATTTTAATACAGAGATAGGAAGTAGAAGGTTTGATCAGCAATGAAAATTTCCAAGTACCTTTCACTGGAAAAATGAAGACAGCTGATGTTTGAAATGAAGAGAAAAAGACACTCATTTCTGATTACCAATTCTAACATAAACCCCATAATTTTTGACATATTCTAACTTCTGACCATGATGTAACCACACTGTAAATGTGGTCATGTGTATCCTTTTTCTGCCTAAGTCTCATGGTGTTTTCTAGCAGTCTCTTTGGCTAATATCCTCATTTTTACTAAAGCTGCTCTAGGTGGGCACAATAGCCCTGCCAAGGGCAACTACTTCCTTCTCCATGAAGCTGGGGAGCTGGCAGAGTGGAAGGTCATATTCTGCCAAATGTCTCTGAGGAGCATAGCAGGCACACGGGGTTCTGTGTATTTCTGAAGCTGCCTGCTTATCTAAATGTTCATTCAACTGGAAAGCTGTATTGGGATACAATATCACAGATTTCAGTATGGATTCTGGTGAAAAGTGTGTGTCAAAATAGAATTTCAGAAATAATGCAGAAGGGTAGGACAAGTAACAGTCTTGACTTGAGACTAGGTTAAAAGACTGAAACTTATTGAAATGACCTAAATACATTCAATTTATCTCAAAGTTGGGATTTGAGGCCTTGTTTGTGTTTTTTCTGTGTTGTGGTTTAACCCCACCTGTCAACAGAGCCCCACACAGCCACTCCCTCACTATGTCACTTCCACCTCCAGATGGAGAAGAGAATCCAAGTGGTAACAGGTAGAAAACTCGTGGGTTGAGATGAAGACAGTTTAATGGGGAAAGCAAAAGCTGTGGACGAATACAAAGCAAAACAAGGAAATCATTCAATGCTTTCATTGGGCAGGCAAGTATTCAGCCATCCCCAGGAGAACAGGGCTCCATGACGTGTAATGGTCATTGGGGAAGACAAAGGCCATCGCTCCAAATGTCTCCCTTTCTTCTTCACCTGGCTTTATATGCTGAGCATGATGTCATATAGTAGCTCAATTAACGGATTTGACAAAAGCAAGCTTGTAAGCATGCAGGGCACACTGCAGCATTCGTTTTTCTTGAAACACAAGTGTCTGTAGAAACCACATTATTATTCAGTGATGTCCTATGGCAGATAATTCCTTGAGAGTTATCCTTAATATTAAAAATCCTGTACCTGTAAGGCTGAGAAACATGTATTGCCACTCAACAAATTTATTTTTTTTTATCTTGTCCAAAGAACTTTATGCAGGGCCACATAAACAGAACATGGTCTCAAGGAAACCTTATATATTTCATTATAATTAAAAATTATTGTAAAAAGATAGGGGCTGTCAGTAAAGACCTAAAAATACTGGTCTTTGGTTAAATTTTCCTGTTCTTTGCTATAAGAAACATTTGAAGGAAAGTGTTTAAACAGAATTTTGTAATCTTTCCCATAGAATATGTTTCCAACTTGTTATACCAATATAGTAGAGTCATCAAGCAGAATGTTTATGTTCCAGAAGGAATTATCATATTTCTTTAGGTAAGAAAGTAATATTTAGAAGTACATTTAAAAGTTTCATATGAAAAAAATCTGGAAATAATTAAAAAATATATGTGTAATTGGTAAAACTTCATTATAATAATTTAGATTAATTTTATATATTGGGCATGTTGGTTTCATAGAATCTTTTTTCTAGATAGAATAAAATTTAACAAAAATTGATCTGTTCTTTATGCTCAAATGGTAATTTTCTTATTTGAAACTAGAAAGTACTAAAGCCCCCACTCTAAAATAGGCTTTAAGGTCAAGGACTTGATCTCAAATATTCAAATTTCAATATAAGACAATAGTAGAAATTTTTCCTCCAGCTTCTAGTGTGGGAAGCTCCATGATGAAGAGCTAATCGATGTTCTTAAGTGTGCTTTCCACGTCATGTTTTATTTTCACCCTTCTCAGCATCCTCCCCAGTAACACAGACCATAATTCAGGACAGTGAGGCCTGGCTCTATTTCTCTGAATGCAGAAGCCCAACCTTTCTTGTTGTGAGAGTTAGCAGTTTTATCTGTGAGTGATACTTTTCATAGCCTTCTAGGTGGCAGAGGAAGTGGGACAGAAACAGAAGCCAGTCAAAGCACTCCATGCCTGCTAGATTTTTCCTACAGAAAAAAATGAAATATTCTTCCTTTTTTTTTTTTTTTTCAGTTTTTTTGTTCTGTATACATCTCAGTATGATAATGGTAGTACAGCAAATAACTTCAATGTTGTATTATACAAAAAAATGGGAAAGAATAAAGAAAAGTCCACATGGGAATGATAATATTTATATATGTATGTAGTGTACAAAATCTGTTTATGCTACTGAGACTTAAATTTCCATATCTGACATATTGGTGATTTGTTTCTCTTTGATTACATCCCAAGAAGCAGCACGAGAAGTGTATGCTGTTAACAGCTGATACATTGAATGTCATGTTTAATATTTTTCAAACATAATCAAAATATTTAATATTTTCTTGTGGTTTCTTCTGTATAATGCTGAAATTAAGGCCAAAGAAATACCATATTTTTTTTTTTAATATTCCTTAGGAGTGCAAGAGAACATATAAATGACACATACTGGGCTGATTCAAGCATTTTGCTGTATTAGCATAAACATTCCTTTTTGAAAACACGCACATGAAAATCACAGCAGGATTGTAAGTTTGGCATTTTCATGCCGCAAAGGGCTTATACTTATGTACCAGTGCTAGGAAATGAGACACTTCTTAAAAAAAAAAAAATAAATAAAATGTTGCCCTGTAAATACAATTTGATAGGGTATTTTGCAGGTATAAAAAAGTTTGTCAGTGGACAAGCTTTCCAGGACCAGGTCCAGCATCTCAGTACCATGCATTAATAAAAGGAATCTATGTACAGTTATTAAATATTGCAGATGATACTGATGTAAAATTGTAATATTTCTTAGTAATTGCTTCATTCTATTTCCATCCCTTATGTCTTAGCACAATGATTCTCTACTTCATTTTTGTTTGTTGTTCTCTTAGTTAATTTAAACTGCCAGCAGTAAATGAGCAAATGCATTTTCCCTGGGGAGATAATTCTCTACTTTAACAAATATCTGTGCTTTGATATTTAATTTCTTTATAGTCTCTCTATATATCCCTATTTGTAATTCTAAATTGAATACCCTGTGTCTCTGAAAGGAAGTGTCTTGTAGACCACATCTGGTATTTAGGCCTTTTTCCTCTGGTCTGCTCAAACTTGAATGGTGGAATTCTACTGTGGAAAACTGCTTGGTTTAAAGGACACTTTTTTTTTTTTTTTTAATTTTTTGTTAAAATTATTTTAAACATGGCCATATGTTATTTCCTAGCCTGTGTGATAGCAGAGGAAACTTTACCTTTTGACAATTTTTTTAATGCCACAAAATCTTTTCTTTCCTTCAGTTTCGCTTTTCACTCCATAAGTTCTAATTAGAGAACTCTGGGTGATGCATGAGCAGAAAATGGACACAGCTTGTCTTCGTGCTTCCATGCTGCGTTTGAGGCACAATTAAGAATGAAAACAATATTTCTACTAGGAGACTGAGGAAATATGATCTTGAATACACTGGAAGTTAATAAATTTGGAATCCCCATTTTTGTTGAACTGTTTACTAGGCTAGCACTGTATTGCCTACTAGCAATCACAAAATATATGTAAGCTCATAAGAAGGAGAAATTGTATTTGAATTTATTTTGAAGATACTACACAAAGTTCTTTAAATAAGAACAAGCTAGTTTAAAAAAAAAAATGAAAATCTGGTTTGGGAATTACTCATCTTTTGAATACAAATATTATATTTGTAGGATTGGTGGCTGAAAGAGGTTTGAAAGCTATCAGTGTTGATCTAATGATCAACAAAAACTAGTTCATAAATTTAGCCTTTTCTAGTTTTCTTCCTCACTGCTAAAATCAATGGCATAATGCAGAAACATAACCAGACTTATCATTAGCCAATTTCTATTCTTGGCCACTGAAAACATTTCTGACAGTTCACTGCCTGTCCCTTGATTAGTCTATTTGTGTCCTGTGAGTCTTTAATATGTGACTCAAATATCTGATTTTGATTTTTGTTCTGAAATTTTGATTATCTTTCATCTTCCCACACATTTATCCTTTTCATGCTATCATTCTGATATATGTGTGTCTTTTTATATGATGTATTATGGTTTTTCCCAAACTGTAATTTGAAATCTGTTATCCACAGTAAATAGTAAAGAACTTGTACATAAATAGTCCTCTTTTATCCTGTATTTTCTCTAAACATAATTATTGTATAATAGTAATCAATTTTCTATTAATTTTAAGCAAATAAGTGCCACAAGAAGGTTTTATAGTCTCTAATGAGCATACTTAGTTTTTTTTACAAAACAGAAACAACATTACATTAATTAATTGCAAATGAAATTACATCCTTCTAAACTTCAGTAAGTTGCCAATGCTATTTAATCTCCAGTTTGTTTGGGGTTTTATAATTAGCTATTCAAAACCTATTTATGCATGGAAAGACAGTCAATAACTTTAAAAAGTAAATTAAAAAAAATTAAAACTTGATCTCATAATTTTTTTGAGAAAATCAGGTAACATGTTTGAAGCACATGGCAGCTTAGACAATAATTGAATAGAAACTATTTAAAACATAAATGGAATAAAAGGAGATCTTTAAAAGCTTCATGGATGATAGATCTATGAGCAGCTATTAAAATGGCCCAGTACAGGGCAGGGTAAGTATTGAGCTAAGATATCCTCTTTCATTTCTAGAGGCTACTTTCTAGCCTTTACTGATATAGCCCAGAGAAAAGAATGCACATCCTTCAGTAAAAAAAGAAAAAGGAAAAACAAACAAACAAACAAACAAACAAAAAGAAACATTTAAGATTAAATAATCCAATTATTGTCCTACATCTCTCAGGAAAAAAAATAATAGTATAATAATAGTATTCCAATATCTAAAGCAATCTGAAAGAACTGAACTGCTGGACAAATCTCTTTGTGTGTCAGGAAAAAAGAACTACAGTTGTGGATTCTCGCATGATCAAAAAGATTAGCAGGAAATCAACAGCAGCAACAATATTCTAGAGAGCAGAACCACATCCAAAGTTGTTTTTGCAGTTTTAATCAGTGAGAAAAATAATAGTACAGAACCAAAAGGCAGCACTACACTGATGTGTATGGATGCACAACAGTCAATAATTTCCTGTACATACTTGGAGGCTGCAGGTGAAAATCCTGTGGTTAATTGTAAAAGATGGAGAGAAGACAATGGAGAAAAAGAAACTCAGGGGAAATGGATTTGTTCTTGAACATGGTAGAACATTCTTCAGACCTGCTGGTAAGCACTACACATGTTCAATGATTTAAGTATTATGTAGATTTTATGCTCCTAGATTTATATTTTTACACAGTGCATACTCTCTACTGCTTTCGTACAGTTTCATCTTGGCATCATTCACTTGCATCATACCCTATATGGAAAGACTATGATGCAATGAGACAGATGGCTATCCAAATCCAAATAATTTGCTATGGAGGGAAAAGAATCTTAAATCTGTAGCTCCTAAGTGTAATGTGATAATCGCTTCACTGTGTTCTCAAAGCTGGAAAACACTGAAACAATGAACTTTCATTTTCATAGGTCTATTGATCCATGTCACCAGGATATTCAGAATAATCCCATCACTAAATGGAACTGAAGGAATTCACATAATCATTGAGGCCTGATTCCATGATAATGTTGCAACTTGATAGAGTTGTCTGTAAAAATGCTCTGTATCTGAGCATTATCAGGAAGCAAGACTTGGATGAGACCTTTATCAAATCAGAAATGTAACTTTGGAACTATGAATGTTTGGAGTCAAATGTTGTGTTCTTGCTCTTGATTTTCACTATCCAGAGATGCAACCTGACAGTTCAGAGTTCCCATCTTTGGCAGGATAACTATGATATGGCAGGAATTTTCTTAAAATCTAACATTTGGCTACTTTGACCTACAGGCTTTTCAGAAGTTGTATGTAATAATTAAAAAAACCCCAAACAAACAAAAAACCCCACCATATATTACAAAGCCACAGGATACATTGCTATTTAATTACATAATGAAATCTATTTAGAATATATATGTATTATGCATAAGAATTGTGCACTACTTTAAAGGTTGCACACTGCTTTATCTAATGATTTTGAACTAGATGCTTAGAGATTCTGCTTGTCTGCCTCTAGAGGCATGCTGACAGTCTTATCCTACAAAATGCATGCAGTGTGTTGCCCTACTGGATGAAACATGAGATTAGAAAAATGTTTTCTCATTAGCTGATTTGCCGTATTTATGCGCACATGACAAAAGTGAATTGAAAACATTATTAATTGTCAAAGTTCCCTTAATTTAGCTATAGAGCATAACAGCACATCTATCTTGCAAATGTTGCAGTACAAAAATAGTCCAAATTTGAAATTTATAAAGGAGAATTGCTGTTAGTAAACAATTAAAAAATTAATTTGACATTTGGATTTTGAAAGCTTATATTGCAGAGTGGCATTGGAATTTTTTTTCAGTTTTTGTCAGTCCTGATGAGAAGGGATTCATAAGCCTAAAAGCTTGTCTGGCTTTATTGAAGCAGCTAATATAGTGGGATAAAAGATATTACCATTTTCTTCCGACTTTCATTCTATTGCAAGTGTATAAATCTTTTTTATAGGAAAGTCTCTATTTTCTAGGGGGAATATATCACCTTTTTTCCCCTCCACTTTATCTGAGACAGTATAAATACACAGTTTTTTAAGATTATTTAAAAATCTGTACAGTGTCTTTCTGCAAATTATATATACTATATATATACTGTCTAACCCTTTAAAATTTATTTGAACTTGCTTTATAGCATTTTTAGGATTATGCTTTTAATATACATGCAACTATCTTGTTCAAAACGTTGAAAAAGGTCTCCTTTATATCACCAAAATGTGTGTGTGAATTATATCAGATTACATCACTATTACAAACATGTGTTTGTATCCAAAATGTAATACAAATCTTCTTTTTGTTTAATTTTTAAGGGCTTTTCATGAAATCAAAAGAAAGGCCATTAACATGAGAGTTTGTTACCCCTAAAATATTATGGTGTTCATAATACTCTGCAATGACTTTGGTGTTGGTAAGTACAGCAACATGTCTCTGACTTTGGAAATAAAATGCAGTGGGTGAAATCTGGCCCTTACTGGTAGTGCTGTGCAAAAGCTGGCTGTAAAACAGTGCAGGGTTGGCTGAACATCAGTGACAGCAAATATTCTGGCATTATTGTACAGGATGGCTGAAGGCACTCAGCCATGGCACAGAAGAAAACACACTGCCATTGCTTTGGAAAAGATCAGACTTCCCCCTTGGTCAGTAAGCTGCAGATGGCAGCATATGTGTTAGCAGGTGGGGAAGCTGTTTGCTCTCTTTGGCTCTCACTCTGGATCCCATTGGATGTTGTTGTGCCGCCTGGTGTCCATTCTGTATCCTAATTTGAGTGTTAGTTGAAACAAAGCCCTTCATTTACACAGGGGATAGGGTTGAAAAGCCTCTTCATGTCTTATTTTCTCTCTGCATTTCTGCTGAGAGCTGCTCAGGCTTGTTCCTAGAGATTTGTCATTAAATGACAAATCTGGAATTGCTGGGGAAAAAATTAGTTTTTTTCAACAGCAATCAAAAGATAATGTCTCATCAAGAAATCAAATGGAAAGGCATGGAAGGAGTCCTTAGAAATAAAAAAAAAAAACAACTATCAGTTCTGAGACAAGGGAGCCCAGCTGGTTTTGGGTACTACAAACTGATGTCCTTCCAGTGTTCGCCCCTTTTGTACCGCTGTCATCTGATTTAAATGAAAGATTAACTTTTAGGTTAAAGCTGTGTCTTTGTCAAATCTGAGCATGGTCCTGCAGTTTTTAGGGCTTACTGTGCATTTCTTTGCCTATCCTTTTCCCTTTGTACATGGAATTAATAGTCCTTTTCATTCACTTTCCTGCAGGAGGCAAGCCCAGGAGACTCACTCAACTTGTCGTCTTGAAACTACTTTGGCCCTGTCTCCAAAACACATACCTGTCCAAAACACATCCTTCATTTGGAAAGGATCTTTGACTCATGGTGTTACAAGGAAGGTCTTCCTTCCTCCAGAGGTCTGATATTTTTGGGGGCAGCAAAACCTAATTAAAAGCAAAATTTCTGATCATTTTAAGCAGCGACAGTACATAAATTAATGTCTCCTAAATGTCCTCAAGGAAGTGTGGCCTGGGGAGAGTAGAGCAGTTTTCTGCTTCTATCTTCACTGCTGTCTTGCTGGGTGTCCTTGGGGAAGCCAGTGAACAAATAAGTGCTTTTCCTACCTGCAAAATGGTGATAATGACACTGACCTTCCTTGTAAAAAAGCTTTAAAAACTAGGGATAAAAAGCGTTATATAAGAAGTAAGTATTATTATTGTTGCCCCTAGCAACCAGCAGCCTGCTTTCTGACAGCCACAAGAGCAATTCTCAAGTGACAAAAATCCCAGCCCTAATTTTCTTCTCACCATTTTTACTCGTGAAACTATAGCTTTGACTTCTTCCATTAGTATATGCGAGATATATACTTATGTGATGTAGTGGCCAGGAGGGTCCTTCTGCCTCTGGCTGCTGTAGGGAAATGAAAGCTTCAAGGATACGAGCCAGGTTTTGGGGTCTTGTTGCTACAAAGATATTTTTTCACTACACAAACAGATCATAAACTGTTTCCAATCTGTTCTAAATGTCTACCAGTAACTCAAAAGGCAAATTGAAGGACAGAACTATAAGCAGCGAACAATGTTATTATCATTTTACTCCCACCAAAAATCAAACCCTATGTTTGTGCAGGCTTACTTTGTAAGCCTGTCATTCCCCTGTGAGAAGTGATGGGAGAAATGCTTGACACACTGACTCTAAAAGCAAATGCTTTTAAAATTACAGAGTTCATTCCAAGTTTGATAAAGGTATGTTAATAGGTGTTATGACAGGAGTTGTGTCAAATTCCATGATAAAATGAACAAATCAGGAATATGCTCATACTTTAATTTACAGGACTTTGATGAAAACCTATTTCCTGCTAAAACAGTGCACAAGAAAAAGACATTGAAATTGTGACAAGACACTGTCACTTCTTCAACTTTTACTGGTGATCTGAAATTTGCTAAAAAGTATTCCAGTGAATTTTGCTGGAGTGGGCGAAGGGTGCTGCGGAGTGCTTTGCTTAGAATGGAGGTGGTGGAGTAGCAGAGAGCAAAAGGAAAGAAGTACATGTTCCTGGCTTTCCTCTGCTACGTGGTGCCTAGTGACAGCCAGTGGGCTGATTGCAAGCAAAGGCACTCACTTCCCCTGCAGAAATAACATCAATATAATCTCTTTGGAACACAAGAACATTGATACTCTCAACACTCTTTTTCTGCATTTTCATTTCTATGAGATTGTGATGAAGATGCAAAATCCCCAATTTGGAAGTAATGTTTAAATATAGTTCAGGCCAGATTCATGGACTGAAACTGAACCAAAGTTTAAAATATGCCCTCTAACAATGAGATGCTAGAACCTAAAACAATTTGCAAAATCAGATTGTTTTGTATCTTTTGGGTTGCACTTAGTTGAATGTGTATTGTATTCTTTCATGCTTTTTTCTTAGCTTTTAGGTGGGAATCTTTGTTTAAATAGGTGTGGTATCTAGAGTTTACTGTTGGTTAACCTTATAGGATAATAAAATGGTGATTTTTTTTTTTTTTTAACATATGCATTTATATACACTCACCCATACACATAAAATGAAAAAAGAGATGTATTACAAAAAGTAACATTCATGACATGTTCCTGAAAAATTCTTCTAGAATTCATGTCTTTCCCATTCATCCTCCCATAGCACAGGCAAAAATTTTGATTTCTCCATTCTGCTTTTTTTTTTTTTTAGTTTTGTTGTTGTTGTTGTGGGTTTTGTTTGTTTGTTTGTTTGGGGGGTTTTGTGGGTTTGTTTTTTTTTTTTTTAATTTTGTTTTTGTTTTTGGAACTGAACACTTATGTGTGCTGTCTGCCTGGTAAGCTCAAGTGAGGAGTGAAGTATAAATATATCTTTAAAATACAACTTTCAGTGCAAATTTGGCCATTAGCAGTTGAAATGCCTTTGGTAGAATAAAAGGTGTTAATGTCTGTTGGCATCAGTGCATAAAGAAACACTAAGAGAAAGTTTCATATATTTTTTTGTTCTGTGTGGAACTATTCTGTTCTGAAAACAGCCATTTAATGAAAGGACTACAAATTTTAGGAATGTCTATGTACTGCAGTTGTTGCACTTAGAAGGTTTAATCTGGCATGATGAGGAATCTGTTTTGGCATTTCACTGAAAGATGTAAGCTCTAGGAGACTCTCTCCAGTATTATTTTTTTTACTTATAAGACTGTTTACCAGAATAAGCTTATAACTCTACAAGAATGGTACAAAATTCAGTTTAAGTGAAAAGAAATAGAAAATACATGAACATCACAAACAAGATCTCCATCAGGGTGGAATGGATTTATGGTTGGGTTTTTTTGTTTGTTTGGTTTTTGTTTGTTTTTTTCTTGGAGCATTCACTTGGAATTTTTCTGTGTTCATTTTTACTCCTTTTTCTCAGCTTATTTGTTCTTAACCCTGGAGAGAGCCCATTCAAAATCGATTTAGGTCTGTTCAGAATGATCACTAGACCTAACAGTATTTTCTCAGGAGTTACTAAATTTATCTTAGCCCTTAGCAGTCACAAGTAGTTTTTCTTCAAGAGATCCTGAGTTAGTCTTGTAAATTCTAAGTGTTTCCAACTACTTGTTCTCCTTTTCAGTGAACCACAACAGATCTGAGTAGCAGAAAAGTAGATCCTTGGTGAGACAAACACCATAAAGAATTACTTTTCTACTTTCCCTTGAGCCTCTTCTAAGGTCCTACAGCCTTGAACTCCCGAGTGAGACATGTATGAGGTTTTATGAAATCCTATGGATCCAGAACTTTGCTAAGCACTTTTGACTTCACAGAGGATGAAGATGTGCATAAACATGAAATGTCCAGCACTTCTGTGCCTCTGTTCTCTCACAGAGGGAGGAATACCTGCACAAGCATCACTGGAAGGAGTACTGACTTCTCATCTCTCTTGTTGCTTTCTGACGCTTAACCATATAGCATATCCTACTGTGTCATTTAACACTTCTGTCCATTACTGGGCTTATAGGGTTTTTTTGCTTATACAGCTGAATCGTGGTCTTTTTTGTTGTACATTTTGTAAGTTGTACCCATCAATGTCACTTATCTTAAAGTGACAATGAAAGTTAGTAACTTCATCAGTACCATTTTTTATTGGACAGCTCAAAGACTTTTTCTATGTCAGTTAGCTCCTTACATGACACTATGATAGTAGTATCCATCCTGGATCTCACCCAGATCCTCCAAATGTTGACCTGTGAAACCAAAAATGGCCACCAAACTCTAGTAACTCTCTCACAACCTTCTTTTCCTTCTCTGTATCTTTGGGAATCCAAATACAACGTAACAGTGGGATCTAGGTGTGATGCTGCCTTTAGGACTTAGAGAAATCATATATCCATTGTTTCAGTGATGATTAAAAGGAGGAGACGTACCAATAACTGGACTTCAAATTGAGTTGTTTGTATACATGTTTAGTATACAGTCTCCTTTCTTTCTCAAAATTCCTGTTTATTCATTGAATTATGAGCTTTGTTGGTATTTTTTTCACAAAAGTATTTTTTAAATGATCAAAAAAATTATGTACATAACTCCATCAGTCTGAACTTATTAACTGAAAACAGAAATTAATCAAAGGGCGATCTGAAGTTTTTCTGCCACCTTTATAATCTGAAAAGGTAGATTTCTGGATCTGCCAATGCTATGCAATTTCCTAGTAGCTTCTGTATCTGGCCCTTTGCCTGTCCACAGTAGGTTCCACTGTGAATACAAATTCCTCATCTGTGATGTGCTGTTTGCTGTGTTGTTTCAAATAAAAGATTGAAAGCAGATCCATTAAAAACAAAACAAAACAAAACAAAACAAAACAAAAAAAAACCCCACAATTTTAATAGAAAATAATGGTTCTGTAGCCCATCTGAATGAAAAAGCCCAAAGAACTACTAGTTAGACGTCAAGTGATAAACCATCAACTAGTTTTATTCACTGTAAGAATGCTTGAAATCTTAAGCAATTTTGAGAAACTACCTGCTTTACTATGTCAACTATGTGAAATTCTGTGAGCTGTAAATCCACATAGGTCACTGTTTAAACGTATATTCCTTTAAAGAATACAAGGTTCTTAGACCCACAATTCATTTTCTTAATAGGAAAGTATGGGAAAGCATCACTCTTTTGCTGAAAAAAAAGGCTAAAGATCCCTCTCTTTAGTGACTGACTCAAGGAATGAGACAACCTAGAGTAAGAGAAGCTGATGGAGGTACATTTTTTGTTGATTTCCTGGATTTTCTGCTCTTCCCAAAATACCACAGTGTTACCATGACATAATGATACTGAGGATATCTCTACCAGAGCATTTTGCAAGGTGACTTCTACAATACTTTTTTCTTTCTGTCACTGAAGAAAAACAAAATAAAATCCCAAAATACAGAAATAGGATTATTTCTTTGTGGGAAATATAATTTCTAAATTAATTTTATATGTCTTGAAGGAAGAGCTTCACACCCTTTCATCCTGCCTTCACTAGAAGCCTCTGAAATCCCACTGGCACCCTTTGATGTGTTCTGCATCAAGTCTTGACTTCTTAAAAACTTAGTCAACAACATGGACATACTTTGTCTGTATCTGTCCTTGCTTGAGGACAGAGGTATTTTCATTTTCCTCTCTTCTGATATTTTGCTTCACTCACTGTGTGGTATTCCGACTTCTGATGGCAGTTTACAAGATTGCTGAAAGTTTTCTTAGTCCAGTCTACTGTGTAAGATGAAGTTTGGTGTACAGTTTCTACAAATCAAGGAAGTTCATCCTATATTCTCTTTCTATTGATTTCATTTGGGTTTACCACACTTCCCGTTCCCTCCCTCAGCCCCAGTCATTTATCTTCAGAAACATAATTATTTTATTGTCTTGTTTTTGTTTGGTTTGGTTTGGTTTTTTGTTTGTTTTTTTTTTTTTTTGGTGTTGTTGTTTGTTTTTTTGTTTGTTTTTTTTTTTTTTTTTTTTTTGTTTTGTTTTGTTTTTGGTTTTTTTGGGGGGAGGTTTTTTGGTGGTTTTTTTTTTTCTCCTAGCCCACCTTAGGGCAGTGTCTTAAAGTTATGGAAATTGAATTCAGACTAATGGATTCCCATGTACTTTACTTTACCGCAACAATATTGAGAACATGCACTTCATAAAACTTTTGCTTTTACCTCTAAAAGACAAAAATCAGAAATATGCTTTCCTATGCCATCAAGTTATACACTGATATCTTGCTACTGCATCACATCCATGTTCATAGCTGAGACATGGTTGCAGGTTATTTTGACTTTTTTGTCTGCAACACAGTGTTGCTCACAGCAAGCTGTTCATGTGCTTGTTTGGAACCACAATGACAAACACACACATTCCACCACTCCCTGTGAAAAAGAGCTCAGCATGAGAAAACTTGAAATGAGATGTCTTGGGGCTGACAGAAGAGTATGGTAGAAGGATAAAATAAATAATAATTAAGAAATATTTTTGATAAATAGTCTGAGAGTGAACAAAGTAGAGAGGAAAATATTAGGCAGGAATGTGTTCCTATGTCTGGCTGAAGGAGTCTTGGCTGGAGCCTCTTTATTATGTTTTTGGCAGGAGATGAGTGCCTCAGTAGTCCACATTACATTGTCAATGTGTATCTTAAGTTTCTTTTTGAAAGGATCTGAAAAATAGCTAAATAACATAAAGGATACCTTAGAACATTATTATTTTGGACATCTGTATGAAATTGCTTTTCCCTAAAGTTGATAATAAAAATGGAAATGCTATGGATAGTGTACCTCCTACACTGTTGACATATTTTCCATATATTTGAGGGTTTTGATTTTCCTTTTTCTTAAACAAATGTGGATAAACTCTGCAACCCTCAGTTAGATCACATGATCCATTTAAATTCCTCTTATCCTGGCTGTGAAAAAAAATGTGCATTGCATAAAAGCTGATCCAGCAAATATATTTTAAACACAAATATATACTTGATGACTGCCATTAAGGCTTTAGGAAATATGCAAATGTATGCACTTTCTTTGAAGGAATAGAAGTTTAACATCTTTAATAAATATTAGTTGGACTTTGTTTTTATTGCTCGGCTCACTTTTATTTAAAAGAAACTATTAATAACATGTCTGATTTGTCTAATTGTGTCAAGGCCCCCAAATAAGATTAGAATACAAAAGCCTTCCTTTCATTAATGGTGTTTGCTTAATTTTTCAATTTTTAAAAGACATATTATAAAATTGCTTTCATATATACCAGAATAAACTTTTATAGTTCCTGAAATCCTCAGGCATATACCTGTTAAATCTGCTCACTGGTCACCTGTTCATATAAGAAGTGGGAGTGAGTTTCACCATGAAACTATATTATTCTGCCATATAGTAATACACATTGCAAGTCAGAGTGCATTTATTTATAATCACTTTTTTGAAATAGTTTTTCTTTTTCTACACTGCATTCCCATTACAGAGCACTCTCTCCATATCATTCTTGCACAGTACATTTCAACCACTAATCCAATATAAGATGCATTCAAAAATGAAGTATTGCACAATACACAGTTTCCTTTGTTCAGAAAGATTGGACAGTTCTTTATGATTAACAAAGTACATGAGTAAGTAGTGTTTTTATAAATACTAATTTATTTAATAAAAATACAAAAATATAAATATACATATATAAAAATATCAGGATGAATCAACACACAGACATTCTTTAACTCAATAAATATGACAGTAATATTTTTGATGTATATTTTTGAGATTATGTTACATTGCAGGTGCACACTGTCCAAGAGTAGGAAAGGTAATGCAAAGCAATTTAAAAAAAAAAATGGAATTCCCATGTCATTATTAAAGGCACAAAAAGCCTTTTATTTTCTTTCCATTCACAACAAAACCCTTTCATCTGAGGCTTTGAGGCAGAGAGAGTGAATTATAGATTTTTAAAAATCTAAATAATTCATATTCATTCACGTTGACTTATTGATTAAGCAAACCCTTACTAAGACAACACCTATTTTTTGTAAATTTTTTATTCCCAAGTAAGAGAGAGGAGGCCACTTTATCTAGTAACATAGACATGAATTCCACTAACACTGACCAGGTCACAGATTACTTTCTCAGTCTCGATCACTATCCTCTCCACCATACATATCTGCCAGTTTTTTAAACTGAGGTCCCCAGTCACTGAGGTACTCATAGTCTTGGTTGCCTTCAGTGGTAAGTGATTCCAGGGAGCTGAGTGAGTTTGCTATGGAATCATTTCCTTCATAGGCGTATGTTGCTAGTGAATCATAAGGAGGGGCCGCTGGGTCTAAATCATTTTCCTTTAACCTTCTATGAATAAAGTCTTGGACATCTATGTTTTCCCAAAGAGGTGCAGTCCGCCTTATCTGAAATATTGTTTCTGGGATAACATCTCTTCTCATCTTACTTTCCTCCCTGGCTTCTGGATTTCTCAGTGTGCCAATGTCAAAAGCCTGCGTGTCTTCTTCCCCACCTCCTTCATCATTGTAGGTCACAATGTTGTCCCGAACATCATCCTTTGAGATGATCAAGGGTTCTTTCTTCCTCTGTCTCTTGAGAGCCGTAAACAAGACAACTAATACTAAAAGGAAACAAAAAAATGAATGAAGAAATGGGTAGTTAGAAACTAAATAAATGAGCAAATATTTTATATCATCTGTTGAATTGGAAAATTTTAAGGCTGGAATGGGATTTTTAGTAGGAAAATTGTGATAAAAGCTATCTCCAGGTTGAAGTACATAAGGAGAGGTATTAATGATTTTATAGCAGTCAAAAAAATATGCTTTCTTTAAACCTATGGGAGCAATGTTCAAAATATTATATATTTTAAATAGATATACAATTAAGCTGAAGTTCAAAAGTAGGCAATACCTTGCAATATATCATCCTACTAAGGTTTTACTTTGATTTTAATTTTGTCAAGTACCACATTTCTGGCAGTCACTAAGGGTGATTTCATCGAGTGTAGTTGAATCTCCTTGGAAAAAGTAATTTGCACTCTGGAAAGCTAGTGATTTAGGTATTCCTAAGTGTCTAATTCACTTCTGAATGTGGGATCTACAGGTCCTTCTGAAAATAAGAACCTGAAGACCTTCAGCTGTCAATATTATTGACAAAACCATTTCTGGCTTTAATGGCTGCAAGAATTGAAATCTGGTCTTTGCTACTAAATGTTTCTTTTGTAAAACATGATCCTTGTAGTTTTAGAAGTGCTAGTTGAATGGCTCTTTCTTCTGAAGAGGTGAAGATTGACACAAAAATGAACTCTTCCAAAAGCAGATGAAAAAAAATGAAGATTCATAAATACATTCTAGTGTTTAAATGTTATTGGTTTCAGGAGGAATTCAATGCTTAAACACATTTCAAAATCAGAGCCTAGCTCCAATAGCTGGAGTAAATAGGAGAGGCCAGAAAGACCATCTGTCAATGAGGCATAACAGTGGTTGCTAAACCATACATTACAGCAGTGCTGAGTGCTTTTGTTGAGTCTAGGAGCTAAGTTTTTACTTTGAATGATTTGAATACTGATGAATAAAAGGTAAGATTAGACATGCTGCAGGTAGAGAGAGGGGAACAGAGCTCTTCCATTTGCCATGTTATAATGTTGTGAATATCAAGGATATTCTGCTCTGTTTTGCGTATTTTTCTCTTTCTGCCTGTACAGGAGCCATTCCTTTCCAGCTTTCACAATGCTAGACAAGAAATAGTGCACTTAAATAAGTTGAAAGTGCTCCATAGATGAACAAGGGCAGATCACTGAAAGGTGATTATGAAGACGTGATGTTGACACCAGTCTACTATTCTAACACATTGCTCCTCGTTGAAAAATTAAATAAGATGCTAAATATCACACTAGCTGTAGACTAACAATTCTGTATAGATGCTCGACAGACATATGCTTCTTTGGCTTCAGTAGCACTAAGTAGAGCAGGGCCTCTAATCCTGGAGCTGAGACAAGACGTGGTCATACTTGTTCTGCATGATGATGGTCCCTGATCCTGTTCTGAGTCTCATGTGCTATTGATGTGGTCCTAAGGTACACTTTGACTTTTGATTTTAGTTAGTCTTCCTGTACTAAAGGGATTACAGCCAATCAGAGTAATATTGTCTCTATGAGTGAGGAAGGGCATGTGTTTCATGTTCCATCTTTTCATGCTCTATGTTGGGGCATGAAGGATGGCGCTGAAGATACAGAGCCTGCTGATGTAATGTTAAGAATTTTGCAAGGTGAAGAGCTAGGTCTGGCAGAACTTGAACCATAATTGTCTGCTGGAAGTAGTGCCCAGCAAGTTCTACTGCTCAAACTTTGCCTGGGCAATGTCCTGTGAAAGCCAGCCTAGCTAATGTTGAAACCAGGACAGCAGCAATGCTTGAATCTAAGCAATATGGATGACTTTGTCAGATCTCAAGTATCCTCTCTTCCCACATTATAGATAGAATTCCTAGATATTGCCCCTCTCCTAATAACCTCTGTGATTCTCTGAATATTTACTGGTGGTATCTTGAATCCAGTCTAGAAACTGAAAAAAAAGAAACAAAAAGAAATCTCCTTATAATTATATAAACCAATACCAGTAGCTTTTCACTGCCCCCTTCGCAAGTTGTGCTTGCTAGGGCAGGTAGAAATGGAAAGAGGCTTTCCACAAGGTTTTACTGGGAAGCAGAGAAGATGGCACTTTTAAGGAGGCAATTCTCTGGTAAGCAAAACATTCAAATTGCAATTTTTATGTTCTTAACACCAGGTTATGAGCTAGCATTTATTCTAATTTTTTTATATATATCGCCACATATATCTAATACTTCTACCCTCCAAACACCCATTTAACTTCTGTCCTAGCTTTATTTAGTAAGCTGTTCTCGATACCACTTGCAAGCAATTGAAATTTCCATTCTATGCTTTAGAGCTAAATATTTCCTGAGCAGAAAAAAATACAAATCATTCATAATTAAATAGCTAGTATAATTGATAACATTTAATCACTGTAAAACTTAGCACTCAGATTGAGGAATATGATTTTAAAGTTCTGGTTCTAAATGAAGATCTGATTATAACAAACATTATTCAAATAAACGTGGTATATAAAACTGATGTATATTTTCAAATTTATTTAACTTAAATAACACAGTCTCATTCTTTTCAGACATTGTTCTGAATAGTAATGGTTACAAACAGCTCATAGTACCTTCCGCTCCCCCTCTCCCAGTTCTTTTTCCTCTCTTAGAAAAGAGTTTGGGGGGGGGGGGGGGGGAACCACAAAAAAAAAAAAAAAAAACCCAAAAACCCCCCCCAAAAAAA
>JAWWTY010000077.1:71217581-71227825 GCA_035222235.1 Margarornis squamiger | reverse complement strand
ATGTTCCCCCGGCTGTCGCAGGCACACACTCGAATGGTCAGCGTGCCCGTGCTGCTCTGGATGGGGTAGTCATTGTCAAATATTATGATTGGCAGAAGGTAGGTACTCATCTTACTGCGACTGTATCCATTTCTTCTGGTCATAATTCCTGCTGTGTTATCTAGAATGGAAAAGCAGAATCAATAAAAGTTTCTGTGTTAAATTTTATGTGATATTGAGAAGGAGGTGGTACAGTCAGAAGTTACCTTTGTTGTCAACAATGGAGAAGTTAGGATGAACAGCAAATTCTGGCACCAACTCAAAGAAAAATTTATGTCCTCGAGGAGGCTGATCTTTGTCAATTGCACTCACAGTTTGTATCAGCTACAAAGAAAAAGAGTATTTCATGCTATTTTAGAAATCCTGTGTTTCAAACCTCTGCTTTTCATGTTCAGTAAAAATCCAGTTAATCTATATCTAAAGACAAAAACTGTCATCCTAAGCCAACTGTTTCCCACATAAACACAGTAGATAAATTGTTTTATTGTTTAAACACATAACGAAGGATGTAAAAGGGTCCAGTCCTCACTGTAAAACAGTCATGTGCTTTGATTTGTATTTATTATCTTGCAATGATACAGAAACCGTTGCCCTTCTGAATAAGCCATAAACAAGTGTGGCCTCATGTAACAACAGAGAGTAGTGTGTAAACCAGTTGTTAACTAGGTCTGATTTTCAATCCACCTCATCTGCTCCTGGTGATAAATTGGAGTACTGCACTGGCAGGATGCTCGATTCTCCTGAGATAATGAAAGAGATGCTTTACTTCCTCCTAAATTGAAACCTCTGGCTGTGTAGCTTAATAGCTGCCCTAAAAAGGCCACTCAAGCCCAGCTGGGAAGGAGTGATAATAGTGCCAGAATAGGGTCAGAGTAGAGTGGACTAAAAAATGGGGAGGCTTCAGCAGTACCTCTGGAGTGCACAAGCTTTCCTGTTGCATCAAAATATGCAAATATGTGTAGTCATGTAATATATAGACATACATATGCACTAGCAATCTGACATTTTTTCTATCTATCTGCTGCTGAACAGATAGATAGAAGCTAAACAGCTCCAGAATGGAGGAAGGAAAAGCTACCTGGGAATAATTATGGTTTATGGGCTGACTTCCAACAGTTAAAACCATGCGACATTGCATGAGTCACAGTAATTCCAGTAAGCTATAGGAATGACTGTTCTTTCCTTTGCCCTTCCTGATGGGTATCACACTAGAGAGTAGCCCATAGTCCACATTGACTCCCAAGGACATGTTTGAGTTCAATCACAAGACAACAAAACTTGTTGACATGAGAATTGGAGTAAGTCTCAAATGAGGATGTAACAGTACAGGTGCATTCCTATGGCACTTAAAGCCAGAATGAGTTCAGTGGTCAGACTTGTTTCTTTCAAAGCTACAAGGGAGCCAATGACTGTCTTGAGTTTTCAGGTGTTTCTATTGTGCAGGATGTCTTGAAATCCCACAGATATTAAACCGACTGGTTATCTAAGACTTTGTGGCTTGTTTTTCTCTTATTTCCACTGAAGGAGCAGCATGAGCTTCAAGAAATACAGTAATTGACAAGTAGCACTGATACAGTCTTTAAGCTTTGCACCAATCAAATAAGGCATGAGTTTTTCTTATATACTTTCTCTGAACATCAGCTTGAGTGAGACTTGACGGTACAGTTAAATTTTGGAGGGTATTTAGCATCTCACAGAATGGAACACTGTTTTAGGCAAACATAATTATAGGGCTACAAAGTAAAATAAAGTGTTTTTCTTACTGTATCATTCAGAAACCTGCTGCTGCTGCTAGTGCTGTACTGCACCAAGACTGTTTGACCTATTTTTTCTAGTTAACGTTGGGATATTGTTTTGCAATTAAAACAAATTAACAAACAACACCCAAACAGCACAATACAAAAATGGTAGAGGTCTGAGTTTGGCTTGTCCCCTTCCTAGCAGCTCCTTCGAAAACAACAACAACATTTTTATTTTTATAATTTCGTTTTATTTTTGAGGCATATTGAGGAACTTGAAAGGTAATTTCTTGGCATCGGCCTTGTGCAAAAGGATGTGTCTATACTGAAAGCAGTATTGCGCAGTTTTTCTAAGTGTAATTAAAATAATTACATATTAAGATCTCTTCACTTTTAAAGCATTTAATGATCATTTCTTTGTAGGTTATTATTTTTTCCCAAGATTACTCAAATTCTCGTTTATGGCAAAGCATCCTGCTCAGTATGTTTCTGAGTCTCTGTTTATGCCAATGTTTTTCCAATGTCCCATTGGTTTTGTCTTTGCTGTAATCTACCTCTGAGAGCATTGGTACAGAAAGCAAGACCAGGATGGGACTCAATTTTAGTTTGGCATAGTTTAATAATATTGCTTAAAAAAAAAAATAAAAAAAAAAAAATCATCCTGGAAGGACCAAGATACCAAATTAAAATAAGAAAATTTTCCTTTCACATTTTCCCGTTTGGAAAATACAGAAAAAAAAAAAAGTTATAAGTACCAGAGAGAAGATATATTTGTGTAATTTCTTGCTGAAAAACTTAAGGAGGAAATATGTTCATGTAATAACTACCAGAAATTACAATTGAGGCTCTTGGGGCTTTTTGAGATGTAATCAGTGGGGTGTTTGTAAGATCTGGATTTGATTCTCTTCATGTGCAAATCATACGAAGAAGAACAATTGTACCATGCACAGAGGAACTTAATTACAATGAAAAATTAATGTTGAGGGTAAGGCAGAAGAAGAAGAAAAAACCCCAACCTTATTACCTGCTCCAGCTACTGGCTGCATAAATTGAGAACCAGCTATTCTTCCACCAGAGAAAGATGGTAGAATAAAAGAACAATGAGAAAAGATGATTGCAGGTGAATTGTTTCAAATGATGAATAGGTGAAAGGAAATTAGAAATGTTGTCTAATTAAGGATTTTTTTTTTCCCCAGTTATACAACTGTAAATAAAAGAGAATGATGCCATTGATAATCACTGCAGAAATAAAAGAGCTCTGGCTATTTTTAAGTATCACATTTATATGAATAAATTTAATACTGTTCTGTGTACACTTTGTAATTTTATGTTGGAAATATATTCTACCATTTTGATGTAGTTATGGACATTGAGTTATGATCACTTTTCAACAAGGCTTCAGAGAAAGATCTCTGATTCCGTAAGATTTATGAGAGAAGATTTATTTCAAAAAAAGTACTTTGACTTGAATATATTTCAAGTGTATCAGGCTTAGAGAAGATAAAAAGACATTTCCATTTTCTTTTTTTCATATTTTCCTATGCAAATGAGCACACTTTGGAAAATGCAGCATTATTGTCACTGTTTTGAGGGCTGCCTATGCATGTGCATGTGCACTTCAGTGTGTTTTAAGAAACAGTCCTATGCTCTTGAGTGGATCTCACTAGGTGAATTTCAGTTTTTAGAGGTCACTTTTCTTTGAGGGTAATAAAAATTTAGACATAAGCATTGACATTAAATTTTCTCTTTACATGTGAGACAAGGTGTCTGTAGCAGTTTGACAATGTAAATAAGTTGTGAATGAGGAATTATTCTCAATGGAAACATTTCATAAAGATCTTGGGACCAGTGCTCTTAAGCCATGATCTTTACCAGTGCTCTGACAAAGACCAGTGTCTTGGCACAGATGCTCTTTCATATCTTTATCATGACATAGACAACAAGATAGAACACCCTCCACAGGTTTCCAGATGACATGAAGCTGAGTAGTGCAGTTGACACAACAGAAGGGATCCCATCCAGACGGACCTGGAAAAGCTTGAGAAGTGGACCTACAAGAATATCTTGAAGTTCTACAAGTCCAAGTGCAAAGTGCTCCACCTGGGTTGGGGCAATCCCAGATATGAGTACAGACTGGGAGACATACAGAGCACCCCTACAGAGAAGGACTTGGAGGTTCTGTTGGAAAAAAAGCTTGACATGACCCAGCAATGTGCACTTGCAGCACAGAAGGCCAACAGTATTTCTGGACTTCATCAAAAGTAGTGCAATCAGGTTGAGGGAGATGATTCTACCAATCTACTCTGCCCTTGAGAGACCCCCACCTGGAGTGCTGCATCCATGTCTGGTGTCCTCAGTGCAAGAGAGATGTGGCCTATTGGAGCAAGTCCAGAGGAGGGAAACAAAGATGACCAGGGGTCTGGAGTACCTCTCCTATGAAGACAGGCTGAGATAGTTGAGATTGTTCAGCCTGAAGAATATAAGGCTCTGGAGTGAAATTATTGTGGCCCCCCCAGTACTTAAAGATGACATTAAAAAGAGGGAGATTGGCTTCTTACATAGGCAAATAGTGATAGGACAAGGGGGAATGGTTTTAAACTAAAAGAGGAGAGATTAAATTAGATATTGAAAGGGATTCTTTGCTCCTTAGTGAGGCACTAAAACAGGTTGCCCAGAGACACTGTGAATGATCTACCCCTGGAAGTGCTCCAAGCCAGGCTGGATGGGCCCCTGAACAACCCAACCAGTATAGTCCTGGTCATAGCCAAACCTGGGACACTGAATCACTATAAAATGATTCCATGATTTTATTTCTTACATGGTCAAGACAGATTCTGTTAAAGAGTTTGGACCTATTTTCCGTTTGCTTCCCCCCACCCCCCCCGCCCCCCCAAACATGGAAAAGTTTCAATTAAAATACCGTTTCATACTGTTTGGGTTCCTGGATGCTGGGTTTTTAAGGCCATGACTTACAGCACAGTCAAAATTGTGATTGTAGTTTATGTTCAATCTAGTTTATAATTATTCAATACTCATGTCCAAAAAAGTGATTGGGGCTGAATAGACTGCCTAGTAATGGATTCCTTATGTGTACCTGAAACATCCTGAGACACAGGCTGCTCTCCAGTTTTCTTCAAGTTGTTTTAAGGAGAAAAAGCAAGTAAAAGCTACGCGGGGGAATTCTGAAATAGGAAGGTTCACTTTGCACATCAGAGCATGCTTTTAGTGTTCCTAAGGCTGCGTTTGTGGACACAGAGAGCTGCATAAGTAGAAGATTTGGGTCATGGGCTCAGCCTCGGGAATGCCTTTAAAAGGAATGTAGGAACCATAAAACAAATGTTAAGCTAGTAGTGCATCTTTAACAGTACAGAGGTCAGCTCCAGGTAGCCATTTTTTTGATGGGTTTTTCAGCCTGTGCTGCCTTGGCATGTCATGCAAATAAATGGCAGTCGTACATTGGCTCCAGGATATAAAATTTAAAAATGCACCCACATGCTTCAGAAAAATTCTTGAAAAGTTCATTGAAGAAAGATGACCAAGAAGATTTTCATAAGTGGACAGATATGATGTATTTTTAGATTAAGCATTTCTACTAATTAAAACAAAACCTGAGACAAATAAAATGTTTGCAATTAAATCTGCTGCTACTCCTTTTCAAAACAGCAGAATATTGGTGGCTGTTATTTTGTATTTAGGCTTTTTAAAAAGAATATTCCCTTTTTCAAAATTCACTATAAGACAGTAGAAAATAACTTAAAGATGGTCAGTGTTGTAGACAGTGCCTTTATGAAGTCTTAAAATAATATACTTAATACATACTGTAAAAAATTGTGCTTCCAGTTGCAAAGGAGCAAGATCACTGGAGACCACCACTGCTAAGCTAGAGATACAATAAGGGCTTCTGAATTTTGTTGTTTCTGCATAAAACTATAGAGTTGCAGAGGAGTAGGCCTTCAATCCACTTGAGTCACTCGAACTTTCACTCTACATTATGTTCTTAGTTAAACCTGCCTGTTTTACAACAGACAAATTTCTCTAATGTCATTTATCTACTTTCAGTTTCTGAGATTAGACTTAAAAATGTCACTAGGCACTTGAGAAAGAAATCTTTAGGACATTTTAGTGTTTTTTTTTTGTTGTTGTGTTTTTTTTTTTTTTTTTGTCTAACACATTCAGAAGAGGTATAAGAGACAACAGAACAAATTCTGGATCTCAGAAGTTGTCATTCTTGAAAGTTATTAAACTTGTTTTCTGCTGCAAGTATTTGTCTGGGAATCTGGAAAGTTCTCCCCACTTTGTCTGCAATAAATATTGTGAGTAAGAATGTGGTTTTGAAAATCATAGGAACATGCTAATCCTATGGGGGAATAGTGGGCGAAAAACTTTGTGTTTCTCCTGTCCTTTCTTTCTCTTTCTCCTTTTCCTGCCTGTATGTTCTGGTAGGGCCAATCACTAACTAATCTTGAATATGTTCCTAACAGCACAGTGTAAATGTGTGAGATGAAGATTACATAGAAGATTTTGAAGTGGCAACATTTCTGTAGGAATGAAGTAATGATATGATTCATAGAAGCATTTCAAAATCAATCCAACTGTCAGTGGATGTCCATCTTGGCATTATGTGGCTTGAGTGGTCACCCATGAACAGATACAATTCCAAGCCTATACACCTGTAAACTGCAAGCTGCAGACAACAGCCCCCATCACATGCATGCAAGCTAGAATAGATGCATGCCACTAAACAAAGCTTCATGTTTAGTAATGCAAAGCAGTTTGGTTTTCAGATCTTGGCTCTGTTCCAGAAATGTGTTGGCAGTTTTAAAGCAGGGCTGATTGCTTATCAGAAGTTGGAAAGCTCTCACTTGAACTTCAATTCTTACTTCAAAAGAGAGACAGATTGTTGCCAGAGATATCTTACTAAATCAAGGCAGTAGGTGTCTACCTAGCAAAGCAGCTACAATGTATAAACAACTAATGACTGATAATTAGCAATGGCCACAGGAGAAAAAGTGATCTCTGTCTCCTCTATCTTAAAAAGAGAGGGAGAATGTGGAGAATAATGAAAAGTAAAATCAGCCAACTCTGAAGGAGTAAACAAACTTTCTCAATTCTGATGTCTGAGAGCCCCTGAATGGTAGGAAAGAATATAGCATCAGTAAAAGCAAAAGTGACCCATCTTAAATATTATTATGGATGGATGTTGAAACAAGCCTTTTTTTTTTTTTTTTTTAAACCAACAAATTCTTCAGTTAAATCAGTCTCCTTCTCAAGTAAATCTTTCTGGTTTCCATGGAGAGGACTCATCCTCTAATACAACTAAAAAGACCCAATTAATTCCCACGACAAGGGCATGAGAGAACTTTTACCAGAGCCTTTCCCACAACAGTCCCTGGGCTCCAGCATGCCATGAAAGGATTAGGGATTTCTAAATTGCATGAGAGGAAGGCTGCTTCATACTTTTCTTTAGCCTATATATTAGCCAGTGGAACAAGATGCACATGGTGACAAATGTGTTCCAGCCTAATGAACATAGATTCTTATGAACCTTCAGTGATAATGTTTCCCCCCAGTCATACCATTTTTGTTTGTAGGCAAAAAAGGAGACTCTCTGTAGGTTTTTGGGGTTTTTTTTTGTTTTTCCTTCAACCTTCCTAGGGCTGCCTCAAAAACAGGCTCAAAAATGCAGCCTCTGTGCAGCATCTGTTGATGCTGAGAATGAACAATGTTCCTCGGTGGCAGAGAGCAATGTTTGATCATTCTGAATTCTGCCTGATGCACCTGAATTTAGAGAGCAGAGTGATTAAGAAAAAAATGTGTCATTAAAAACATACATTTAGAAATTAACTAAATATATTTATCTTTTTAGTCTGTTTTTCTACTATGTGTCCAGACGTAGAAGCAATGCTGTGACGTGTGGGGAAGTAGTAAGGATTCTAATAAGACACCTGGTTTAGGTGATCTCCAAAATAAGGTGGAGTAGTACTAAATAAGCACATGATTCTAAATCTTTCTTGTATTATTGGAGGACTTCTAGACATGAGCAGTACATCCCCGGCCAAATATTCGACTTTGTATCTCTATATTTGTTGCTATTTTTAAGCACCAAAATAAAAGCAATCTCATGCAGTGAAGGTAGAATGTTTTCAAAAATACTAAATCACCTATGTATAAATGTCCATGTAAGAACTCCGGTGCCTATCTTGACAACCCAACTGTTAACAAGTAGAACAGTTTGGATCTCTCATTTTTCTGTAGCTGCACTTGATGCACTCTGTCTTTCTAGCATTTTTGTGGGGTTTTCCAGTGAGGGAAATAATTGCTGAAACTACATTGATAAATTAGATGTATGGGAGATCTGAACACCAACATGCCTATCTAATGGGTGTCTGTCATCTCTGTTCTTAGGAAAGCAGAGAATTTACCTGAAAGGTAAAGGAAATGTCATATATGATATGTATATGCATTTATGTCATTTGCATGAAAATTAGTAAAATTTTCTTAAAAAAAAAATAAAAAATAATGGTCAAGTACCTCTTCAAAACCAAGTTATTTTAATCCAATTTATTTGTCATTTTAACTCATTTGCCTAAAATCTGGTATTAGGTGTAACGAATAAAAAATAGAGTTACAACAATTCTCTGTATCCTCTTTTGCTCCTTTTATTTTTTTTTCCTTTCCCTATTTGTTAAACTATTCATAAAACATCATTTGAATTGCATCTGGTAAATTATGTGTTCTTGCTCTGCACAGAGTTCTCTAGTACCTGAAATTCTAGACTCATCTCAGGTATCATCTCTTCTACCTTCAGTGCAGCCTTTGTGACTATGTTAAATACAACACTGGACAGTAAACAAGGAAATACATGAGCACATTATGCTTCCTGATGTGTATCCATATCCCCCATCTTTGTAAAGTATTTGAATCTTGTAAGGCCACTGTGCTCTAAAACCAAAATATTATACATACACTTTCTGTTAAATCAGCTAGCTTTGGCTGGATATTGACAGCATAAATGCAGTGAGACATGAGGATGAACCTAAGATGAACTTTGGTTTCCATCCTGTCCTCTCTCTGCTAGAGTAGGAACCCACTCGTGTTTTTGCTTGCAAAAATAATGATCTCAAGATTTTTATTTCAGTCAAAAATGAATCAATCTAGACAACAGGCTCATGCATGATCTTAGGTCCATTCTTGAAAGATAATTTCGATGTCATAGTAACATCTATCTTTCTTCATGGGATTTAAAACTGAAAGTCTGACTGGCATTAGCATAAAGAGATGATATTGTAACAGCAGTAATATTAAGAGATTTCTGTAATATACTGGCTCTGAGTTCTATCTACTTACTCAGATCTAAATGATCACTTTATTTTATCTTCAAACTTTTCTACTGTCTTTTTAGAACTTTACAGAATTGCTGAGATAGTTTAGAGAGGAATATACATAAGCTTGGATCAGATTCAACCTTTCAACTGCCTTTTATTTTTGTAAGAATTTATTTTTCATATCTTCTTTACCGAGGCATAATAAAGATTTCCTCTTTTGTGTACTTGAAGGTGTGGCAACATTAACTAAGGCTTTGATAAAAATCCGTAAGGAAATTAAATTAAAGAACAGGATAAAGGATTTTGTAGCATTATACAAAATCTTTTCTTAAAAATATTTTCGCATACTAGACAAGGAAAACCACATTAAAATATCATTTTGTATTATATCTTATGTTAATATACTAAGGTATTATCCTGCATCTTTTATCTTCCCTTCTTTTAATCAGCTGGTATTTTCTGTATAAGATAAGAAATAAAGAGGCTGGGTTAGTTTGCAGCTGCTCAAATTAAGATATGTTGATATGCCCTGTGATAGCATTCCAGGATAGCTTCATTACAAGTTCTTCAGTAACATAAGTATTTGTTTACCTGTCCTGCTTTTGCATTTTCACAAACAAATGTTTCATAGTAGTTGGCAAACTCTGGTGCATGATCATTTATGTCTAAAATCCGGATGAAGACAGGTATCTGGCTACTTTGTTTAGGATTATCTGAAAAAAAGAAAATTATTCATATTGCAACACAAAAAGGTACATCTACGAAAATAATCCATTTTTTGAATAGACATTAGAAGAGTTAATTTTTCTTAATTATACTCAAATAATTTTATTTCATTTTCTACTGGCAAACATTATATATATATATATATATATATATATATATATAAAAGTCCTATTTATATCTGAAACAATTTTTTATTATAATACATATGGTTTGAAATAATATAAAGTATACTTAAATTGGTTTGCATTAAAAAGAGATGACTGACTTATTATTGCTTTGTATTCCATACAGCAATACAGCACATGATTCATTGCAAAAGTTGTTTCATGAGGTCGAGCTGTCAAGAACATTTACCTTTTCAAATCAGTAAAACAGTAAAACAGTGTCAGTCAAAAACTACATGCACAAAACCACA
>JAWWTY010000077.1:71182388-71217571 GCA_035222235.1 Margarornis squamiger | reverse complement strand
TCCTATACTTCTTTTCTTTCAATGTAGCAAAGTGTCTCTCTTTAAAAAAAACAAAAACAAAAACACAAAAAAAAAACCACAACAACAACAACAACAACAACAAAACCCCCCAACAAAACAAAACCAAAAACAAACCACCAAAGTTGTCCTTTCTTCCCAAAATGTAAACCCCAAAAACAATAAAAAGAAGATATATAGGATGTGATCATCAATAACTCTTCACAAACTTGACTTCCAAGCTAATGCCAGAAAAGATTCTCACACTACACATATTGAAAATGGAGAATATGTTTGACCAACCAAAGAAAAGCATTTATGAGGAAAAGATATCAGTCTTTCTGCAAATGGGGATATGATTCATCTCTCCATATTACCCGAATCCTAGGCTGTTAAGCACGTTGACTCCTGGGGAATCTACAGGGAGAGTGAAGGAAGGCAGAAAAGGTTTTCACTAAAATTAGTATCTCTGTTTCCCCTTTGATGACTGTTGCTTGGAAAGAAAGGATGGCAAGAGACAGCCATATCTATTAGTGTCTAGCAAAATAGTAATGGATCCAAGTGAAAGACTTAGGCCCAGGGTTTGCTTCAGATATGGAGGGAAAGAATTTTCTCTAGTCTTGGCTTCAAACAAAGTAATTTTCTGAAATAAGTTAAAACAGTTGAGGTAAAGTATAACTTCTTCCCATTTACAATGGTCATTCTGACATTGTTTTGTTTGTATGTCATGGACAACTTTCCCCCTTTCTCTCTGCTCCAAATGATTTTCCCAAAGACTTAGCTTGGGGTAGAGGCACTGCATCACACCTGCACAAAATTATTTTCTGTGAATTCTCAGGGAGTAAGTTAACATCATATATGTATGTACATGGTTTTGCTGAGCCTGAGAATTACAAATTATCTTTTCAAAACATGGGCAAAAGCAATCTTAAAGTAATAAACTGAACTTTTAAATGTGCATCTAAAGGTGCTCTGTATATTGATAATATCTGAATAAGATCAAAACTAATGAAACAAGAGAAGTCAGAGATACTGTAGAAATTAATTATTTTCTCAGTTGTAATATTTCTCCGAGATAATGATCTTTAACTTACTGATTTCAGTTGCTATGACAGTGATATTGTGCCAGGGAGTTTCTTCTCGATCAAGTGGCTTTGAGATGAATAAGGATCCATTTCCTGAATAGATGTTGAATATTCTGTCAAGGTCAGTGTGTCGATCTACAGAATATCTGTCAAGATAGAGTACAACTAAGCATCACTATCTCCTGTTGCAGTCTCCAGTTTAGCTCACATTCACCTTTAAAAATTTTCTAATTTTAACTGTTGTTAATCAAGAATGTTTTCCTTACAGTTAATCTAAGCTTTCCTGTAGCTGTCTGCATATTACGAACACTGAGAAACAAGTTTTTAAGACTAGTGAGCAGGAGGAAGAGCAAAATTATTATGTGGGTGGTTCATAGATTGATATTTGAAATTACATTTCAGCTCATGAAGTGAATTCTGGAATAACAACTAAAAGTGAACATTCTTAGATAAGATATTATGCCAATTAATTGCTTCTTAGAGAACTCTGTCACCAAAAGACACACATTGCAGGTATAAGTGAGTATTAATTTATTAAAAAATAATTTTGAAGTGTTACAAGGACCATCAAACTCAAGAGAAAAAGTTTCAAATTTGTTGTTTTAGATGAAATTTCTTAAAATCTTGTTTTATGAGACTTGTTTTAGCTTTGTTCTTACCCAGTGAGGAAAAACTTATTTTGCAAATATTTTTTTTTAATTAGCCTGGGAGTTCCAAGTCACTGTCAGGTTAAATTGAGTTTTTATACATAGTTAACTTTAAAATATTTTATTCTCTTCCTCCTCTCACACTTCCTATCTCAAAGCGTATTGCTGCAGGACAGAAAAGGCTTGTTCAGAAATGCAGAGATCAGGCTTCGTAATGACTTGCACAAATTTAATACAAATTTAATACACAAGTTTAAGTGCTGGATTTGTCAGTGCAGATAATAATAGCAGATGGGTAACGATTACAGCAATTTCACAGTGCTGAACTCTCACCTCTAATTGTTATGATTTTCTCGCAATAGTTTCTTATTCTATATACTGTAATCATTAAATAGTTAAGATATAGAACATGGTAGACAATGTTACGTACAGAAGGCTGACTGCTATCAAGCATCAGAGAGCACAGAAATACCCTATTTTGAGTGTTTTATGTAGTATAAAAGCATAACTTTATGAACAGTTTGGTGAAAGTACTAGAAGGTGCTGACAGTTAAATGGTGACCTCTTTCTTTTTACCTTTATTTTTACAGCCTATAAGCTGTTCTTCAAAAGCATTGTCTGCACTGCTAATTGTGCTAATTGTATTTGCCTTCACAAGCTCCCGTAGACCTTTCTCTGCTCAGCACTTTTGAAGAGCCCATCTGTGCTTAATTACTCAAACGGCCTCTTTCACTCTCATCACTCTCTGTGCATGAGAATTGACGCACATCTAAAGCATTTTATATTGTGTAATGGCTTACTTTATTGCATTCTTTGCTATATCTGGATCTTGGGCTACAACTTGCCCAATAATGCTTCCTTCCTTGGCATCTTCATCTACCTCTATTAAGTACCAGGGTCTGCTGAACACTGGAGGTTCATCAATGTCTTCCACAGAAATTTTGACCAAAGCTGTGTCTTTGAATGGCCCCAGCTGAAGAAAACGAGGATCAGGATGAGTGTTGGTTGCTTCCACTCTTAGGGTATACAACACCTTGTTTTCAAAATCCAGATGCTGAGGATCAAATAATAACAATAAAGAAAATTATGTCACTTTATAAAAAATGTGAGTTTTATAATTTTGAACTAAAAGTAGAAATATTTTTAGAAACAAAAGCCTTCAATTTTAATGCATCTTGGGGAGGTATACTAGGTCTTTTTCTAAGCATAAAAAAATAAGGATTATTATAGAATAGCTAGGCAAATATGATCCCTCTGCCTACTCCTTGTTAAGTTTCCTGAAAAAACAGAAGAGTTCAACCTATATGAAAATAGAAAGAAGAAAACAGTGGAGTTTTACTCAGTCCAAAAGTTGTTTAAAATCTTTTTTTGTCTCATTGGTAGAAACAAGAGCAATTTTCTCAGTTCTTCAATGTTCTTTCTCCTATTTACCTTTTCTTTCCTCCTCTTCCATTACCACCTACTCTTGCCTGTTTGGCATCAGGAGCAACCGAGACTTGTCCCTAGCCCCCATAATCCACAGTGAAAAGAAAAACTGTGAAATCTGATTTCCAATGTGACATTTACATTATACAAATCCATATATGCATATGTATATAGACATTCATACATATACCTCTATACATACATAAATATACATGTTTCCAAATATGTTTATGGATCTATACTCTTTATATATGTAGACAAAAATAATTTTTAATGATATATTCAACAGCAATAAAACTGAAAAGAGTGTTCAGAGTTTAACAGTCTGAATTCTGAAAAACAACCAATAAATCTGTCAGAGATGGTATTTTGAATTCAGTTTCTACCAATGTCTTTGCTCTTTGCACTTTCATTGACATAATATCTAACAACTGAAGTTTCAACTGAAGGGCTGGACTTAAACCAAGACACATTTTAGCTACTGGAGACAACTGGCTGTTGGACAGCTTAAAGAGGGAGATGTAAGTTCATCAAACTCCAGGTAAGCCTCCCACCCTTGTGAGTCTTACCACAGCAATCAGCTGGCAAATCCTACTGTGAACTGAACCCCTCCAGGTTTTCACAGCCTTAATTTGAAAGTATGGTGTGTGAGACTATATATATTGAAAGACAGCAGCCACTGAAATATTGCTTTATGTGAAGTGACATGCCAGTAAATTTCCCTTGAGACTTGAAAATAACCGATATCTTCTGAAGAAAGAGAAGAACAAAACTAATACAACAGCTCCTTGGCAGTCTGACCCCTTGTGAGATCTACCCTCCCTTCCCCTGGAAAAAGAAAAATAACCATAACACTTGGAGAGCTAAGTACGTATAAAAGAGAGGGAGGAAAAAATAAACCTTTTTGACAGTTATAATCCCTTCCTGTGTGTCCTTGTCAGTGACGATATCAAACATGTCTGATCCATCCCCACTGGAAATGCTATATTCAATCTCTGCATTTTCTCCCACGTCGGGGTCATTGGCTTTAATTCTGCCAAGAGGAGTCCCAGGTGGTGCAGATTCAGGAGAGCTGAATTGGTAGGTGCCTGGAAGACCAAAATCAAGCATTTATTGTTTTGAGAAACCTTTTCTGCTGAATGAAAGCCACCTCCTATTTCAGCTGGATTTTTTAAGCAACTTGAAGTTCCAAATACTTTAAGAAAAATACTAAAGCCATCATACTAAACTGTAAAACAGAGTTCAGAGTTGATTGACAAACTGTCACAAAAATTTCAAGTTATTCTTCATAGCCATTTAGTACTGTGGTTCTTGTGGGTGTTTTGCTTCAGCTTTAAGGGGCAAAGGAGCAAAACAATAAAGTACCAGTTCTTACCTTGATTATTTAACACTATATATATATATACACACACACACATATATTCTCTAGTTTTATAGAATTGTTCCTAGATATATTTAGAAATAGAAGGAGATTTTGTTTTGTTTTCTCAAGATATAAGGGTTACAGAAATCACTGAGGATTTTGAAAAGAAATTAAAATAGAATAGCACTTTTTTATTTATTCTTTTGAAATACGTATTCAGGTAGATGTTCTGTGTGAAAGTAATTCAGTCATCCATTATTGGCGATACATATTAAAGAGTCATGGTAAAAAGCATTTGGATACATGTTCATGTTAATTGCTCTAGTTAATTGAAATGCAGATACGTTCAGATTTTCCTTCATTTACTCTGCATATACTTTTTGTGCTCTTTCAATGGTTGATTTCATTTAATGTTTTTATAATCAGGGTATTATAAAAGAAATCTCATTACAAAGACATTTTAATCTTGCCTGTGTATATGAAAAGTGAATTTATATGTATTTTCTGACAATATTTGCAATAAAAATCTAATTATAAAGACATGCTGTTGCAGAAAAAGCATTAATCAGATGGATTTCTTGACCAGTCAGAACAAGATATTGAAGACCCTTCATGACTAACAACACACAAACAATTTCAAAATCAGTGTTTTCAGTTATTTTCTGCCAAGAAAATATAAAAAATAAAAAAAACTGATATGTTCAGGGTTTGCTTATGAGATGCCAGAACCCGATGTTTCTTTTAATCTGTTTTTTCATGTAAATTCATATTAATTTATTTGAGTAATTAAGTAATTTATTTGAGTATATTGAGTGAGGTAGTAGCACTGGAGAAATACCTCAAGAGTATGACAAAATAAGCACCTGATAAACTGTACAATCCTTATTCAAAAGGTCCAATAAGAAGCCATATAAATTGTATTGACTTGTAGTGAAGTACAGTCAACTCTTTCTTGCAACTACCATAATTCCTATATTTACATGCCCTTTGCTGTCTTTTAAGGTGTTCCATTTAATATAAGGAATATATCAAACTTCTGAGTTCTGAATGAGTTTCTGTCCCTAATTGTACAAAGAGAATCACTGGAAATATGTTATATTCATATAGATATGCAACAAAATGGAATCTAATAATGACAAACTGTTGCAAATTCAAGGTTGTAAGTGAAAGCTCAGCAGTAGCCTGTTTGGCTATGATCCACACAGATTAAAATGCATACTTCCTTTAACCAGTCTGAAAATAGGAAAAAAAGGTAGGATTCCTGGCAGCTAAACCAAGAGTTTGAAGGCTTGAACCCTTGACAAATTCAAGAGTTTGGCAGGTGAGCCAGAAGTACCATAAGAACAGATTTAATCATGCAAGGTATTTCTCCTTCCAACCAAATAACTCCCTTTAGTGCTTTTTCATTTCAAAGCATTCCTTATTTTTGTGATCCTGTGTGAATATTAGACATTTTGGGGTGTGAGGTGGATATTTGGGTTAGAGTACAATAGAATTCAAAATGTGTAAAATTTTCATTATGGTGTCATTTAAATTCCATTTATGCCTATGTCTTCTAACTGTCCAGGATTCCTTTCAGGAAACAAAACAAAACAGAAAATCTGTTTGTTCTTAATGCAGTCTGAACAACCAGTACTTCACAGTGCCATTTTACTTTCGCCTGTCGCTCTAAGAAATTAATCTTTAGTTTTTAAATACTGTAGTGTTAACTGACATTGCTTGCAAGTGCCATTCACTCTCCGTCCTGGGGAACATTTTCACCTATTTTTGCCTCACATAAGAGAAAATGGAATACAAATGTTTTTGTAAGAAGCAAACTTCCAGAACTAGAGAGTTCTTTGAAGGTATGCCCTGCTTCATAACTATCCAAGACGAAATAAAATCCTCCAGATGGTTCTCTATGTTTGATTTCCTGGGAAGTGTGGAAAACCACCCTGCTGAGGAGAAAGAAGATGACAGGGAAGGGTCATCAGCAAAATTAAAATTCCTCCATTGACAGATCCCACAGCAGGCCTTCTATAGCCTATCCAATGTGTTTCAGTGATGTTCAAAGTAGAACACCACAGAGAATATTGTATGAGGCATTGAATTGTGTAAATTTTTCTATAAAGTACCAAACCCAAATGTTATTGAAATAATGAACTTCCAAAGACTTGAGACTTAGTTAATCTTTAAAGAAGAACATCATAAGGAACGTCAGCTGAGGAGGCTAGAAACCTTAAGTTATTTTGAAGTTCTATATATTTTTCATTCTTTATTTCATTTTATTCAACAGCAAGCCTTGAAATGCAATGCGTTATATAAAACTATAATTTAGGTTAAAGAATTCCCATTTGCAAAAATATTATAGTCTATATCAGGCTATATATGTTTAAAAAGTATCCCCTCATAAAGTCAAACAGGAAATTTGGCTAAAAATTGCTGTTTGAGTTTCCCACGTGGAGTTGACTCTCAGCAATTGAACTCTGAATGTGAATTTAAATTATCTTTTGAGTGTTGCAGTACTTTCTCTCCCCTCTCTTTTTTAAAAACTGTTATGGATAGAGATTAAAAAAGTTATTTGGAATTCCAAGAATTCATTCTTCCATACTGTCAGAGTTTTTCAATTTTATTTTTTTTTTTTTTAAATCTGCTCTGGCTTGACCTGTTTGTGCTGCTCTGGGTATACTTATTGCCATGGTACTGAAGTGCTTTTCAAGTTTCTTCAGATCTGGGAGAGCATTTTCTAAATCAGCTCAGTTTGTTCAGTCCTTAGTGTGTCTGTAAGAGAGCCAGGTCCCTCATCAGTGTGAACAAACAATTCAAATTTTATAATGTGGACATTTTTCTGGCAGGCACTGAACTGAGGCTGTAAATTTCTCCTATCTGCAGCCTATCAAACAGATATCAGACACTATCAGACACTGACTTTAACAATTTGAGACTGGATTTAAACCAGTGGCCTAGGATGAAAAGATCGGTAGTGTGCTACTGTGAATCTTTCTGTATTGTGCAGCTTTCTGTTATTTGCCATTTTTTACTCCACAGACGTATTTAAAAAAAAAAAAATCCCCACTTTATTATGTCAAACTGGCCTAGATTTTCAAAATCGTTCAACATCAAGAACTGAACACAGATTACAAGTACCTAAAGCAAATGCTTAGACTGCCAGCAGAGCATACCACCTGATCAACTCTGCCTCTGCAAGGCAGTACATTAGAAAATGTGCTGACCTATTTGCCTGCCTAAACATGCGAAAGTAAAAGTGTATCCAAAAACTGAACCCTATATTTTGTAGTTAAATTCCTCTAAAGGATTTCAAGTTCCTGCAGTTAGCCGAAGTTATTATTCCATTTTATATTTCTGTAAGGAGAGTAAGAAGGAGAAGCAAGTTTATTGTTCCAAGAAATAATTTGCAATTAAAAATTGTAGGCAGAGATTCCCATTTGCCTTAATAAAGCTACGATGTAAACAGGCACAGCAGTGGGCCAGTATTTATACTACAAAAATAATGAAAAAAAAAAAAAAAAAAAGAAAAAGTTTCCAGATGGCCAAAGCAAACCAGCTGATTTTCGAGAGGTTCTTTGGAAAACAGAACTATTAGATGCTCCGTACTCTGGGGGAAGCGAGGTGGATTGTCGTTGACATCAGTCAGTGTGATGTTCACGGTGGTGGTTCCTGACAGTCCTCCCATCTGGCCTCCCATGTCTTTGGCCTGGATGACCACTTGATATTGTTCCCTATTTTCTCTGCTCATGTCCGGTAAAGCAGTCTTGATTATGCCTTGAAGTAAGAAAAAGGAGAGACAGAGCCGTGAAGGAGAAGCACCATCCACTTTGGTCTCAGAGTCTTTGAGCAGATTCATGTAAAATATACTGTGCAGATGATAATCCATAGCAATCACAACAAGGTATACAGCAATCAGCCTTTCATTCTATGGCTGATTTAATCTGTTGGTTTTTTTTAAAAGAGAAATAAATATAACAGAGACATTATTCATTTTTTGATGTGCTAAATCAATTTAATTTATCTTGCAATGGCAAAAATACCAACATATCTGTTGAATTAATGAAATTTTTCAGTTACTACCCCCAGTTATTATTTTAACACATTCTGGTGTGTCCAGCCCTCATGAAGTTTTGGTATTATAGGACAAGGCTAACTCTAACATGCCCTCAATTCATTGTTCTGGGCTGTAATAGATCATAGATTCTAATGCTCAGTGATGGACCCTGTAAGTCAGCTAGGGCTATAGCTGATGAAAGAATAGGACAAGACTGTAAAATTAGTGTTGTAGAATCTTTGTTTTGGGTGTCCAGTTTCAATAATTTCATAACTCTAATTTAAGTGTCTCAGACTCTTGTATGGCACACAAAAAGAGCAGGGGTCTCAGGGGAGAAAAACAAAAGACTTTTTTTTTAAAGTGAGTATACAAATGTTCTTTTAGAAAAACAAGCAGAGTTGGAGTTTTTTTGTTTGTTTGTTTGTTTTCCCCTTCTCTTATTTTTATTCAGAAGGGTGGTGGCTTTGCAGGACTGGACTGATGAGAGTTATCTCTTGTGAAATTGAAAAAATGTTAAATTTAGTGTCTGTTTCTGCTTGGAGGATTCACACCCCTGCCCTTCCTTTCTCAGAAGAAGGCTCTCATTATAGGTTGTTTGAAATCATGCAAAAAAGAAAAAGCAACCCTGAAAAATTTTTACTTCTAGAAAGAAAGTGAAACAGAAAAAAAACCCTTTGGAGTTTAGCGGTTATGGTATTTATGTCTGATCTAGAATTACCAGGTTCTGATCACCATACCTGGGCTTGTTAATATATGTAATAATAAAGAGCAAATTGGTTTAAAATGAAAGATAATCCCTGAACCAAAGATGAGTCTCCCCCAAACTGTCTGCCTGCCTAACCAGCTGCTACCATCAGTTATTGTTCAAGTTTTACTGGTCCTGTGTCCCTGATCATGCTTGGTAAAGATGTTTGAGTATGGGATTGGAGAAAAGAGAAAAAGGAGGGAGATTGAAAGAGGTGGGGAAAAAAACAAACGTTTTTATCCAAGGCAAAAATGCTATGTTCCCTTTCAAAACTGTAACTTTGTGGCTCATTAACTTTCTCATCCTACGGCTTTGCCGTATTTTTTTTTTTTTTAAAGAAGCTATTTCAAAACAAAGTTAGGCATCATCTGAGCATGCTCAGTGGATTAGGAACTTCAGGGATTCTGGGCACAGTTGCTCTTAAATTCTCAATTCTCAAACCAGAACAATTTTGATAACATGGAGGAACAAGCTAATGTAATGCTTGCTGAGTCTTGAGTCCCTTAGGATTAGGTATCTGTAGGAAGAGAGGTTGTGGTTGAGCATTTCTTTGTGGAACCCCAATTTTGAATTACAGATATATAAAAAGTTCACACCATTTTTTTTTTTTAGTTTGTGTTTGTCTCTTATTCAATTTTCTGCAGAAAAAGTGAAAACAGTGAAACAGGCTTTCATTCGTGCTTTACAACTCAAAAACATTAATGATTTTTGCTTCAATTCTAATAACTGTTGGAATTAGAATACAGTTTCAAAAATCATCTTCAGTTAAAAATTGTCGGTGGCCAGGAATCTGTTTCAAACTTTTAGAAATAATTGCTTATGAGATTTTTTTTTTCATACTATAGTGTGAATTTTTCCAGTTCCTATTTCCTTTTCTTGACAAACATATGAAATTCCCAGAAATTGGTGTAAAATAAGCTTGTGACTCATTTTGATGGTTCTTTGACTCTTTACAATATTCTAAACCTTTATTGAAATCTTGATCCTTACAGTTAACAGTTATCTTCTGGAAATCTTACTCATACCAAGTAAAGCAGTTCTTCTGCAATAAGTTTATTTTTTTAAAAAAGGCATACTTTTATTGTGATTTCAGTTTTCATTTATTAAAAGCTTTGTGTCAAGTCATATGATGCCATGCACCTTTTCCAGTGAAATGGAAGTGAAAAGTGTCTTGATCCCTGCATCCTGTCTCTGTTATTGCAAAAAAGTTAAGACTAAATGAATAGCCAACCTGTTTCTGGATCCACTGAGAAATACGGCTGTCCCTGGAGGATGCTGTACACCACTTTGGCACTGTTTCCATAGTTGGCATCATCAGCATCTGTGGCTGTCACCTGAATAACAGATGTACCTAAATGGGTACCAAACAAGGAATCAGCAGATTTTAAGAAGGCATCTAGCTGTAAACCACATACAGTTGTTGCAGTATAGAAGTCAGTAAGAAACCAAACAGCATCCAGTGAAAAAACCCAGTTACCCTCCCCAAGAATCATTAAAATAAAATCAAATTTCATCTTCCTTGTGACTAAACCTAAAATCATTATCCACTTAAGAATTGTGCTTCAGTTAAACATGAGTAAACACATAGGGACTGACATATATTTGAAACCCAACACAGCATTAGGTTTTTCGGTGATCAAACAGTTTTGAAGATTGCTATCTGGTAATAACATGACCTCAGTTGAAACTGTTCTCTTAAAGTTTTGTCTTAATCAATAAATAAAGCAAATTTTCCCATACTCATTTTCTGTCTAGACAGCAAATTCCAAATACCTGAAATCAGACTGAATATAAAATTTTGTCTCATCCTAACTGCTTTTTTTTTTTCAGATGCTCTTAAAAAAGAGCTTAGCATGGTTTTACAATAAGGAATTGTGTTTGTGGGGTTTTGTTTGTTTGTTTTATCTTCTCTTGCTGCAAATTATCCATCTATTCAGCAAATAAATGCCATTAAATGATAATTAATTTTTTCAGCATTCACTTATTTTGTGTGACAATAACTTACCCATGTCCTGTGATCATAATGAAGATAATACAGACTACATGGGATTAAGAGCAATGTGAGTCAATACCTTTGGTGTAGTTTACAGATTAGAAGAAAATGAAAGGTTCTATAAAGCCTTTCTAATAGGATATATAAAAGGACAAAGCTGTTCATCACAAGCTTTTATTTCTCAGGGCTTTTCAAGACATCAGAATGCATTTTGCTAACAAAATCTAGAGCTGACAAGTGTCTAGATAAATGTAGGCAGTTCAATAGCTAGAAGTTTAAAGGTTCATAACTCCTTGCCAAGGGATGAAGGCTGACTGAGTAGAAGCTCTTTACCTATTTTTGGCTGGGTATTTTTTAGGTATATCACTTTCCTTGAAAGAAAAATGCCTAGTGAGCACTGTTCACTTAAGTGATTATCATTCCCTATTCCTTTTATTTTTTTTATTCTTTTTTAACACTTTTAGCCTATTTAGATTGAAGTTCACCCAGATAATTTGCAATTTGACTATAAATTTAGAAGACACTCATTTACCTGGGACTAATGGAATTGAAGCAAATCATCTCTCCTGCCACTTTTCAGCATATACCAGGGATGGGGAAAAGTAGAAATCCAGAGTAATCAAAACAGATTTGCGAGAGCACATTATTATTAGGTCCAGTTAGATGCAACTATTTTTTTCATAGTATGTAATACAGCTTCACAAATAATAATTTTACCTACATAATAGTAACAATTTCCACTATTTCAGGTTATCTGAAGAGCATGTCAATAGAGGAGGAACACTTCTTTCTCTGCAACAAACCAGCAGAACAAAGTTGTAAAAATGCTTTGTCGTAAGTCATCAGACTCTGAAGAGGATTTTTGCCATCAGCTATCTGGATTACTTTCTGCCTGCTTAAACAGTTAGAGGTCATCTGTGTGCCAAGCTAAGCTGTAAAGATAATCCCAAAGAAGTGAATATTTAAGGACATTTTTATCACTAACTGTTCAGCAAGAGTGCTCATCTGGACAAAAAAAATGATTTTTTTTTTTTTTTTGGAGAACGGTAAAGTTCCATTAGTCTTATCTGTTTTCAGAAGGGCAAATAAGTTAAATCCCATGTCTTCTCAAGACTAATAGGGAAAAAAGAGTCAATATCCCTTGTTAGCCTATAAAAACCCACAAAGGAAATCAGTAGAATCAAATGCTTATACTATGTTCTGTTATAGCACCTAGAATTTAAGAATGAAGAGAAACGCAGATGTCCATCCCACCCTCTCACCCTGTGTCCCCCCCCCAATAAAAAAAAAAAAAAAAGAAAAAGAAAATACCTTCATCAGGATAAGTTATTGCTGTGGCCTCCTGATCTAGGAACTGTTATGGGACAGAAGTTTGAGTATGGTTATAACAAATGAATACACAATAATTTTCTTGCTTGCTTGCTTTTCCTGGTGTACTGTTTTTATGAAAAACCCTGCTGAATCTATTTTGGGCTTTTTTTTTTTTTTTTTTTTTTTTAAGAGAGGTATATTACGGAGCTCAGGGCAATCTTTGGGGAATTTCTGTCTTTGTCTCATTGAAATGTCTATCTTTGTTTCCTGAGGCTCAAGTGCCATATAATTATGGCTGCTGGGGAGAGTACAGAAGATGGAACCCTACAGAAACTTTTGAGGTGGTGATAAAATAGTGTTACAAAGCTCCTTCTTTCTAGTAAACTAATAGTACAACTGTGAAGAAAGATTAACAAAAGTATATTCTCAGAAAATTCCATGTCAGCCTGCAGTCAACTTTCTTCGCTGCCAACAGTCTGTTGTGTCATAAAGGAGTAGGCTCAGAAATGATAGGCAGTATTTGTGCAACTTTCTTTCATGAGGGAAGAAACTTCTCCTAGCTTTTTGGGTTTGAAATGAGGGTGAAATAAAGGCAGAGAAATAATGAAACTCAATACTAATTATGAAATAATTCATAATGAGGCAAAAACAGTCTGGAATTTTTTGATTAAAGAAAAGTATGCCTTTTCTTTATCTCAGTTGAATGATACCCACAGAATTATCTATCTATCTATTCATTTCTTTATTTACAGTCTAGATTACCTCACAAGCAGCCTCTTACCACATTTGTCACCAGACTTAAAGTATGAATTAGGCTGTACTGACAATTAGAACAGAAATGAAGGAAGTGGAGCCTGGGAAGAACTGGGATAAAGGAACGTGTTGCAGTGTTTTTCTATTTTATCACTATCCAACTATTTTTAGTGGGCAAAAAATTATATTAATTTTCCCAAGTGATCACTCAGTCTGTATTTCAACACATGATCTTTTCCATCTTCAACACAGTTTACTGATCATTTTACTGGCTTTGTGTCTCAAAGATACAATGGACAAGAAATAGCAGTTTGCTATATTTGCTGAATTTATCAGGCTTCATGAGTGCTATAGCTTCATTATTTTTTCCTGCTTTTTTTTCTTTGCTTTGAGTCTGGAAGCTTAAGCACTTTCTAACGTATCTGTGATGTATGAGGTCCCAATGTAAGCACAGAAAAATGCAGAAGGATAATTGTGAAGGTAACTTGAGAGAAGACAAATCTATGCTAAATCTGTGAAAGTAGTGTGTATGTGTGTGTGTGTGCGTGCATATGTATTCATGTATGTGCATGTAAGAACATAGAGTCCAAAAGGAAAAAACGAGTTAGAACATCACTCTGTATCTAGAACAATGTAATTCAATGAGCGCCACTGACTACTAGAACTCATAAGGAGCAAAACATAAATTTGAAAAAAGCTTACAGCGTTTGAAATGAGAATGCTTTTATGAATTATGTTTAAAATGTTTTCTATTCCTTTGTTCTGTTTAGTGTTTGAAAGAGTCCCACTGGTATAATTAGGTCTCCCAGCATGATACCAGAGTGCATTGCAAGACTGAAGTAAATAGCCTGAAGAGGATTGCTGTAGTGCAAAAGAGGCCTTCCACTAGATGAGAGGCACACATTTTACTACATTTTCATGTGAAGTCATGCTGTTCAGCATGCAACTCTTGTTCCTACTTGGCTCCTTTGGTTGACATGAATTACAATGGCTCCTGCCAGTCAGAAGAATATATCTGCATCTATTGAGAAATGCTATTTTTACTGATAACTTGTTCTGTAACCTTCATTTTGAACAGTATTCTCAATCTTGGGTGAAGAAAATGAGCAGATTATGTTGTTAGTAATGCATGTTTCAAGATTCCGCCATGAATGTTGGAACAAAAAATGACAGATAGTGATTTAAATATCATTCAGAACCATGTCATATTCTTACAAAAGGGAATTCTGTAACTTCAAAATGCATTTTGATTCTCATTTTTTTATAAAAGTAGGATTTCAGAACAATTCAAACTTCTGATTTTAAGAAAAATTAAGAAGGCTTGGACTTTGGCCTTCTAATATAAAACATTCAGAAAGTAATTGGAAAATAGAAAAAAATTTGAAAATGCTGAAACAGGATGTTTTTTAATTATGAGACATCTTCATTTCTATTTTTTTTCATGTCAACTTCTGTCAAAATTGGCAATTATTGAAAAGTTCTGATTTTTACCGAGAAGTTTTGTCTGTGTATGTGCAGAAAGTCTGTTTCATTTCAGAAATAGAAGACCAGCTGGGGTAAGTGAAGAGGCAGGAAGGACTTTATCTCCCTAAAGGAGAAGCTCTTGTGCTTGCTTCCTGTTTTCAAGCACAGTGACAATCTGCTGTTTGTCAAGTTTATTTACAGAGGGAAGATTTTAGAAGAAGATTTTGCAAGCAAAAAAGATTTGGGTGAGCTCTGGAAAACCTCTGGAATTAGGAACTTTGTATGGCTAAAAGACTAAAGATGAGTGGACAGATAGTTTGCTCAGACAACATGGATCCAAGGATTATGCACACATATTATGGAGATGCCTCTGCTGAAGACATGAGTGAAATTTTAAGTGAGCTACAGAAACTTTCAGAGGCGTTAAACTACTTTTGTCTTTGAGAACAGGTTGTTCTCTCTGGACAGAAGTTTGTGTTTAGGAAATGAACTGGACAAATTATGCAGTAGGAGCTACATGGCACTACTCAAACTTAAAACGTTTAGGAACATTGGATTCACCACCAAGAATCTCATTACCACACTGGTTGGATGACATAATTTCTGACTACTTTGTGTACAAAAGGCAGTGCTAAAGAAGGTTGATCAACAAATCTTGGATTTTGATTGGAAGATAAATCTACCTAGAAAGGTGAAAGAACAGGGAACTGCAAAGTGAACTTTGCACTTTTGTACATGACCACAGTTTAGTGGAGCTTTCACAGGACTGCTCTTGTTTTGATGCAGAAAAGAACTAGAGGTTGGTAGCATGAAAGATTTCATAGAGCATAGGAAAAGAAAGAGTAAAAAACAGAAAAGGAGCAAGTGGCAACAGGTAAATAGATCAACCCTAGAAGAGGAGTAAATGGGCATGACTGAGAAAAAAATGAAGCCAACTTAGAATAAATAAGAAACCTGAGGAACCAGACTCAGAAAAGCAATAATATGACAATGGAAAATTAAAATGAACTTAGAACGTAGTTCTTCAATATTGAGAAGAAATTTCTGGAAAAAAAAAAAAAAGGAGAAGAGAAAAAAAGTGGCATAAAAAGGACATGTAAAAATAATTAATAAATTATATATAAATTATATTTTACCAAGTTAACATTTTTTTTTTAATAGTCCACTGCATAGATATGAGGCAATACTTAATTCCACTAGAAAATATGCTGTTTTATTTTTGTGTATATTGTCTCACAAAATACTTGATGGAGAAGTTAGCTGATATGCTAGCCCCTGCATATGAGTACTGTGCCTTGGTTTTCAAAGCATACCCATCTCCCATACTGGAATCACAAAATTTGCATCACTGTGGTGCTCATAAACAGTCACTGTAATCCCTGCTAATTTGACTAAAAGAATTTGTGAGAGATATAAGAAAACCAAGCAGTAAAAACAGATGGACCTTTACCATCCATTTCAGAAATAGGAGATGCCATTTTTATGCAGTTTTATTTCAGGAACAGCCTCTTGTTTTTGTAAACGTTATAAGGACACAATGTTAATAATTTCTTGTGTGTGTTGCCTTTTGAAGATTTTGGGGTTGTTTAATGCTTCCTTTTCTATGACAAAAAGAAGACCCATTTCAGACTGTGTTATCAGAACTTGCATTGAAGAAATGACTACCTGCTAATGATTGTCTCACCACAGAGAAAGATGCAATGTGACTAAACTACTCTGTCTATAATCTGCCTGAAGTGCTGTATTTGACAGTGAATACAATACATGTACTGTTGTAACATAATGTCAGAAATTGAACTAAAAAACAATGGCTAAAGCTGAACAAAGCCTCTAGCCCTCACCCTCCTGCTGTTCAATACCTTGACACAGTAACTTTAGGTTTTCTTTGGCAGTAATTGTAATTGTGAAGTGCATCAGATACCCTGCATGAGAATTTGAAAAGCATTACATATGCAATAACAAGTGGGAAACAGTAAAAAGAATGAGGAATAATTTAAAGGATTGGTGAGTGAACAACTCTAAGTTTATTCTTTTGTGAAGCTCCTTTTTCCCCTTCTGACCATAAAGTCACTTCTGAAACAATAATAGTGGTGTGATCAAGTGGCAGAGACAGAGAAAAGAGTAGTCACACTCTTTCAAGTGTTAATGTAGATTAGCTTTCAAGTTGCATTTTCTAGTGAATAAAGAGGTACAGTATAAAGTGTCCAGCCATTCATAATAAATGAACTACAGCTTAGACATCTTCTACAATTTGTTCAATATTCTGTACATACAATTGGAAATCACATTTCTTTTGAGCAGAATAAATGCCTACAGTCCATGTTTAAAAATAGACTAAACCCCAAATTAAAATAACTACAGAATTATCCTCAAAATTTCTGTTCAAAATAATGATGAAAGTCATCAGTATTACGTTTCTGGGCCTGGAACTGCTCTGCATGTAATAGGGTTGCTCCAACTAGAAATAGTGGCTAACGAAATCAGCATATGGAAGGAGTAACAAGAAATGTTCTAATATGGGAGTTAATTACCTTGGTTACTCCTAATCTGACCACGATGCTTTTACAGACTATGTGGAAATAGATCAACTGTATGAACTGACAGCTGCACTCCATGACACATCACTCACAACAACTCCACCACTTGTTTGCTTTTAAAAGATGAGAGCTGGTAATTTTCACCCTTTGCTCCATCTTAATTTCTGGAATACTCCAAGAGAGAAAAAACTTTCAGCTGCTTTTATGATAAACATAAGAAGAGCTTGTCCCTATTAATCCTATTAGAAGAAGCAGTTGTTCATAAAGGTTACAGCACAGTTACCTGTTGGTTAAAAATCTCTATTCCTAGCCAACAGTTCCAGAGAAGGTTTTAGCTCTATTTATAATTTTTAATTTAGAAAATAATGAATTAACAACAGGAACATTCTTTCTTCACTACTATTAGCTCCCTCTGTTCAAGTAACACAGCTTTAAGACCCTTTCTGCTTTGCCCTTTTCTCAAAAGAAGTTACCTGTAGTCCTCTGTACAAATTTTAAATGTCTCAATTAGAAGTAAAATAACAAGCTTAAAAGAAACAGTTTTCAAACTTTGAATTCCTGATGTACATGCCTGTACTGTTCTTTATTTTGCAATGTAACACATACAAGTTTTGGTTTTTTTGGGTTTTTTTTGTGTTTTTTGTTCGTTTGGTGTTTTTTTGTTGTTTGCTTGCTTCTGGGTTTTTTTGGGTTTTTTGTGTGTGTTGTTGTTGTTGGGTTGGTTTTTTTGTTTTTTTGGGTTTTTTTTTTGAGAAGGAACAAATTAACTTTCTGTACTTATTTTCCATTTGCTCCTTTTTTGAGCTCAGTTTTTGTATCTCTTTATTGGTTTTTGGATTTCTGTTTATGAATAGGAACTAGAATCTTATTCTCATTTGCATCTTCAACATTTGTCTGTAGGACAAGTTAATAAAAATCTTTACAGAGTTTCTGCCTTTTGCCAGATCTGCAAACAAATGCATTTTAGAACCGTATGTGATTGCTTATTATGACCATGAAAATGCACACAATTATTTTTAAGACTACAGGCTGGTCCCTTATTTATTTTGCTTGGGGTCATTTTTGTCATCTGTGGGAAATCCTTCCTGGATAGTGATAAAGTTTACCCCTTTAAACATTAATACAGCTGTGGAAAACAGTAATTTTCCGTAAAATGTAGTTAATGAAGTTGGGATGGTAACCCCAAATTTACATTATTTTATAATATGCGATTCTTGGAGATCTCTTGCTTCTCTCATGTTTAGACACTGTGACATTGCCTGTGAAAATAACAATAAAGACCTATAATTTTGAGGAGAAATGGAGTCTAAAGCAGAGAAAAGAAATTGAATTCCAGTGCTATTTCAGTCATTTGCTTTTTAAAATTACATTAGCTAAAGTACAATTTTTAGACAAAAGGAAAACACTTCTAGTGTATGCATGGGTATGTACAAGTAAATACAGATGTAATCTATATATATGTGGATTTAGGTATATATATAGAGACAGACTGTTAACTAGGGTAGCTCAAGGCACTTTATTATTATTTCTAGACATTTCTTTTATCTTCAAAAGTGTTCAAAGGTCTTGAGAATAATCAATCAAATAATTCACAGGCAGAAGTGTTCTGCTAAAGACTGATGAGTTTTCACAATGTTTGCAAGTTAATTACAAGTGCATTGGCTAGTAATTGCAAGATTGCAGTCACAGTAAATGATGCACATCATGAGGACAACCTCATTTGGACATATCTTATAGATTTGAAAACTTCTGGTTGAAAAAAATGTAAAGCTGTTGATTACAAATTACTTGCTTGGGAAATACCCTTAAAAACCCCTAAGCCAATTTCAAAAGGTTTTAACACCAGGGTGATCAGGTCTCAGTGAAAATTAATTTGACCTATGCATTTAAGCAGTTTCTTTATCTTCCTAAGGTAGACATGTGTCCCCAATAGTCAAGGTGTCTTTTAAAATTGTGGTCATGAAGTCACTAAGTATTAGTCTTCTGGACCATGAAATATAAGATTATTTTTTTCTCTTTTCTCTCTCCCTGTGTGCTGAAGAGGTGTCTATCCTTTAGGTGTTGGTTTGGGGTTTTTTTCACAACTGTCAGATATTTTGAATTTATGAGGAAATAAACCTTTCAATTTTTTTGTTTAAATCTCCTGTATACTGTGTACATAACCTTATTTATCTACAGGTTATTTATCATTTGCCTTGGAGCAGAATGAAATAACTGTTATTGAGTTGGCTTTCTGACAAGAAGATTTGATAAGAATTTGGGGTTTATTGGCAGTTAAATACAAGATATTCGTGCTTGTGCACATACTTCAGAGGACATTGTTAGGTTTATTTTGTTCTGGCTTGTTAGGGGTGGGGTTTGTTTGTGTCAATTAGGTGTGAGCAATGTATTTTAAATATGAAGATATGAACAACTTCCATAAGGAATAAAAATAATACTGGTACAGATCTTAATCATGCTTGATGTTAATTTCACAGTGTATGGGGTTATAGGAAAAAGCTATTCTGGAAAGTCTTCCCTGGCACCTGGTTAGATAGTGGATAATAAAGCAAACGTGAGCATGAGGATTGCTGTCATTGCAAAAACTTGCAGATGTCTGTTTTCCAAGATATTGAGAAAAATACAGTGATTTCCATGAGAAATGCTGTAACCCATCTTGTTCCAAGAGCTTAATAAAAGATGAGTATCAGTGGGAGTAGTTTCCAAATAAGCTGGAGTTAGACAAGGTAGTCCAGGGTAAGACTTTTCTTACCTTCATTTTCTTGACTCTGTGAAGGGTGTGTATAGCACAGAAAATTTCCAAAATGACTATTTGATTGGCAAGAAAGAAAAACAGTGTTGTATAACAGAATTCAAGCTGATTATTAATTGGACTAGAAAACGACATATGCAGTAACTGCCATTTCTAATCATCTGTGTGGGTAAAAGATTGTAATAAATGCTCATATTTATTTTAATAATTTATTTTAAAACGTCATATTTGTGTGTGTGTGTGTGTGTGTGTGAGAAATTTACTTATTTATTAATACTGTATCCATTATCAGCAAACATTCATAGTCCTTCGATTTCAGTAAAGAGCTATTTTACATGCCTGTTAAGGTGAATAGCAGACTTGCTGGGAACTGGTAAGGTTCTTTTCTGAGCTTCCTACTCTTAGGCTGCTGGTATGCTGCAACTAAATCATTTGAAATAAAAGTGGTCCTAATCATTTAGATTCCCATGAAATAAAGCTTTCATTTCTCTGTGACTCTACTAAAACTGAGGATAGCTCACAAAAAGGCATATACAAGACAAAGATTTGAGTCTGGACCTTTGTTTTGTGACAGATTGATCTGTTTGATGAGACTGCCACCTCTTTGGAAGACAGAAGATTATGTCAAAGCATCTTCATGTGCATTCTACTCTGTGTCTGTGATGATTAATTACTTTAATTTATATTATATTAGTAAAAATGTGTTTTATCTTGCACACAAATATGATCCATTGTATCTTATTGATCTATTTTGGAGATACTTAGATGTTATAGAGAAACATGGTAGGGAAAAAGAAAACCAAAACCAAACAAACCAAAACCACAGAAACAATCCTATCCTTGTGTTTTACTTTTAAAATAGATGCATACATGTGTCAGCATGATTGCAAAGAAAATAAAGTAATAAATCCCTGAAATTTTATGCTCAGCTGCATGTTAGCAACTAAAATTTATATTCAAGCATTCAGAAAGCTGGTTTTCCTATTTTAAACAACTGAAAATATTCTGTGTTCAGTATATTAGACTAATTGAGCATCCCAGATGTGCTTTGATTTAACAAAGTTAAAAAAAAAACCCAAAAATATATGCTTCTCAATGTATTTTGTAAATCTTTTTTTATGACTACATATAAACAATACTCACACAGATTTACTTTATATCTAGGTAAATAGAACAGTGTGAACAGTCTTCCCAGCCAACTAACAGTTGGGAAAACCCATTCTCAAAATCATTTAAATAAAGAATATGTATATATATATATTTATTTTTTTTCTTTTTTTTCAGACAACCAAAACTGCACAAAGGATTTAATTATGTGGTGTCAGGAAAAAACCCTGTGCATTAGCATGTACTAATAGTGACCTTAACATTAGCACTTTTAAGGCAAAATCTGCTTTTAGGCAACAGATTACCTCCTCTGCTGTTTAGTTCAATGTCTGCCATTTTTTTGTTTTAATGAAGGTTGTAACATATCATCTATTTGATGTTTCTTCCAATAAAGACATTTGCCTAATATTATTTGCTAATATTAATACTGTTAATTAATGCCAGTCCTTACTACTAGCGGTACAATTGCTTCATTGTGGTTCCATAAATGTGAGAAGGGGCTCACTGCAACTTCTATACTGTAGCTTGTCTTAAAACAAGGAAAATTATTTGGTGGCTGGTAGCTGCAAAAGCTCGTAAGGGAGTAAATTAGCTACCTGTAAACTGGCATCATGCATAAGAACTCTGTTTACTGTGGCTCTGAAAACAGGTTGCACATGGCTGTGAACTGTAGCATGTTTATATCAAAGGATGCGTGACAAGAGTGAATGCCCATATCCAGAGATAGAGATTCTGGCTGAAGCAACATGGCTATGCCTTAATAATTTCAGAATGTCAGTGAGATTTTTAGTTTTCAGATGTGAAGCCAGGAAAGATGAAAGGACCTTATTTTACATCATATCAGAGGGACAGTATCTATAACAATCCCATTGTATTGAACTGCAGTGTGAGCAGAAGTGATGATGTAAAGAATCCAGACCATTATGATTCTCTTCAGAGATTACAGTGTTATAGCTGAAAATCTAATAAAACAAAAGTAAGGAAAATTGATACATCATACTTAGTGTAAGTATGAGACAGGAACATTTAATGCTAATTTCAAGATCTAATTTAGAGAGGTGCAGGTCTCTGATTTTTTTTGTTTGTTTGTTTTCGTTTTTTTTTTTTTTCCCAATGTACACAGATAATGGAAAATAATAAATTTGTTGCAATAAAGTAGCCAGGCAAACAGTATTGCACTAAATAATTTCAGAGATTCAGAGGAGCCACATATAACATAGCCCAGGCCTGAAAATTCTGTTTGACAAGATTGTCACTCCAAGCTACTGCAATGTGCATTGTTGCAGTAGTTGAAAATGTTAAGACGTATCTATGGAGTAGAACTTTTCTAGTTTTCTACTAATTGGTGGGAAATTTAGAGTTTGTGGTCAGCTTAAAGATGCACGTCCAAAGATTAGACCAAGCAGCTGACAAATCCCAGTCTCATATAGTGCTTTAAAAGTCACCCATCCCGCTTACTAGTTGCTGCATTTGAACTGCCGTCATGTTATTTCTTCTTATTAGAAATACTTTAGACCAGAACATCAGGAAGGGTCAGCAGGTGGAGGTCTAAGGGAGTTCAGAGGAGGTCAACACTGACAATAAGTTGACTGTGGCTCAGTTCTCACTAGACAAAAATATGCAAATTATGTATACTTTCCTGTGTTAACAAGCACTAGCTACTTCTGGTTGCTGACAGCACTTCTACAAAACCACAATTTCTTATAGCACCAAGAGTGAGCTGTTACAATGGGTGAAGAAATGTTTCTGGTTTTCCCATTGCACTCTCTCGGAATTGTCATGTTTTTATAAGAAACCAAACTTCCTCCACACACTGGAAAAAAAAAAATAAATATATATATATATATATATATGCAAAAGAAAGTGAGGAATCCTGTTTGGATTAGAGGGATTTTGTAGCTGAAGAAAAATGGACATGTAAGTGAACCTTTAGCTCATGTTTGATACTGCTGGATGAAAGAAGCTCTCATGCTTTTACCTGGCATACGTTGCATAATCCTGCCACTTCAGTAGCACCAGCTCTGGCATCTAACCTCATATGATCTGAACCAGGCAACAAGAGTAGCAGAAAAGGAATATGGACCTTGAACAATCAAATTTTATGATGATTAATTCCTTAAACTTTCTTCTTTTGGGTTCAGAGGGATAGTGGGAAAGGTGTAAGACAGCACAGTTTCTTGGAGCAGAGAAACCAAAAGGAGAAAAAGAGTATCAGTCATTTTGTCCATAGCTCTAGATTTTATCTGTAATGTCAAAATGTTCTGTAAATCTTAAATTTGTGAATTATTTCAATTCTTCAGAAGCACTACATTGAATCTTAATCTTATGTCCCCTCACTTTCCTGAATGTGCAGCGTCTCAACTTTTTCAAGCATGACATTAACATACTATGTATAAACTTTAAAGAACATGGTATTTCTGATGACTTATCAGAAATTTCCCAAATTTTACAAACATGATTTATTTACTTAAGTTTTCTCTTCACCTGCACATGTATCAGGCTTGCCTCTGGCAACCTGTGGGGGGAATGCTAAGGTTAAAGGACCCTTAGCTGGTGACTCTAAATTGTGACAGCTCCACTAGAGCAAGCTTGCAATGCTATGTAGACGAGACAGGGACGCTCGAGGTAACAGAAGCCAATAGGGAACGACCAGGGAAATATCTCAAATGAATTCAGGGGTGTTGCTCTAGGAAGGCAACATACTGAACAGCCCAGCTGAGGTGTCTTTACAACAATGCAGGCAGCATGGGCATGAAACAGGAGGAGCTGGAAGCCACCATGCTGCTAGAGCCTAGTTGCTCTTACTGAAACTTGGTGGGACAAATCCCATGACTGGAGTGCAACTCTTGATGGCTATGGGCTGCTCAGAAGAGACAGGGGAGGAAGGTTTTGCCCTCTACATCAAGAGGTGTATTGAGTTTGAAGACTTGTCTCTGAAGAACAACCATCTCTGAAGGACAGCCATGAGCAAGTTGAAAGCCTGTGGTAAAAATCAGAGACAGAGGCAACAAAGGGAACCTTATGGCTCATGTCTGTTACAGGTCACCTGATCATTTGGAGCCCATTGATGAAGTTGGTTTGCTCCAGCTACAGAAGCCATTGCACTTATATGTCCTTGTCATTCTGGGGAACCTCAACTACCCTGACATCTGCTGGGAAATTAGCATGGCAAGCTGTAGGCAATCCAGGAGGCTCCTGGAATTCATGAAGGGTAACTTCTTGAGCCACGTAATACACAAGCCTACCAAAACAGATGTGTTATGGGTTCTGCTGAACACCAAGGCAAGTGAGCTAATTTGAGACATCAAAATCAGGGGCAGCCTGGTCTGCAGTGATCATGCATTGGCAGAGTTTGTAGTCCTGAGGGATATAGGCCAGGTAAAAGAAACAACTTTGGCCTCTGAAATTTAGGAAAACATACATTCAGCTCTTTAGGAAGATAATCAGTGGGATCCCCTGAGAGACTTTCAGAATGTCCTTCAGGGACAAGGGAGTGTAATAGAGCTGGCAGATCTTTAGGGAAATCTTCCACAGAACACGAGAGCTAGCAATTGCCAGGAACAAGAATTAAGCAAGGGAGTCAAGAGATCAGCATGGCTAAGTACAGAACTGCTGGACAAACTAAAGGGAAAGAAGCAAATGCACATGCAATAGAAATAAGGACAGGAAACTTGGGAAGAGTATAGCAATGAAATATGGTTGTGCAGGGTTGGGGTGTGGAAATCCAAGATGAAGCTGGAACTGATCTTGGCAAGGGACACAAAGAATAAAATAAAAATACTATACATGTTCTTCACAGAATACATGCCTAAAACTGAAAGAAAAAAACTGAAATACTCTCAAATTCTTACAAAACATACTGCAAAGATTTAGATTTTTAGCTATTTAACAAATAAAGGTTTTTGACTTTTCCACCTTAATAGTTTAAGAAAATATTATTGGACATTGAACTCTTATTTTATATTTTTATTTTTATGCTTTTGAAAGGGATTTTTTCATGTAAGAAAATAATAAAGAACATACATTGAGATAAAAGTTCTGCTTTTAGAAAACTTAAGCCTATGCAGATTCTGACAGTTACAGAAGTTTTGAAATTCTTTAATTATAGTGGCAAATGCAAAAAGAAATATAGAAAGCTTCCTAGCTACAGAATATCTGCCCTCATGCTTATTTTGAGCAAAAGGCATTCTAATTCTGTATTTTAGTGGCATAATATAAAATATGAACCTGTGGATAAAATATTTATTTGAAATGTATCTTTCTCCTAAAGCTAACTCAATAATTCATTTTAAAACAGAGTGCACATTAACAATTAGCATTCTGAAATTTTGCATGTTAGCAAAGTAGTTTTTTGTAAGCTTGTGTCAAAGTCAAGACAGTCATTCATAGCTTCTTTTTATAAACATCTGAAACCAGAGAAAATATGCAGAGGAGAAAATATAATTATTTCCTGCTGAAACATGAAAGATGAGAGCTGCCTCTCGTTAGTTGTTTATACACATCTGTAGATTAATGGTTACTGACATAAGCAAATTCAAAAATAGAAAATGTGATGGTTACTGCATTTGGTTCAGTTTTTAACTTTTCTTACTTTTTTATTTATTTATTTATTTTTACTTGTAAGGCCTACTTGTTCTTGTAAGAGTTTCCTATACAAAATAAGAAACTGTTCTTGAGAAATATTTGTGACTATGTGATGCTGAAAACATTATGTAACTAAAAATAATATCAGAATGGCGTTCAGTCTTACTTAAATGCAGTAGTAGTTGTGATACAAGAGCTACTATAGAAAAAAAAAGAACGATAATGGATATTCTAAGGTAATCTTTGTATAATTTGTGTTTTGGTATATACTATCGCACTCACAGTAATAGAAATGGTAACGTTAATGCATATTACCCTGTTTGTTTTTCTGCTATTTCAACTCTCTTTTCCTTTGTTTCCATGTCTCACATATGTATTTTATTTAGAGTAGTTGTTAAATACAAGGCATGTTTAGTCAAGTTATAATCCTGTATGTCTGAGTTGCAAATGGCCGTATTTGTACTTCATATATAACATTCTTCTGTGGTCTCACTGACCAGCTAAAGAAAACCTCTTGTATTCTATTTTCAGTAAAAGCAGTATAATGGGAAAGTTATATGTTCTAAATTTACATTATATGTTATATGCTATATGTTATATGTTATGTTATATGTTCTAAATTTAAATTTAAAATATTCTCCTGTATACTTATACAAATCTTGTCATGTAGAAATCCTGAACTATGTTGCGTGTCTTTAGTTAGTTCCATGCAACCTAGAAAGATGCAGTTAAGTTTGAAGAAATTACTGATAAGTGAAATTAGGCATTGTCCCTTCTCTTAATAAGATCAATGCAAATATTAAAAATATGTTGTTAAATACCCATCAGTTGCATGTTAAAGATTCTTAATGAGATAAAAATTAGCAAAGAATGTATAGCAGATTTAGTAATGATCCAGGTGCCAAATGGGATTGAACTCTACAGGACACTTCATTGTTAACATCCCTTCTTAAAAATTTCATAATAAGTGGCTTCCACAGTAAGGTGTAGTGTTAGTTTTTATTTTATTTTATTTTATTTTATTTTATTTTATTTTATTTTATTTTATTTTATTTTATTTTAACAATCATGTTTCACTTGGAAAAATACTCGGACTATAGCTTAAATTCATGTAAGCCTTGAAGATGAAATTAGATTTTAAGTGTGATCAGGGCTATACTTTTCCTTCCACATGAAGAGGAAGTGAAAACATAATTCTCATGATGCATAATATGTATTTATGCTCTCTGAAGTGTTCAGGTTTTTTGATAGGCAAATCAGAATAGGTCATGCTTCAAAACGACCTGATCTTCATTGTGACCAGGATTGTATGTTAGATCTTTGGTATTCCATCTATTTAAAATGTTGAATGTCTTTTGTAAATTTACTTTCTATATTATGTTTTGATTAACCTTTATGTGTTTTTCTAGCCTCTTTTTCTCAGTTTTGGAATTATTTTTTATTGAATCAATTTTGCAAGTCTGACATAAATCTCAGTACTCTACCAGTCAACTCTACTATTCCTCAAAAATATAGTTACAGCAGTAATTACCCTCCAGTTCTTCAGTACAGTAGATGATTTTAATGAGAAATTCCATGCTATTGAGTTTTAGAATCTTTTAAACTAACTTTCTCATTTAACTTTCTAAACTAATATCACTGTGAGCATTTAGCATGATCATTTCCTTAAAATTTATCTGAAATGACACTGCAGTCAGCTCACTTCAGTGGCTTTGATTGTTTCTAGTACTAACAGCATTTTAGGTATGCCCATAATACTGTTGAACTGGATCCCATTTAGGCATTGCAAGGCTAATTTATGTATAGTTTGATGGCTGCACAAACTAGTGCACAAATAAGCATTCATATTTCCCCCAGGCTTGAATAGGTTGTGCTGAAAATCGATGCTATACTTTCACTCTTCTTACTATCAAACAAGCTAAACATGACTGAGATTTGCTCATTGGTACTGAAAATCACACATTCTGTCAGAGGTGCTGACTTACCATTTTTCCCTTGTGTGCTCTAGACATAGTTATTCCAAGAAACAGTCAGTAACATACTGAGAAATGCATAGCATGATACATAATTTGAATAACAGATATACACACAGCTGGAAACCTTGATAGTGATGATTCCTCTTCAGTTTCTCAAACTTAGTGACATTTTCCTGAGCTTTCTTAAATATCTGCTGTCATATTTGTTGGACTTGGCAAACCTAATAAATATAATAGCTCAGGAAAAAAAAAGTATTTTGAGACAGAAAATTGGGAAGAGGTAAAGAACTGGAAGAAACTGGGATTTTCCCACAGATTTTTGACTTGTTTATCACAAGTTTATCTATTTCCTAAAGTGTGTATAATGTAACCATATATTCATTTCCAGTCAGAAAATTTCCTTGATTAGGTATGCAAGAATCTCTGTATATATTTTTCTAAAACAGAACCCTCATAATCATTTTGACTATATTTTCTGTCCTTTTCTTTCAGTTGTACTTACTTTCACAGCAGCAAAAGCCCTAATATGCATTGCTCAATCAGTAATTTTTCACTCTGTTTTTACTCCATGACTTGGCAGCCAGGAGGGCCAACCACAGCATTGCCAGCCAGTCAAGTGAGGTGTTTGTCCTGCAGTACTCTGCAGCCTCACCTCGACTAGTTTTGTGTGTTACAACATAAGAAAGAAATCAGAAAGACAAAAATTAGCATCTTTGGACATTATTAGAGAGCATACAAAGAAAGGCAATGAAGATGGTGAAGGGCTTTGAGGGGAAGCCGTATGAGGAGTGTCTGAGGGCAGTTGGTGTGTTCAGCCTGGAGAAGAGGAGACTGAGGGGAGACTACACTTCAGTCACAACTTCCTTGTGAGGGGAGGAGGAGGGGCAGGCACTGATCTCTTCTCTGTGGTGACCAGTGAGAGAACCTGAGGGAATGGCTTGAAGCTGTCCTAGGGGAGATTTAAGTTGGATATTAGAAAAAGGCTCTTCACCCAGAGGGTGGTTGGGCACTGGAACAGGCTCTCCAGGGAAGTGGTTGCAGCCCCAAGCCTGACTGAGTTCAAGAAGAGTTTGGACAATGCTCTCAGGTACATGTTGTGATTCTTGGGGCTGTTCCATGCAGGTCCAGGAGCCCTTCAATGATCCTTGAGATTCCTTTCCAGCTCTGGATATTCTATGATTTTATCATTCTCTGACTTAATTAACACAACTCTCCAACTTCAAATTCCATTTTAAATTATACAGTACAGAACAAAGAGATCTGGCCCTTCTGCCTTAACAAATTAACATTTTGAGCTTCTTTTTAAGTTGTTTTCTCCAGTTATGGCATCAACTTCCTTATCTGGAGGAATAGAACAAATGGAGTCCAAGAAGAAATATATATATGTACATAATCCTTTCTTAAAGATATGTACATCCTGACTCTTGAATTACAATTATTATGACTGACTTCAGCAATAGAGAATATCTGTTTCTAGAGTGAACTGATCTGGATTTGGGTTCTTATTCTCTTCCGCTTCAAAATATTTCAAAATTACTATTACTCATTCCAATTCACATGCCAAGACTTTGCATTTCAATTTTTTATATCCCTAACTGGAAATGTCAACTAAACAGAGGAAAGAGTAACTCAGATCTCTCTCTCTTTTCTTTTTTTTTTTTTTTCCCCCCTTCATATTGGAAGCCAAAAGGCATTTTTTTACTGTTTATAACCTTTTTCCAAGGAAAAGTAAAAACTCACTGTAAAAACAATAAATTCACAGTAAAAACTCACTGCTACTTGTGTCCTTTGTGGACAATTTTTCAACTTAAAGTACTATCATCCTTCTCATCAAATATAGACATTTCATAGACAATATTTCTCAGGCAGTGCCAAAGCACTGAATCTTATTTGGTTCTCTTTTGACTCCATTGACTCTAATGAAGTTGGAGTAAGTGATAAGGTTAAACACGGACACCATGGTTTTTGTCCTATCTATTCCCAGAAAGTTCCTTTCTTGCAAATATGTTTCAAATTCAATATGACAAATGCACTGACAACATTTTTCTTTTGGTTATTATCAGCAAAGAAAACTCTGAATGGAAAGGATTTCTCTATTTTCCATGTATCTTTAAAAGAAACATACTTGGACCCTTCACATTACAAATAGTAGTGTAGGTGTTCCCTTCTCATTATTATAATTTTATTATTACATTTTGTATAAATATGCAATATTTTATTTTTAAAATATACATAAAATAATAATTTATAATCTCATTATTATAAAATAAATTTCTGTTATACTTTTACTGCTCTCAGAGATAATTATTATCCTCTGGATATTATTTTGTGAAGATGCATATAAATCACAAAAGTCAATGGGTATTTTATTGTCTCTCTTAACAATGCCATTATCCCAGGCTGATTTTGCAAATCATTGCAGTAATTCATGACAATTTATCTGTTAGTTGTTTCTCATAGTCTATGCATTTTATGCTTACTCATCTTTTCAAAGAGACTGTCTCTCCTATAAGAGAGTGGAGCAGTTGAGTAATCATGACAACTTCTGATGAATGTGTGTTGGTGAATATTATCTATCACTTCATATATCTAAACAAAATTAAGAGAATTATTTTCCTTTTATGCTCTATTTCTCACATAACTTCTAATCCAACTTCATATTTTTACTTTTCAGTGCAGCAGTTATAAATAGCTGTAAGTTTTTACCCATGAAGACAGATATGTTTGAAACAAAACCAATTCACTCTTTGGGAACAAGGTTCATGTGTTTGGTACCAAAAAAATCACAACCAAAGAGAGAAGTTCATATTAAAAAAAAAAAAAAAAAAAAAAAAAAAAAACCCAACATCACAACAATAACAATCAATATTGATATCAAAGAGTAAAAGTAATTAAAAAATTACATTTGTAGGAAATATATTTTGTAGCATTTCAATATATTAACTGATATACATACTTACGTGCTTAAAGTTGTTTGTGCCTAAAGGTACAGCAAGTTTTCATAAATTAGACTTTAAAATACAAAGATGATGAGTTTTATGTAAGTGATATTTTCAGATGCAACAAAATTGTGTAATAACTGATAAGACAATTATATATTCATATATGCTACATTCCTTGATGGTTCCAGTGGGCTTTAAAGGACAAGGAGTAGCTTATAATGTGGAAAAAGGATGAAAAAGTGGATGATGATGAAACAAATGAATAACAGCAGAAACCAATAATTTATGATACATTACTGGCAACAACAATTTTTCCATGGGTATTCAGAGAAGCTAGGGGGAAGTGCCTCAAATAATAAATTACTTATAAGTTCCAAATAGCTTAAACCCATTTGTATTTTACATAAGGATAGATTTTTACCTACCAACTCCAGACATCTCCGGAATACTGGCGGTGTACATGTCCTTGGTGAATTTTGGTTCATTGTCATTGATATCGTGGATTTTAATGATAAATTCAGACTCTGGCTCCACTTGCCTTCCAGTTTTTCTGTCTATAGCCTTGGCACGTAGCACATACAGGGACTTTTCTTCTCTGTCCAATTTCTTTGCAGCATGAATATCTCCTGTATTTTCATCTATAATGAACAGACTGCCAGCCCCATCTCCTGTCAATATGTATTTTAAATTCCCATCTCCTTTATCTTGGTCAGTGTGTAGCTTCAAAGAGGTAGAAAAGAAGAATTCTATAAATAGATGTATTGTTATTACAGACCAAATAATTCAGCATATATGAATAAGTCTGTACAATCTTGACTATAATTGGGGTCAGTAGTGGTTATCTTCTGTTTCACTGTTGGAAAAATTGAAAATTTTAGACTCAGTCCTACACAAAAAATAGCTCTAAACAATCTCATAAGGACACAGGAGGATATAGAAGATGTTGGAATAGTACTTAGAATTATCAGCTTAAAACATTATATTTCTTTGAACAGTCTGACCAGAAATGACCAGAACTCACCTTTTAAAAGATGACAGGGTGTGTAAAACTCCCAGGTTTCTGTTTGTGAAATAATACTTTCTTTGTCATTTACTGGTTGCTGATAAGGCAACCAGCTCACTTGAAACAACATAGAAGAAATGGATTTTTAAGGATTAGAGCTTCTGAACTTCCACAAATGATCTATAAATGTTCTGATTTAAGTAATTTATGTTTCTAGTTGTATTCCTATTTTGTTAATTTTTTTTTTTTTTTTTTCAGGAACATCTTACCTCACTTAATTGCTTCCTTTCTTCTAGTCTTCTCCACACAGGAGAAATAATTTTCAAGAACACTAGGAGGTAAATTTTCAAAGCATAGAGAGGTGTTTAACAGTCCTTTTCCTGCTCCACCTCTTCATAAGAGCTCAAAATTCAATCCCTGTGAACTTACAGGCATTAGTTAGTATGCCATATAGCACCATTACGAAAAAGTGCCTAAACCCAAAGACAAAAGCTGATGCAGGCACTAGAAATTCTCACATAATGCTCTTCTTCAGAAGTATATTCCTCTAATTTTATTTGCAGGGACACATAGTCCCTTTTTATGAGTTTCTGTAGTATGTTTTCCTTATGCTTATAGTCACATCTGGACACAGATTGGTGACCTTAATGTATTTCTCAAATATGGACAGAGAGAATCTTATCCCAGCATTTTTTTTTTTTTTACTTCTATGACTAGAAAAATGTAGTATATCATCAACCTGAGAAAATATTGTGCAGTATGAGTTAAGGTATTACTCTAGACAGTCACTAGAGCAGTAAGGTATTTTTTGCCACATCTTGTCTTGTTTCTCTATTCCTGACAGTGCTTGCCTCCTGATCCATTGCAAATTTTTATTACTCCACCTGGATGAAGAATTAATGCAATGGATTTTGTTCAAATTCTTCACTTTAATTTTTTTTTCCTTTATTTTAACCATGTAGCATAACACTAGTCATCAAATAGTATCTGATTATTGTTTTGGTCTTCCAGAGGTAACACTGACCATCCAAACAGTTTTAGCACTTAATGTATTCAGTGCATATCTGTAACAAATAGCTGTGGAATATATTAAGAATTACAAAGAGTGGATTGAAATAGTTATATACAGCACTCCATTAGCACTCAAAAGAGAAAAAAGTTCCTGACAACTTGTCGTTCTACAGATAATGCAGAGAAAAAGAACTCCAACACTATATGTGAATCTTGATACAGAATGTAGAGCATTAAGTAATCAATTGTAAAGTTCATGAAAAATATTTGATTCTTATATTCATATTTGATTCAGCAAAAAAGGGTAGATGTAAAATACAAAATATAGCATATATCTTTAAGTCAGATGATTCTGTCTTGTGTCACACAGGACAATTTCCTATTCCTAAGAAACAATGCACATTCCTTCTTGTTGAGATATTCTTCACCTTGTTACCAAAATATGGGTTTATCTTTTTATCTTGAGTTAGAAGATTTTTAAAATATGTTAAATAAGAATTAGATCTCAGAACTGATGGTTAACACCTGAACTCAGCTTTCTCATGAAGACAAGTCAGCTTTTTTTTTTGAGTCTTTAAAATGTCCAACTATCTGTTACAATGCATTTGTTATGTGCTTCCTTATCATGCTCATCCAGCCAGCCAGGGGTTCAGCCAGAGCAAGAACCGTGCATGGGAACACCATGAGGGATCAGTCCCATGGGTAAGGAGAAGGGAAATAATTTAGCATAAGATTCAGGGAAGTTGGAGCCTCTGAGAAAATAACATCCTTTCTCAACACTTAATGTAAGGAAGTATTTCTCCATTTTCACACTATAAGTCATCACTGACTAATCAGTAATTTATTTAACTGTTTAGACTACTAAAGTTAGTCATGTACATGCTTGCATTAGACATATAAGTTCTCAAAAGTTCAGTTGCTGTGTGTTCATTACTGAAGGAAAACACCACAGTTCTGAATTGAAAAATAAAAGTGATAAGGGAATAGGAGGTGGAATGAGATTTTTACTTTTATCTTGATTTAGACCAGAAAGCAAAATTCTTCATTTAAATAGACATATACAGCATACATGGAATTTTATCAGAAATACTAATTACATAATAAGCATTTTATTGGAAATTATATCTGGAATGATATTTTAATGTGATAAAGTGTGGTAATAATGCAGTTCATTTTTGAAAGTGTGGTAAATGTTTTTGCCAGGCAGTTCTGTGGCCTAAGGAATCTTTCAGAGAACAAAAAATGAGTTAAAGGTAGCCGTTTGCTTACTAAGATTGCAAAATTTTTTATTTGAAATTTTTATTTGAAATTTTTTACTCCTGCAAACTCTTTCTAGTATTGGAGAGTTGGTTATCTTCTAAGAAGAGGTCCTATATACCAAAAGAAGACAGATGCAGATGAGTATCAGACTGTCAATGTTAAGTAGTGTTCACTTGCCAGTCTCATTTTGACAGCTCTTATGAACAATGCTGCTGGTAATCCAGGGTCAACAACACCATAAAAGGGACAAAAATAAGGAAGTAGTGGGAGCAGTGACCTCTTCTATGCTAACAAGTGGTTCTCATAAAAAATCACATCTGTCCAATCCCATTCCTTCACCCTGCTTCTCAACTATACATAGACTCCCAGAGATTAGGTTAATTTATTTTATCTGTTTTTTCAAACTATATATAAGACATCAGGTAGCTCAAAATGTGATGTGTATTTATCTCATGTTTCTACTAAATGACAAACAGAATTTTCAAGCATGATAAAATTGTGAATAGACAGTGATTTCCTAAGAATGAAGAGTTACACCTCCTATTGCTAATTTACTATTAGAAAGATCACAGAAGGCACATTTACAAGCTATCACTTATTCTACATGTGGCAATTTCAATTCATATGTATGTTTTGTTTTGCATTTCACATTTGAGGAATCTCCTTTAATCTGTATAGCAATTTTGCAACATCATGGTTCATGGGAAAAAACCCCAACATTTTCATATTTAAGAATAAATAAAGCAAAATATTATTCATCATCTTATAAAATAAAATTCTAGTTGTGTAAAATCAAGCCATAATTTCACTATATTATAATTGTATAATTTCAAAATATGCTTTTAACTTATGAAACAGAGTAGATTCAAATACAATTGTGGAGCTTTATGCAAAATAAGTATAAAGACATACATTTGTAAAGAGATACTGCAATGCAATTTTGACCAATTAGATTGTTTTTCTTTATATCTGGTCATCTTCTATAAACTACTTAAATATTTTGAATTTATAATATAAAATATAATTCGAGCTTTTCAAATTTTAATTATTCTATATTGTGGGAAAACCCTGGCTGCAGAACCCACAGAACAACTCAGAAGAAAGTTTCCAGGACTGGATGGAACTGACAGATAGACAGTGAACTGTTGTATTAGATAGATACTCCTCATATCTGTGTAATACACTC
>JAWWTY010000077.1:71166224-71182288 GCA_035222235.1 Margarornis squamiger | reverse complement strand
CCAATAAACCAGTTCCGGCTTAACCCCCTGACCCTTCGCCGTGGACTCGCTCCCTCCCTCCCTTCGGAACGCGGCACTACATAACATCTACAGAAAATTTCCTGTAGAAAACCACATGCAAAAATGTGAGGTGTTACAATAAGTTTACAAAATATAATCCCCTTTATTGAATAAAACAAGGAAACAAGAACAGAAAAAAAATTCTAAATTGTATTTTCAATTACAAAATAGTTTTGCATACAAAATATTCTGTGTATTTTTTTTTTTTAATTGGTTAGATGTTTAGGTGTGTGAAAGAGGTTCAGATGTTCAAACTGGGAAAAAAGTACTAATACATGTGATTGAAAGTAATCTTTGACTGCTGGGGTTTACCTCCACATTTTACAGACTCAGTGGGTCTGGGAATGCTCACCATTACCATCCACAGAAAGTCATTCCTGTTGAAATATTTTGGGTTTTTTACTCTATGTGATCTTTTTTTCCTCTTTTTGGAGGGGGGTAGGTTAGCAGGTAAAAACTTGTCAAATGTCTCCTTTATCATGTCATAAATTGTTCATTCTGCAGGTCAGAGAACCAGGAAACAATTCAATAAATGATAAAGAAAAAAAAAAACAAAAAAACAAACAAACAAACAAACAACAACAACAACAAAAAACAAAAACAAAAAAAAAAAAACAACAAAACCCAGACAACCCCCTACCCCGAATCAAAATAACAAATTAAAGAAACAAGCAACTCCCAAACAAAAGTGAATAATATATTATTCAGTATAAATACACTGAGTACATAGTGACCTCTCTGATAACAAATGCCACCCCCATGAATTAGTCTGAAACATGTTGGAATGCAAACATAACCCAGATGCACTGGTTTCATATCTTGGTTTCATAATATTCTTTTGCTGTAGTCTGCTATGTGGCTGGCTAAACCATTCTCAACATAACTTTTCCTGTGGATCATGAGAGATGAAGACATTGGGAATGGTCATGGAAGTGACAATTAGCTATCTCTGTAACAATGCTTGTCTGATAAATAGGACATACTTATAAATGCTCTCTCAATCTTTTTTTCTTTATTTACATAGAAAAGTGTTCTGCTCAAATTAGCCTGTCTATCCAGTTTTGTGAAACTGAATTTTTATGTGATGTGATAGTTGAAATCCTGATATTCTCAAAAACCTTGACATAAATTTTCATAGCTCACTCTTAATTTTCAGGAATCATTTTCTTTGTCTGTGTTCTTAGTATGCTTTAGCCTAATTCACGACTCCTCTCAAAACTGTTATTATTATACACAGTAGAGAAGTTATCATCATTCTTTAGAGAAAAAATGCATAGCTCATAAATTATCAGGTTCACAAATTAATATGGAATGGCAAAATAAAATATATAGGAAAAAAAAATGTTGCTTTAGAAAAGAGTTTCTTAAAGTTTAAGAGTATTTGACTGTTTCTTATTAATTCAATTTTAATTTACTAAATTTCCTGTAAACTGTGCAGCTGATTTTTCTCAGCTCTTTCGAATAAATAGTAGGTCTTTTCAAGTTAGGTAGACATATAATCAATGGAAGAGGGAAGAATCAATGGACACAGTTACCAAATTCTATAGTGATATGAATGTATTTTCAGAATTTAGAAGGAAGAAATTGCCAGACATCACTTAGTTTTCATTTTATTTTCAGTTTATTTATGTACAGCTATTGTTGCAGAGGGGCAAAAAAGAGCAAGAAGAGCTACTTATCACTAGTGAGATTGCTATGAATAAATACAATAAAAAACATTAATTTGGTTGCCTACATTCAGAGAGGAGGTATAATTTCTCTTGAAGAGAAGGATCAGGGGAAGTAAAGACAAAAACATATCAGGAGAGGGTACACCCATGTTTATGTTGTGGCACCCTACTAATGCTTTCAAGTTAGGTGGTTTGCAGTGTGCTTCTGTATCATGGTACAGAAAAAGGTCTATTACTACAGATCTCTTACCTCCACTGCCTCCACCCACACAGCTGTCTCCAGCAGAGTAATCCTGGTATCTCATGGTCTATTTTCCTGCAAATACCTTCTAGCAAATGTAAACAATTTTCTTTCCTCATTTTTAAAGTGAAGAAAATATGTTTGAGGGGGAAGGGGTTGTATCAAATGAACTCTTTTTCAGTGCCACTAGATTGGTATATCTGCATATTTTAGTGGGAATTGAAGACCATGAACATTGGAGGGCCTAATGTTGCAAATACAGGACTCTAAAGTCAGAAACATTTTGTATGGGATTTTTTCAGATGCATCAGAAATTTAACAGATAGGTAGGCAGGTGATTGAAATATGATACAGAGGACAAGTGAGTTCATGAGTATGCCCAGTCTCAAGCCCAAGCACCTGAAACCCCAAACACTTTAATATCCTGGTCACACAGGAGACTAAATGGAGCTTCCTATCTGTCTCAGCTATTTTTATTTGCTGTCCTCTGACCATGGCAGGGAGAAATGGGAGGAAGATGCAAAACTGAGTCTCTTCTTGGCATCAGGAAGCAGTTTTGGGTACCACAGGTTAGACACAGCAGTGGTGTGTTATCTTTCTTCCTATGTTCACTGTCAAAGACATTACTTTTTATACTGTGCAATACTGTGCTTGGGTGTTCATCCTTACTTGCTACTTAGTATTGTGTGTAAGTAGAAATAAAAAGTTCTTTGAACAAAAGTGCTAAAAATTGCATTAGATAATGTCCTCAGAGTATTTGTCAACTCCATCCTGTTAGAATTGTGAATGTGTTTTCATAATTTCTGCAGTTTTGTTATGATAATCTGAAGGGCTTATTTCCTCTTTTGCATTACATTTGTGTGACACAATTTCTAAGGAATCTGCTTCACAGCAGTCTTTTCTGTTCTTTCTTTCCATTTCCACTCCTAAAGTTAGATTGTATTTGTATTTACACAAAATACTGAAAATGTTAATGATGAGTTTGTTAATACTTGTACATGGATTTCAAATGTTTGGAGCAGTAGCCTATTGTCTGCTGTTCATTAATTTTGGCTGAAATAGGATGCTTCAGTATGTATAAATCAAAGGCCCTTCTTAAAGGAGTATATATTAGTATTTTCTTGCTGGGGTTTTATTCTTCCAATTGCTGGAGGCATAACAATAAAATGTGAAGTGTAAATGGTGCTAGTTATTTTGGTTTGAGATTATCACAAGTCAGCAGGAGAAAACTGGAAGCTGAATTTTTCCTCCCCGTGAAAATGAAAACTGAACAGAATTACATTGGTATTGTCTTATATCAAATGTATTTCTATTTTAAGTTTTGATAAGCTGTGATGCAGCTGTCCAAACATATCTCTGCTTTTTTTTTTTTTTTTTTTTTTTTTATTTCATGTGCAATTTATGCTGCAGATGGAAAATATTTCTCCTTCCCCACAAAACCACTTTATATTCAGTCTTGTAGTTCCTGGTACAGCTAAGGTACTTCCACATAGAATCATAGAATGGTCTGGGTTGGAAGGGACCTTAAAGATCATCCAGCTCCATCCCACCTGCCATGGGCAGGGACACTTTTCAGTCATAACTTCACCTTGGCTACAAAGTCTTTTCCTTGACTTTACTTTTTATAACATTGTTTTCTTTATAGCTTAAGCCATATATAACTTTAATTTGAAAGTATTTTTTCATAAAATTAATATAATAAGACATTACATTAATAACTTGACATCTGTAAGATGTTGAGTTTTGGCTGTAATATATCCAGACCCGCAGATTCTGGAAAATGTATAGAGAAACAATAATAGAGTGTACATGGCATGAACTCTCAACCTGGCAAAGTGTTATTAACTGTCAGATTTAGTATGATTCTTTCAAATATACTTATGTCTTTTTAAATGTGAAATCAATAAGCATAAATTGTAAGCTATCAGAAGGAACAGGGAAGCATAAACTATTCAGGTGTGTTGAAAGTGACCCTTTCTAAAACTAGGGGAAAATAATGAAATTTTTCTAGAATTCCTCAAGCATCTTTTAATCAGTTTTTAGTTGAAGCTCCTGGCCTGAGGGAGGAAACATGCTAAGTACTGGAAAACATGTATATGTTTCTTCTACAAAGCCATGTGTCTATTTACATCAAATTTCTATTCATATATGATGATTATACTATGTTATTTATTCTGAAGCTGTAGAACAGAAAGAAATTGAATTTTACAAACCATCCCAATATGTATTAAAGCCCAAATTGATTTGTCCCCAGGAAACTTGACTGTAATTATCACTCTAAGTTACCCCAAGTAAAGAAGATTATGTATATGGAGGTGAGAAAGGGACAGTATTTGTGAAAGAGAATGAATATTACCTGAAATAAAATAAATCCATTCTTATCAAAAAATGAAAGTGGTGTACTTGAAATAAGAGCTTGTAGCTTCCCAGGCAAACCTAAAATCTCACATTGAGTGCTAGTGACAGGCAGAATATTAACCAGTGCCCCCACTGTATGATTTCTGACTTTTGTGAGATCTACATTAGCTAGGATACAGCATCAAGAGCAGCTCAGGCAATATTCTCCTTCATTAACATTTTAACTAATTAAAAACTCTAAAGTTGTCTTAATAGCTGCAGTAGTTCTTCAGTGTGAATTGAAGTAGCAGTATATGCATTGCTTGAATTTTCTATTTATATATGTTTAATCAAAAGTTTTATGTATGTGCTAAATGGCAATGTATTTACTTGACTTGATTTTGTGACATCAGCACAAACTTCTTAATTAAACAGCCAAACTCTGTGTGTGATAGTAACCTAAATGACTGTATATTAAACAAGGCAAATGACATTTACTTTTCTTATCTTCTGTTTTCCAGCATCTGGTTCTTCTGTTGAGCTGTCTATTGTTAGAAATTCTCTAGAGAATGGTATTGTGAAAAACACTGCTGACATTAGCTGCAGGTGCTGATTTTGACTTAGTAGGTAAGGGTAAATCTGGTTTCCATTCAGGAAGGGTTCATCAGAATTCTTAGCAGTCTTTTGGTTCTGATGATACAAAGAAAATATGGGGAAATTCCACATATTCCCTGCCTTTTATATCTAAAGGGGAAGTCCTAGATACCAGATCTGTATTCTCAAGTGCCTCTTTTTCCTGCATACCTTTTATATCTCCTGTGCCTTATATGCTAAGTTGTAGTTAAATCTGCAAAAGTGGTTGCATTCTTACTTCTGCACAAAGAACTGGATTTCAGTGCACATAGAATTTTGCCTCTCTACTGTCCAAATCCACAGCTGGGTTACAGTTTTTCAGCCTGATGAAAGAGCCAAAATATTTTTTTTGTCATTATTTAAGTTTTTATGATTTGCCATACACTGTCATTTGTCTGTTCCATAACATGAGATATAGATTTACAGAAAGTGACTATAGTTATCAATTTTGTCCACAGGTCAGAAATTATCACACCGTAACATCAACCACTGTCACTTTAACTAATCCTTAGAACAGGTGTTAAATTCATCATTATTTTAAAAGTTTCACAATAAAAAAAGGTATCTTTTTATAGCATTTCTCTCACCAAAAGCTCCTGAGTAAAAGCTGTCTGTATGTGTGATATCTCTTGCTGTTTTAGAGGCACTCAAAATGCACCATATTTCCAAAAGATGTGCACAGAGATAGGCAGGAATAAAAGCTCTAGCCATGGAAGCAATATGAATTTTTCATGTGGATAAGAATTAACCCTTACCCTCTGCAGAACTAATGGATCTGAGCTCATCTCTACACTTAGCTGATAAGCTTATAAGAAATACTCTAATAGGGAGACCAATGGTTTTTCTAGCCAAGCACTTTATCTCAGAGGCTATAGGAGATGCTGGTTTAAGAGAGTATTCAGTGTGACCACTGTAATTTTTTCTGATTATTTTACACTCCCTGCCACCTAACCCCAACATCTAGAATGGAATAGACCCATGTGCAGGTTTGTGTTCTGTTTTGTTTTATGAACCTGATGTCCTTGGGCTTGTTTGGTTTCCCATTGCCCTAACTTTGGACAAGTACTGCATTGACTGAATATATTGAATGCTATACTGTTTCTAGGGATGGGTCATTCACAGTGATCTCAAAAATACATCTACAACAGTAGTATTTTACCACCTCTAATTGTAATTTTATGTATAAGTATGTGTGTATATATATATATATATATATGTAGAAAAATGTCTACAGAACAAGACTGCATGATTTTTTAGACATTCCTACAGTATAATGGAATAGTAAGATGTTGAAATGTAAGCCAATATGACCAATGTCTTTTTTTGCCTTAAATATATAAGCAGACTTTCAGGTTTGCAGCAATAAATAAACAAAGCCAGATCATAGTCCTGCTGACTCCAAGGAAGCAGATTCTGGAATGTGCATTTTTCCTAAGCGGCTCAACTATATGCAGTTTCCAGAAATATTCAAAATATTTTATTTACTATATCTAAAACATATTTACTTTTAAATGAATGCATTTCAAACCTCAAAGATTATTATCTGGTTATTGATTCACAGTGACCACTATCACAAAGTTTCACTTTAAAATGACGTCTTTTTCCTAAGATCCTGCTTTACAAACTGGTAAACTAACTATTTTGTGGGCCATGTACACACATCTCACAAGAAGAAATTAGTTCATTCCTCCATATTCATTTCAAAATGTTGATTGGTGACACTTTAAATGCCTTAAAAGTTCATCTAAAAGTACACTCTAGGGTTATCCCTGTCATGCCTTCATCAGCCTGAATGCAATTCTCTTGTCCCATGCCTGTTCCAAGACACATAGGCATATGCTGAACTCTTGGTAACATCTGGGAAGCAGATTCTCAAAGTTAGGTATATTCAAAAAAGAATTTTCTAATCAGGACAGAATTTAATAAGCACCAAACCTCAATTTTGAGTTTTGATAACGTAGCTTCCTAAGTGAAGCTATGGTTTCAAGAAAAGCATGATGAAAACCAGTAGTTAGGAAAGAAGTTGTTAGGGACAATTTTTTTTTTTCTTTTTCTTATTTGTCACTGATTTTGTATTTAATGAAATTTGTGTTACTTACTTGTATGGTTCTGTTAAATCTTCAAAATACAGTCTTTGGAAGGTCATAACTGTAATAAGGGCAAAGACAAGGTGGTGGCTGGAAGAGTTAACAAAACTACTTAACAACTTTCATGGCACAACAAAAACTGGTAACTCCCTTTGGAGAGGGCCTGAGATGGACTTCGAGTTCTGCATAAGCCACAAACTGATGGTACCCATCTGACTAAACATGAAGACTATGAAGACTATGGCTTAGAGGAGAGCCAGGATAAAGCTGCCTGGGGCTTCAGGTGAAAACTCTATGAAAGGGAAGTAGTGCCTAGAGAAATCAAAGCACAGGGCCCAAAGCAAGCATAAAGCCTGCAGATGAACAGGTTGCTTCATCGAAATCATGTTTAATTTAATAGCTGAATCTGCAAGGTGATCAGATGAAGTGATATTAATATGGGGATATTAAACAGTGCAGGAGTTATTTAGAAGGGATTTTTTTTTTTTTTTAAATGCAAATATTAATGAACAAGAAGCCCAGCAGGAGGTGCATAAGAGAATAGTTAAGCTATTGTTAGTTTAGCAGCAAGGGTAGTCAAATCTTTTGCATTTATTTAAACCAGATAAAAATCTGAATCTATTGACTATAACTTTCTATTAAATGTATATTTAAAAAAAAAAAAAGAAGGATTTCTTTTGTGAGCAACTGGAGTTTTCAATGCTGACTGATTCAATTCTTTGCTGATTTTTTTTTTTTTTTAATAGAATTACTCTGTACTTTTGAGAAGCACATATAAAATAAGAAGCACTTATGAAATAAAACTGTTTGTTTTGCTAATTATCCTATGACTTCGTTTGGAGTCAAATGTTGACCCTGGCCATCTTAGTTGTTTGGAGACAGGTTTTAAGATAGAATTTGAGATTTTGTTAATATTTAAAATAAGGGATGAGGAGTGGGGTTTGGTTTTTTTTTTTTTTTGTTTGGTTTGGTTTGGTTTTTTTTGTTTTGTTTTGTTTTGTGTTTTTAACTGTTGATGAGTGCTGTCCTTTCTGTCTTGTAGATAAACCTCGCCATTATCCCAAATTTGTCCCTATATAGTGGCTATTCAGTTCTGAATCTCTCTGTTGTCATTGACTCACCCTGTGACCTTAAATCACTGTTTCAGCAACTTTGCTGCAGTTTTCTCCCCAGGAGAACAGATGTTATGGAATTGCCTGCCTTACAATAGGTACTCTTCATTTAATGTAAAATACTTTGATATATTTCATTGAATGATACTTATGGAAGTGGAATTTATTAAAAATAATCCTAGCGTCATCATTATAACATTTTACTGCTCTCTTTTATCCTCATCAAAGGGATCAACATAAATCCTTTCTTTATCCCAAAGACAAAACAATGTTATATATAGATATACACAGACATTCTCATAGCTTTTTAGAAGCATACACTAATTTTAAACTTGGGGAGGGTGAAGGGTTATTGTTCCTTTTTCTTTACACGCTTTGAAATTAGACCGTATTTAGCCACCTGAAGTGCACAGAAAAGTAATTGCAGTACCTCTAATAAGATGAAAACAGAGTGGGTGATTCCTGTTTCTATCACTACTTTTGAAGGAATAAAAAATTTCTTCTGCACTAGATTCATACTTTGCCCTTCACTTCATGCCAATTTTTCATATGGAATGGGTAGGAATCAGACTGTGACCTCTTCAATTTCATAATTACTAGCCTTTACAGAGATGAATGTATTTGCATGTTCTGTGAAACTTAGACAGTTAAAAAACTCAATTTTAATATTTGATTTTGCTTTCTTGCAACAACCCTGCTTTCATTACTTCAGTGACAATATATACAGAAGTACTTGTTCCCATGCCAAATTCCTGTTTAAATTAATTTTATTCTCCACATCATTTGTTTATATCTAATTAATATAGGTTTAAAATTAAAGGTAAATATACATGATTATTTCTTTTATTCACTTTTTTAATACAGAACATACAGCATTTTTTTCCATTTTTTTTAAAAAAAAGAATATATATTTTTTTAAAGGAACTTTAGTGTCAACATTTTAAATGCAAATGCTGCAGTGCTGGAGAGACAGGGTAAGCAAATTCTTTCAATATTTTATTTTTCATTTGTTGATTTGGTCCTACCAGTCAGCTACCTGACCCAGTTATATATGAACATTTAATGTTCTGTTACTTCCCGGTATTTGACAGTGTTTATTCATCACAAATGCTTATTAAAAAGACAAATATGTTTACTTCCATGATCCCTGTAAGACTGCACTATCAGAAAAACACAATTTTTAAAGGTTGCATCAGTACTTGCAATATTTTTATCAGTTTGATATATTAGTGTTAATTCCACTTAAGCGGCATAGAAGTTGTAAACCAGAACTTCTTCACAAGAAACAAATTTATTCTAAGTATTTGGAAACTTAATTTATTCAGCTCTTAATCAGAAATATGTAGCAACAGCCAAAACTTCAAGGGGTAAAAATGGCTACAGGTGGTGACAACAATCGCAAATTTTAAGTTAGGTATATGCATTTTATGAACGGTTGAGTAGAAGTATAACAATATCCAGCTTAGTATTTCTGTCTTTCTCATTGCACATTAGGAAAAGTTAAAGCTGTTATTTATATTGCAAATTCAAGCATTCAAGCACTGTTCATCAAGTAAGCAGCTATTAAATATTTGGTTCTGTATTTTCCTCCTTTTCATAGTGTGTCCTCATATATTGTTTAACTCAATACTTCATGGCTGTTTTCATTATATTTCAGAGGTTTTTTTGTAATATTGGGTGGGAACATCTCATACATAGACATGTTAAGACGAAAAGCTTCATTAGAGAAACATTGGCAATTAAATTTTACAAAATGGAAAAAAAATAAACCAAAATTTATAAAGCAAATATTTAATAAAATTGTATTAATAATTATTTCCAGCACTACCAATTACTTATTATACCAATTACTGTTTTTATGGCAGGACCTAGGGTTAAAAATTTATTCTTGTAGCTGAATCAACTATTCCAAACATCTCTATGTTAAGAATTTTACAACTAAAACAAGGGAGAATTGGTATAATTTTTCCTTAGGTTCTTTCTATGGAAATGGAGAATACATATCAGAAATTTCTCTTTAGTTAAAGAATTCATTTAATATTATCCACCTGGTTGTCCTTTCCTCACACTCACAATTTGACAAAAATGGTATAATGGTTTCCATCTGAAATGGGCATACTTCACTAAAATATAAAGACAGGGAGGAATTTGTAACTTTCAATAAGTTCATGGAGGCTGAAATGCTTTCTAATTATTTTTATTACATTCTGTATAAAAACAGAAAAGAGAGATTTCAGCAGAGCTTTTTGACCATAGATTGATGTAAGAGTGAGCAGAAGTTAGCCCAGTGTATTTGTGCTGCTACAGCAATACATACATCAGTGATGTGTCCACAGTTAATGTATTTCTGTAACTGATGAGAGACCACAGGTTCCTCTTTTGATTGATGCCCATCATAGTGTTAAAGTGACTGATTACATGGACTAGACTCGCTTTTTTTTTTTTCGTTTTCCAGAAGACTGAAACATGTGATGATTCCTGAAATAGACAAATTTGATGTATCAGGCACATACAGGAGGAAAAGACTTGCTTTTCTTGGCAGTTGCTTCTTGCCAGCTTCCCTATTTGTTGTCAAGGTGACTATTCATAAACCTATGTCCAACAGACAAGACATTGCACAATACCGTCCTCTGATGCAGTCAAATTGACCTCTTTAGGTGGTCACATATTGTTTCGCTCTGATGAGTTTTGTGTGGTTTTTATCACCAGGCTGGTGGGTATCCGTAAACCACAATATAGTCAAAACACTTCACCTCTTCAGAATCACTCCCCTAATGTAATCAATAGAATAAATAAACAAGATAATGAAAAGTATCTTGTAAAACACATTTTCCTCACCCTCCCACCTTTTCATGCACAATAAATGATTGCCTGATAACAGATAATGATAGGTCTGCAGATTGCCACTAGTCTAATCTTCTCTTCCCAGGCTTAAAGTTGCAAGACTGAGAAATACCAACCAATGAAGTTGTAAGAAGATAGGGGTGTTCTACGAATAACTGTTACTTATTGTGCCAAATTCCTGAGCCAGCCAGATCTTCAAGGCAGATCTTCTTAGGCCTTATCACATGAGGAGCTTGACAAGAGCAAGAGACTTTTAAGCTCAGAAAAGCTATTTTTTTTATTAAAATGAAAATTATATTTTAAATGGCAGCTGGAAATTATCACTGGACACAGAAGAGGGCTCCATTCTCCCTGCTCATTGTGTCTTTAAATCATGTGCTTTTCCTTCAAGCCTTGTTTTTATTTGTCAGCACCCTCAATCCCAGCAAGCTCCCCAGGGGGACCTCCACTGTGTGGGCTCCCAAATTCCACTACTTTGTCCTGTACCACCCCCCTTAGTTCTCTGAGCACACTCAGGAGATCCCCAGGGAAGGGAAGCTGTGACTAAAACAAAAACAAGCATTGTAGTGAACTATAAACTAGACTCCACACAATAGCTTTAGTTACTATGTTGGGTATCAGGTGGACATAATTTTTTTACACACCTGAGTGAAGGAACATGGAGGGAAAGAGGAAAAAAGTGAAAATAATTGGAAAATTATTGTTGTTTTGCTTTTGTTGAATTGTCTTGCACTGGCCTTAAAAGTGGCTCAGCAATTTTTTTTAGGTGTATTTATGGCAAGGATGAAGTTTTCAGTCAAATTTTCAAAAATTAGCTTGCTTCATTTCCTTTTTCCATTAAGTGCAAAGCATGTATAAACACATGTATTTGGCACCTTTTCTTTTTGGTTTTTCTGTTTTTTAATTGAAAGTCTGTCCCAGAAGAGAATAGGAGAGAAGAAGGGACAAGGATAGGAAAAAAACCCAAGGAATACGACTAAGGGAAAAGTTTGCAATAAAAGGTTTGAGGATTTTCTCCTTTCTTAAGTCTTTGGCTTTATTTTTAGGTTTTGGGGTTTGTGTTTTTGGTTTTGGGTTTTTTTTCCATTTATTGTTTGGGGTTTTTTTACCCACTATCAGTCCCACTGATTTAGCAATTGAACTTGAAAAACACACACAGAATCCTTGAGAGTAATACAGACAGGGCTGAAAAGAAATATCTATCCTCCTGCCTCCGGGTAGGATCAGTGTCAACTTTCTGGGATGTGTTTTTTTGGGTTTTCTTTTAGTTTGTCATGAAAACCTCCAGTATCAAGATAATTCTGTTTCTCTGAGCATTCTTTACCTAGAACTTCACTGTATTGACTGTATTTACCATCAAAAACCTTTTTTTCATGATGGTTAATGTAGATCAGCCTTGTGACAATATGAACCCAACTTCTTGCCCTGAACACAACAGGAACTTCAGAATGTTTTTTTAGCAGTCTTTTATGTACTTGAAGAAACAGAAGCTGTCAGATCTCATGACAGCTGCTCCATCTGTACCAAACAATGCCAACTCACACTTGTTATTCTTGTCTTTGAAGTTTCTGATCATTGCAGTTGTTTTCAGAAATAATTCTTTATTTTATGAAATTTGATGTTCAAATTGACAGCAAAATTCCAGCTTAAGCCTGTCATTGTAAGGTAACATTCAAGATTTTTCATATTTATTATACTTGGGTTATGCATGATGTGATTAGATCTCATCACTGTTTTTGAAACTTCAATTAAAAATGTATTTAGGTTGTCAGAAATGAGCTGCTGTCCTTTCTCCAAAACAAAACAGTCCTATTGTGTTTGGAAGATGTAACATTTGTCTTTCATCATTTTCTTCCCTGGCTCTCCAGCCATCTGTTTAAAAGCAACAATGGAATTACATTGAAAACTTAGGGTTTTATTATTTTTTGACAAAAGTAAATTTTGCTTCCAGAAATTTTTCAATGAGGTTTATGTTGGAATCCTTCAAAAATACATTCTTTTCAAACAAGTAAAGCTATGTGTCTTTATTAGTATTTGCAGTGAAGTTATGCATGTACCTAAGACAGGAACTTGTTATGGCACTTTTTTAAACCTTTTTTAAATCTTTTTTTTGTCTCTTTCAATTTTGGTGTTTTTAGGAGATAATCTGCCTAGAGACAGAGATGCTTGAAAATAGATCAAATATTTGTTGAAAAAAATTACTAACTGAAGAATGCAATGTAAGTGGAGACACTTTATTAATTTATGAATCAAATAGATTTTCTGTTTTGTATTTTTACAAATATTAGTCAAAATCTTTTTCTTATTCCTTTGATATTTTCCATCCTTACTTTTTTTTCCCCCTTTCTGTTTTAATACATCACTATTTTCTTTGTATTTATTCAAACACAAGGCAAAACTTGAGGACTGAGCGAGAAAAATAAAGATAAAAGGAGTAAGCAGAGGAGACCTCACTAATTTTTCTGCTTTTATTTAATCTTAAAAAATTGATTTTACTTTAAGAACAGAGATTCTAATAAAAATATATTCTTAAATCTTCTTCAAAAGTTGTGGTTTATAAGATGGCTTTGGGATTTAGATGGAACATATTAAGAATTCCCCCAGTTGAATTATGCTTATAAATGATTGTGTATCAACAGCATATGATTGTTTATGATTCTGTTGGTTTTTTTTGAAACTTGCCATACTGCTAGGTAAAAAGATATCAAAAAACATGCTGTTTTTGCCAGTATTTATATGCTGTACTCACTGCAACCATTTTACAAGTGGGACATGTAGGATGCAGCTATAACAAAGTAGAGGGCACACTTGAAAGACTGAAAGGATAGTGCACCCACATGTTCTCTCATCCTAATAAGTGGTTCTTAAATTGACTCTGTGGAGAGAAAATAGCAAATGCTGTAAAATAATTCTTATGGGAAAATTGCATAAGTTGATTAAAATCACAAGTAGAAAAGTTCCCTCCCATACTCTAAAGTCAAAACTAAGATAAAAATTCACTACATAAATAAAGTAATATTAGGTAATTAGTAAAAACTATTATGGATGAGAACATTATGTTTCAGGATGGAGCAACTAAGGTTACTGCCAATTTGGGCACTGCATTGTTGTCAAGAGCCAGTCAGTGAGTCACCTATTTGGGCCATAAGCCTCTTCCTCCCAAGCAGAGGCTGAGTATGGCCGAGGCCTCGGCAACATGTTGAGAGGATGTGAATGAATGGGGTAAGACTTATGAAGGTCGGGCTTTACGTATCCTGTTTCATGACTATTCTGCTGCTTTGAATATTAAGAAGAAGCCTACTCTGGAATTCTGTAGTGTACCAAAGGCAGAAAGCAAAGTAACATGAAACAATATTTTCAGGTATTTTCATTCTATGTTTACAAGGTCAACACCATTAAGTAAGAAAAAAAAAATACAGTGCAAAGGGAAAATTGAGTGAAGTTTTGTATTAAAAAAACAACAAGTCTGGTGAGGTTGGCAATTCAGTGACACTGTTTTAGTTTTTATATGAAGTTCCTTTGGCTTTGTCTCTCTCTTTTTCCATAAGGCAGGCTGCTATAGCATACAACCTCATTTGTAGATGTCTGAATATTTTTACTTGCAGATTACAAGACATAAATGGTGGCATTTAATATATGTTATATCCTGCCCCACCAAAAACCAAACCAAACCATACCAAACACTCCCCCCCAAAAACCCCACCCAGTGATTATTTTTATTTTCACTTTATATTTAAGACAGACAGACAGATGTCATGAATCAAATTCATTAGTTAGCTGGAGGTAGAACAGATTTTTCTTCAGTTTGCATCCAATTTAAATGATGCTTGTAACATGCAAAACCTACTGAATTTATTTTTATGGAAGTTATTAAGCAGGAGTGTATTTATGGAGGAGCTAATTTTGAGCAGTGTAATTTTTTTATTTTTTTTTTAAATTTGATTTTGTATTTCCCCCCCCTTAAAAGAGAAAGAAAGATTGCAGATGGTGTACAAAAATGTTTTTATTCTTGCTTGTTTCTTCTTTTTAAAATTCTGGGATATGGTAGATGTTTGATTGTGAAGTTCATGATTGGGTTCAATATATATTGCATGGAACTTCAAACGTTATCTGCCAATCAAGAGTAGGAGCCTTTGATTAGCAAAGTGCCTGTTTAATATATAGAGACAGTAGCTTCCATGTAAAAAATGTAATTGAGTCACTTGAAGGAAAAATCTTGTCTCTTGAAATCACTTCAGTATATTGTTGCAAAGCATAAAGGACTGCGTGTTTCCAAAATGGCTGATAATTTTGATTAGGCAAATTTCTTCTTGTCTAGATTTTTGTAATGACTGGAGCTAAAGGTATTTGTCATTTTGCACAACTGATGTCCATTCAGTGGGTACCAGGTATGTCATTTAGAAATGGAGACACGTAAAATCAATATTATCTTTGGAAAACAAAATTAATTGTGTCTTAAGGGCTGCTTGGTTAGAGTCTTCTGTGCATTTTATTAGCTTTTTCTTTAATTAATGAACATCATCGTCATCAACATTTTAATACTTCTTGAATTGCATGTCCTTTTTTTTAAACTGTTATCTCTTTGTATTGTTGTTAGGAAGTGAGTAGATTTTGTAGGTTTTTCTCATAGCAGATCAATTTTAACTTTTTTTTCTCAAGTTCTGCATGGGATTTAAAGTTAGTAGCAGCTGAGAAGTTGGATCTACAGCCCCTCACTAGTGAAAGAAAAGGAGATTCTAGAAACCAAGGGATGCCACAGAATGATATACAGCCAGGTGTTTATTTTCTCAACACCTTCATAATTCACAAAAAATACTTATCCATTTGTTTTTCTTCCCCTAAAAAGAAATTAATCTCATAAATATAACTTTGAATGCTGTCTTGTAATCCACTTTTGCTGTGAATTCTGAATTGGCAGTGATGCCTTAGGGTTTTCAGGAATTTGTAGATTTTTATACTTCTAGGTAGTTTCTCACATATAGAGTAGCTAGCAACCTCTAACCCTGGAACACCATGCCTGGGAAACATGGACCAGAGCTAAGACAATTAGATACCATGTTAGTCAAAACAAGAAAGCAAA
>JAWWTY010000077.1:71112611-71166124 GCA_035222235.1 Margarornis squamiger | reverse complement strand
GTGAGTTCAACCTAGCACTGGTCTTTTCTATCTGTTACCTGTCAACATGTGTTGTACTCTTTTATACTTTTATACTCTTTTATACTCCTTTATATTCTGTACCCCAAAACTCTATAAGTAAAAGACCTCTTCTCTACTTTACCCACATAAAGTTGTCTGGGAAAGGTTTGTATCTTCCCCTTATGGCAACAGCAGAATGAGTTTTACAGTTGCTCTCACTACATCCTCTGAAAATTCTTCACATTAATAATCTCATTGAGATATTCAGCATTCACACACACAGGTAACAGGCATCTTGAAACAATATGGCCATTTTTATGTCTTAGAATTTATTTTTTCTTCCTGGCTGAGTTTCCTAACAGGACACTGATACTGCTACCTTATCTGTGTCTGACGGAATATTTCATTTGCAAACCCTCCAGAGCAATGTATATCTCCTTGTGCATTTTTTAGAAACTATCTAGCATGATGGACCCACTGGTTTCTCTAAGCATTTCCTGAACATAATTTAAAAGGATAAGAGATTGAAGGATACCATAAGCAGTTCTTGTACTTTTGCATCTGTGAGTAGTAGGATCCAACAAATTTAAAGACTTTTTATGCACTTATTTTTTATGCATTCACCTGTATATGAGACAGATGGATCCTATGAGTTGGGAGAAGGAAAGAGACGTGAGATGTAAGTTGTCTAGATTTACCCTGACTCCCATCACATTCACAAGGCAATTATTCTGTATATATCCCTTGTTCTTGAAGGGTGGCTCTTCTTTGAGAAATGTCCTTACTGAAATTGCTCCAGCCATCAAGCCTTTTGGCAGCTGTCGAATGCTAGCTTCCTGTGCTTGTCAAACAATATTTTCAATTTCTGCTAAGTGTATTAGATGCACTTACTGGCCTGTATTTTATGTCACTATTGTATTATCATCACTATCACTGTCTTTGTCTAAAAGCTATCTAACTGTAATTAGGAAAATAAGCTCTGTTTTAGCTGTTTGGAGTCCATTAAGAGTGTTCTCCTCCTGTTAGCAGCCTGTGAGCCATACAGCATGTTTGCATGTTTTCACCTACCTTACAAGTAGATCTCTTTTTTAGTTACTTCTTGTCACAAGGTGAGGTCTAGCAACTCAGATAAATGAGACATGATTGCATTTGCCCGCTCTAACTGCTCCGATTAGTTTGGTATGTGCAGGAAAGAAACAAAAAATTCAGCATGGAGCTGCTGATCACTTTTCATTCTTAGAAGATAATTGGAAGGGAGACCAGAGGGTGAGAGTTATCCCAGCAACAACCACTCCTTGCCCTTAATTATGGGGAAAGAGATCCTGGGGCTGCTAGACAAGTGAGGTCATTGACTTTTAAAAGTAATATTTAACATGATAACACCTCAGAGATGAGGGAGAAACTTCTCACTCCAGGGATCTTTGACACTGACTGCAGCCTGAGAACATGAAGTCCTCTCACAGGGACCAGACTGCCAGCAAGGACTTGAACAGTCCAGTGGTCAAAGCAAGCAGTTTCCCCGGATCCCTGCTGATGGTCTAAACTGGTCTGGGGTCTGAGCAGTGAGAATGAGAGATGTATGGATGTCACAGAATAGGTCCCCATCCCATGTACCAATCCTTCTTAGGAAACCAGTTTTATCTCATTTTGTCATCCCGAGTAATCCTCCCCCACTGCCAATAACAGAATGCACTCATAACAAAATAAAACATCAATAAAGTAGCATTAGTAGCAAAACACAATCGATGATTAACAGATAAAAAAAGTATGTGAATTAAACTAGAGTGGGAAAAATATTTTTTTTAGTATTATGGTTAATAATACTGAGAAGTTTATTTCTTGATTAAGTTTCTTATTTCAGTTTATTTAATTTTCAGTTTATTTAATCAATGCTACATTTTTTATTCTACCCCAGTAATTCCTGTGCCTGTGCATGTTCATACTAAAGAAGGGCTGGATAAGAATACTTCCTATGAACTAGTCCCCAGGGTCTGGAATAAAACTGTTCTTTCTTCACACATACCAGTTTGCTAATTATCATCACTTTGAGCAGGAGAATAGTAAACTTGAGATTTCAGCCTTCTTCAGAATGATATTGTTCAAAGAAGTTGATGGGTTTTTTGGTTATTTTTTGGGGGGGTTGGTGTTTTATTTTGGGGTGGGGGTTTTTTTGTTTGTTTTTTTGTTTGTTTTGTTTTCTTTAAAATAAATTCCTTATTTGACTTCTTGTATCAGCTCCCTCTCAGTGGTGTATGTCACATGTGTATACGATAATTTGAAGTAACTCAAACAGATTTACCATGGTTTTATACACTGAGAACTATGGTCATTTCATTGTGTTATAAATTGTTATAAAATTAGTGCAACCACATGCTGTTCATCACTTCAATGCAACTCCTTCTCTTTGGAACACAAGGTAATATTTGGGATGATTTCCATCTGTTCAGAGAAACAGTGATACTGACCTCTCTCAGGGTCTTTGTGTAATATTTTGCAGTCAATTGTGAAAAATCTTAGCAAGTTATCTGGGATATAAGAAATGAAACAACTCAGATCCAACTGCTGTACAGCCATTTGTTATTCTTCCTGGACTTAACTCCATGTTAGTAAGATCCAATGGCTTTTAGTTAGTTTGGAATAAGTGCAGAGTAAGCTTGCATCTGTTGCCATGTAGGCATTCCTTTTGCAACAGAGATGGTGCTGACAGTCTTGATGTAAGCTTAATTTTATTTGAGTGTTAGAGTGGTTTAGAGTCATTCATCTATAGCAGTAGGACTGAATCCAGAATCAGCTCTTACGTTTGACACTTACTTCTTCTCTACAGCAGCTATTACGTTTGACACTTACTTCTTCTCTACAGCAGCTATTTAGATAAATAAATAAATTTCTGTGAGTCTAGGTAGAACTTAGAGCTATGGAGTTCTATATTACTGTGTACTTTTTTGTATGTTTTCTTGGCAAGTCTACTCAATACCAAATGATACTTGCAAACAAATTTTCTTTTAGAAATATCTATGTAATTAGTACACTATTTATTGAAGACCCCTTTCCCCACCACAAACTTTTCTATTTTACACGCTGATAAACAGAGCTAGCAATAGGATTATTTGCTCACATCTTACTGCAAGTCAGAATTTGTTTGACTGAAAACAAAATTGTACAGTGTAGTGTTGGTATAAACAAGGTCAGAATCAAGTTCATAGTTACTGTAGTTGGTTTCTTTGACATTTGTTTCTTAATAGAGAGAGATGATTTGCACATTTTCCAGATGACCATTTCTCCCATGATCAGAGATATTAGTTAATGTTCAAAAAGTTTTGGAAATTTTAACTACAAATGTCTCAATCAATTTGATAGCTAGGCACCCCAAAATGAGAGGGCTCCCTGACAATAAAAGCATTGGGGATAAATGGCAGAAACTGGAAAGGGCATTTATTAAGTTAAGCCATTAAGATAAACATTTCCTTAATTTGTAAGTAATTCTGGGTGTATTCCTGATCTCTACCAAGATTGGTTATACCAAACCACAAGTCAGATCTGTGAATGGTGAGACACCACAAAGGGCTAAATACCTGGAAATCTTTCAGTTGTGTGTTATCAGAAAAAGTAGGACTGCAGACAATGCAATTCAGAGGTGCCATTGTTGGCAACAGTGGATGTAGGGAATGTAAAGTCCTTTAAGTCATTAAGTAAAGTTATCAGTTTATTTCAGAAATTATGAAAAACAGATTGTTTTTTCTCTGACATTTCATCCATACTTGGAATTGTGGATGGAGAGAAATTTTATTATTAATATAATTCTAGATTTTACTTGAGGAACTGCACAGTCCAGTATACTGCAAATGCCACAAGGTAGATGAATGAAAGCATAACTTTTCTATTCCCTTATCTAATATTTATGTTTAACAGTTGGAAAAAAGTGATAAAACTTGCATGGACATATGTAGTAAGAAATTGGAACATTTTAGTCTGAACAGTTTCCTATTTCTTTTTCACTGAACTACTTCGTTTCTCTCACAAGTTTAAACAATCATGAAAGCCCCAGGTGGTCTGTGGCATGCTTTGACTTAATGAGGAATTGGCACCACTGCTGTAGAAAAAGCAAAACAGCTGTGTAGAAGGAGTGAAATTACCAAGTGTGTCAGATGCATCACCTTTAAAGAATCCTTTAAACACAAGGCTTACCTTGCCCACGTATTGAGTATCTGGACCCGTGTACTCCTCCAGCAAGAAAAATTGATTCCACATCCAACCACGCTTGGTGCGGTGCAGTGTTTTTCCGTCATTCTCTGACAATCCTGTTATCCTTTCGCTGTGTGAGTGCTTGTTAGTCCTTTTTTGGGATGGCATCATGTGAATCACATGAAACGCGCAGCTCCAAAGCAAAACTGTCAGGAAGGAGTAAGTCCTCATCACTCACAGAGATGCTGTTAGCCTCCACTCCTCTAATAATTCACCAGAACAATTTTTTCAAATGTTATATTCCTCTTAAGTAGAACCTAGTGGATGGAGAAAAAGTATTTGGGTAAGTTGCAATAACTTTTTTCCCTGAGGAAACAGGAACACAATCTGGTGATCACAACAATAACTCATGGGAGTGACAAATCACCATAAAAATTACTCAGAGAGTTTTAAGTCAAGTTCTTTAATGTCTTTTTCATCTTTTTCTAGTGCACTCTATCACATGGCAGATAGACATTTATTTAAAACACAATCTGAATAAAATGCTTCATCTGAAAACTTTAGCTTCCAGCATTCTGACACAAGGAAACAGCTCAAATAATAAGAAACTTTCAAACCTAATCTCTCCCAGCGCAGTCTGATGCTATCTTCCCTTACTCTCTATTCAGAATTGTCTGCGAATCTGAATTTTCTGTTACTTCAGGATTAATACAACCCATTCTTCCCCTTTGCTAGCCCCCATTTGTCCAGAGGATCTTCTATTTCTGCAGAAAGGAACTCATAAAATGAAATTTATAAAGCATTATTAATGCCATTAACAGATTCTTTGAATAAGTAAGAAAAGTACTTTTTTGATAAGTGTGGGTTCATAGGAATCCTTCTGGGGTTAACAAAACTCTTCATGTGGAACAGAATTCTCCATTTGTAATGTATGTATTTTTCCCTGAATCCTGAATGAATGAATGAATGGGAATTTTCATGATATACAACCTTATTGTAATTACTCTTTTTCTGAAAATGGCTCTGATGTTTTGTAGGGAAGTTTGTAAGCAGTGTTTAATCAGACCAAATTAAACTTGTACTCTCTATTTGGTAGTACAACTTAGGTGCCTGATGTTCCAGTCTTATCTATAAACTTTTTCATGTCAAGTCTGTTTCAGTTTTAGGATATCTTTTCTGAGCTGTCATTGTATATTACAGAAATAGGAGGAAAAGAATTCAGCAGCAAAAGTACATTTTCTTTGAGAGTCTTAGTCCATTAACAATGATAGCAACATGAGGCCACAAGACTCAGAAATTTTAGAATAATGAAATCTTGAAACTAAAAACTCCCATATAAGTCTATCCTTTCTTCTGCAACACAATATTACCAACAGCTACTTTCACTCTGTTGTATGTTTTGTTATTTTTTAGTGGTACAAAAGGGAATCCTTTTTTGTACAAAAAAATTACCTTGAAAATATGATGATTTTTTGTGAAAATTATTAGTCATTTGAGAACCAAAATTGTTTAATGGAAAACATTCAGTGAATTGTACTCTAAAGGCCTTAATGATTAAATTAATAGAATTGTGCCCTTGTGTGAAGTTTTCTTAAAATTATAATATCCTGTGTGGACTCAGGAACTTAACTAGTGATCCTGAAGGAGGATCAAAGTCTTAGAATCTTAGTGACTTCAAACAGAGTTGTAGCTAAGAAAGAAGTGAAGGTTTGGAATATTTATCACTTTCTAAGATCATGTTCAGAAACAAAAAGAAAACAATTTAATAGGTGTCAGATTTATGCAGAAGACCATGTATATAATTCAGGAAAACTTGTTTTCTTTTGCTTTTTATTTTAATTGAAGAATCAAAGCACAATGTAAATTAACTCTATTTGCATAAAATCATGAATGTACATAGATCTTGGCATACATTTGTGTCTGCATTTTCTTTGAATTCTTGTTTTCTTCCTCGTAATGCTCAATATGTTCCTGTTCCAGGCAGAGGGGTAAAGTGCAACCCTCCTGTGGCTAATTTAATACCAGTAAATTTTGACATTAACTGGAAAACATTTGAGCACCTGATGATCTTGCCTTGTGATTGAAATTTGCTGGACACAAATCAAAAGAAAAAACAAATAAAGCCCTCAGTCAATCTTTTATCTATATTTGTTTGATGATTCAAACTCCCTGTATAATATAGACTGAAGCAGTTTGCATCACTGAATAAAACTATTTATCAATATAGAACATAAGACATTATCCTATGTACTTCAAATCCATCGCACCACAACATGTGAGGCATATTGCGGGATTGTCTCCATGCTTTGTAGATTAGATCCTGCTTAAGGTGTTGCAAAATGAAAGTAGACTTCTTGGAAATATTGTATTGGAAGGCAGACTATCAATGTCCAATGACATAAAAATGACATATGTGGCTTGGTCACACATAATATTTCTAGAATCTGAGGCTGTGACTTTGGCTTTAGGGTATGATTCTGATCTGAAGACAGACACCTTCAAAAAATGGCATGCTCTGTGACTCCCATCAAGTCTCCTATCTCCTCTGGAGACATTCTTGCTTGATGTGTCCTCAAATAGTTCTCTTTCATAGCTGCATCGGAACACTTTTTGTTGGACTGTGGTTCAAGAATTTACCTTCTCTACATTCTGAATGATAACATTCAAATATTCATACTAATTAAATTTTGGATTTGATTACTTTTCCTTTGATATGAGTTATGTTTTACTAGTCAACTATTCTGATAAATAATTTTTATATATTTATATTTTTATATATTTAAGGTCATGGTTTATTTATTTCTCTGATATCTTTGAACATATCAGCTTTTCTGAGTTAAAAGAGAACAAACCATAAATTAGACAAAAAATTCTGAAAAGTACAAACATATTTGGCAAAATTTTAATAAATAATGAATCTGTGAAGCTACTAAAAATCCTAAAGATATGTTTTACAAAACCTCTAGGCTTTGAAAGACTGCTCTCAAACACAGGTTATGCAAAAAAATCAAACAGTTGAAATTTTTTCTTCAAAAGGTCCTCATTTCAAAACTTAGACAAATCTAACACTCAGATGATTTAGTCTGGTTGTTTTTACTGGCTTTTTGGAAACAAGGAAATAACGGTGACATCAATATGCTTTCATCTGGCCATTTGGAGATGTGTGACTGCATGATCAGTTTGCTGATAATTAAAAATGTAAATTAATTTCAAATGTTTCACTTTTATTTTGTCAACCCCCCCCCCATCCCCCCATTATTAATTTCCTGAAATTGCCCTCATTCCTTTCTGTCCAAACACTATTTGCCATCTGGTGTTTATACTACACCTTTTTTTTGTACTCAAAGAAATAATTCAGTGTGGTCATTAGCTTCTACATCTTGTCTCACAGTCAGCTGTTCAAGTGGGTCAGGAGCTGCATTTGGTAGACTCAGAAGGTCTAGTTTAATACCGAAACAAAGAATTCTGGTGTAGTCTGGAAAGATCAGACCTGCTGTTCAAAGGAACCCAAGGCACTGTACACAGGTGTTCTGACCCTGCTATAAGAAATTATCTCTCTGTAAACACCAATTTTTTGCAGAAGTTTGTGGGTTTTTTGTTTGTTGTTTTTTTTTTTATTATTATTATTATTATTATTTTTTATTTTATTTTTTTTTTCCTCCAAAGGTTCCCACAGCTTGTCCCAGCCAGGGCAGAAGTTAAACTGAGCTTGCCGAAAATGTGTGGTTTTCTGTGTAGCGCTGCCCTCTACTGATTTCCTTGATAATTAGCAGAAGGACTTACTAGTACAAGAGGAAAGGTAGAATCCTTAAGGTCACGAATAAAAAAACTCAAACAGAGAAACAAACAAAAAAAAGAAATTGCAGGCTATTTTTTCCTGGTTTTTATTTATACAGTGGTTGGACCTACTAGGTGTAAAGAGAGAGTTATTAGTCTGGATCAGTGGGTCTGCTGAACATTTTGACAAACATCTAAATTGATTTCTTCTAAGAGGAGCAAAGGTCTTTAGCCTGAAAACAGAGAAAATAGTTTTTTTCCTAAGCAACAGATCAATATACTATATGTAATCTGTCTCACTTTGTTTCTGCTTCCACCATTTAATCAGTATAGCATCAACTTATTGTTCTTGTCAAAAAAATTGAAAATGGTTTTCTTCCTAGTTGTGTTGGAACCATCTCTTCACATGGGGTGTTCATATGTTAAACATTTTAATGCCAAATATTTTGGAGAACCTGCATTTCTTCCCTGTTTTGCAAATCAGTGGATATGAATGGAGGTAATAAGTGTTTTTGGTTTTGGTTTCAGTTTAGTTGTTTTTTTTTTTTTTTTTTCATTTGTATGGTTTGAGGGATATATGGTGGTAGACTAGAACCTTTGTAGTGTCTCCTTGAAGTAAGGACTCTGATATCAGAATCCTGCACAGTTCCAGCTAAATGAATTATCTCTGTATGAAAAACATTATTCTCCTGAGCACAGTAACAACTGGAAAAAAAAAAAAAACCACCATATCTTTTAAAGTCCTTTTGAATGCAAAATATTCTATTTAGATTCTTCAGGTGTGGTGTGAAATAAGCCTTGCTGGGATCAATAGCAGGGATTTGTTACTGATGATGCCAATTTACATGTTTCTATAGCAATTGTCATGGCAATGTTTTTAATTAGTGCAGCACAGTCACTCACAAGCGTGACATGAAGAAAAGCTAACCTTCGGCAACTTGATAATGTATCCCACATTAGTTTGTTTCCTTTGTTAACAATGAAATAGAAATCTGTTCTAAAAGAAAAAGGATGTGGTGCTTGTGTATAGCTAAAAATAGCAGACTTAACTGCAGCAGCAGCACTTCATATTGCGCTCCAGTCTCTAAATAAGAAAGATGAAACTAATGTTCAGGATGATCCAAACAATCTGTAAAACCAAAGTGTGTATTTTAACAGGGTACAGCAAGTATAGATCTTGTGTAGCTTGCATGCACGGAAGCAGTCTCATAGGGAAGAATTCTTGTTGGCTTTGTCTGCCTTCCTTTTCAAAACAAAGTATCTGAATGTAGCTTTAATCTACCTAGACTGAACACTAAGAATGGTGAAGCTGTAGCAACAAAAGGCTGTGCTATAAAGAGCACACTTCCACCGATAATACCAAGACTTAAGTAGAGGCTAGGTCTGTGTCACTGTAGGTTCACTTTTATCACTTTCCTCACTAACAATAGCCCAGGTATGCATACACATGCTTCCCTCTGGCTGCAGCACTCAAATATTCTCTGAGAGCAATCATCCTACAAGCATGAATATAGACTCTGGATGTATCATTGATGGATGACTTTCTAAAAACAGTCTTCTTCCTAAAGTTTTTTCTTCCCTCTCTCCTCTTCATGGATAAACATGGGGTTGGGGCTAAGATTGAAAGCATTAAAAGAAAACAACCAATGTGCACATAGACTGAACCTGAGGTAACCAAGAAAGGTGTTGTCATTTATTACTATGAGGGAACGCCAAAACTCGAGGGACAGTTTTTTGACTGATGAACACCCATTCTTTGAATACTACAGGTACTCAGATCCCATTCAGTCACAGAAGTATGGGCCATACTAATAAAGAAACACTTCCACTTAGCACCTACCACTGCAAACCTTTCAGAATAGATTTTCAGAACTGCTTTTTGCCCATTGGGTTGGTGATCTGTTCATCACTACATACAATAGAGGTAAGCTCATCATAAAATTTTGCTAGGAAACAGCTGAAGGCAAATCTTGTCTTGGACAGCAGTACAGGTTTCCTTAGCTACATAAGTCAAGGAATCAAACTAATATAAAGTTTTACGGGATGTGAAATAATAGCAATTTGTATTGCAACTCCTGTTGAGTTAATGTCTTTAGGCAAATGAATCTATAGTTTGTAGTTGCATTATAAGAAAAATTTATCTTGCTGTGACAAAAGAGAGTTACTTTAGAGTTTTATCAGCCTCTTGGGTATGTACATTGGAAATACAGGTCCAAATTCTCCTCATCACGGCCTCAGTCATCCTCTCTATAGCACTCACAGTAATGCCAGTCCCCAAGGTGGGTGGATCTGGCAAGAGAATGTGTTGATTCATATTTGGACAATCGCCACTGGCAGAATTGTGTAGAGACACAGCTGTGATTTAAAGCAACTGTCCCTGGGCAGTGAAAATACCATCTGCCCTTCTCTGGAGCAAGTATCTTCTGAGGAGCAGATGAAACTGTTTCTGGACTGTTTGACCTCCGACCATCCTTCCATCAGCTAGTGAAAGAAGCCTGCAGCAATTCCAGCCCATCCTGTATAAGGGTCTCTCAATTCAATGAAGCTAAAAAGAGACTTTTAAAATATCTGCTTCTGAGGCAGGAGATCACTGGATTACAAACATGAAATGTGCATTTTCAAATTGAAAAAAAAAAAAAAAGACAACTTTTTTCCCAATAATGAACATTTTTACAGGATTTGCTTTTCATCAACATGAGGGGAACTAGAAAATATAGCACTTGTAAACCCTTAAAGCATGGCCTTTTGAAGATATTCCTTTGATCTTTAGTATTGATTTTTCTCTACAGGGAACACATTTCACTCTTATCATATAATGAAGCTGCATTATAAGATTTTATGCCACACCTTATTTACAAATGCGACACATTCATCATATTCACGGTTTTAAAGAATAGCCTTCAGACACATGAGAAAAAATAAATGCTGTCATCAAAGCAAAATTCTTCTTTGCTTCCCCTTTAAGACTGTCTCATGTTCTGTCATTCATAAACAGATTGTCTGTACTTTGATATTGACATCCTGCAGTTGTCAAAATTAAGGCATTTATTTTTGCGGAATTTTTTGGAGCTTGCTTTTCTGTTTTTTCATTTGGTTGGTTGCTTTTTTTTCATAAGCAGCATAGCCTTCTATCTGCCAGATACAAAACCAAGCCGTATCTGGAGGCTTAGGCCCCTGTTTTCCAGACACATCAATTCTCATTAGTCTCCCTGCATGAAGCAGATGAGATTCACCTATGGTAGCACTGTTAATGACATGACTTACCAGTTCTCCTGATAACTGAGACTACTGTGTGCTTTTGCCACATGCCTCTTTCTTGTTGCTTCATTATGCAGCAATCTACTCTGGTCACACAGCCAGCTCCTAAGTAGGTGTTCTGAGAGTCCACATCAGGTGACTCTTTTCTCTGCATGTTTCCTGAGCATGGCATATACCAGGATGAGAGCTTGCTAAACTTTCTGAGTCTATAGCTTATATAATGGCCCAAGAAGTTATTACAAACCAGAATTTCCCAGAATAAAGACATCCTCAAGCTAGTATCTCAAAGATTTAAAAAAACACAAACCCTTTAACCTCTGCTTTTTTTTTTTTTCTTATATACATCTGAGTCATTAGAAATCTTGTTTCTATAGAGAAGGATTTAATTACTGCCTGCAAGGGAATATACATTTACTTCTCTGGACTGGAAAAATTGAATTGCTGACCAATTAAAGGTAGTTAGCAAATTCGGAAGGTAATTGTAGCCCATTGTTACTTCTTCCTTCCTGAAGGAATTGAGCAGCTGCTGAATGCTGTCATTTATTAGAGTTCAACCTTCTTTATGCCCTTCTGCTGTCTCCAAAGGGATCACAATATCAAGAAAAGTCTCATTCGCAAAGCTGAGCAGGACTCTTGCAAGCAAAGGAATTCGTGCACAGAAATAGTTCATAACTTTAACATAATTTTATTTTGCTATTTGTTTATCTCAGGTAATCTGAAAGGAGTCAGATGCTGCTGAGATGTCATCTTTTTTTTTTCTATAGTAAACACCATAAAATACCTACAAATCATAATTCTATGAGTTGTAAAAAGAATATAGACCTCAGAAATATAAATTACAATGACTTTCCTTTTATTTTTTTGAAGTCTGAATCTCTTCAAAAACGAAAAAAAAAATATTACCTCAAAAAGCAAAAACATCTTTCACTTGCATGTCATTTAACTTGATTAGTGAAAGATAAATGCAAAATATTAATAAATTCAAAGTAATTGTAATAAAATATTGCTTATTCTGTTAGTATCCTGATAGTACAAAATGAGGATGTCTTCAACAGACACTCATGATAGTGCATAAGCATGGAAAAGCATATAATGTTTTTTCTTCTGTATGTTTTCTCAGTCCCCAGATATTAGGTATTTAGTAATCCCCAGTAGATTCTCTTTGCCATGACTTTCTCAGCCTTTGTTTTGAAAGCATGTGGGCTTCTCAGAGAAACAATAGGAGGAGACATAATTCACAAATTTTGTGAAAAGAACCAACTTTTTGTTTGTTTTTGAACATTGTAACTGACATCTTCATTAGACAACTAGTACTGTCATTGGAAGCCACAGTAAATACTTATTCCTTCTCTACTCTCTTTGTCACTGATGAATGTATAGACTTAAATCAATTTCTCCTTCAGCTGTCTCTTTTCCAAGATGGAAAGCTCTGGGACTGCCGACTTAATCATTTCTTGTGTGAAAGCTGTGCTAGGCTTGATTGCACCTGTAGTGCTCCTCTGAATCTCTTCTGATTTTTTGGTGTATCTCTTGAGATTAGCAATCATAATTTGTTGCTTCGTGCATATATAAACAGTATCTTAATTGCTTTCTCTACTTAATTTCATCATGATATATGGCCTTGTTTGGGATTTTTGACCACAGCAGAGCTTAGGCTTAGGTTTTCCTGTTATTATCTATTATGTTATTCCCTCATGGTGGTGACCAGACTTTGTTATTTCAAACATATAATCTGGGATTTACCATGTGTGTGGCTTTACATAATTTCATAATATTTTCGTCATGCATCATTTGAATGCCCACCCACGGTATTGCATAGATTTCAAATGTATGTATGGCAGACCGCTATAGCTACTAGACCATTGTAAGGCAGAATTCGGTTGGCATTGCAAGGCTCAAATCCATATGGCTAAACTTTTTTTCTTGTCTCCCTTTCCTTAGTCCAAAGTAGCACTATTGTGTCCATACACTATGAGAAATCACGCCGGCAATTTTCTTAGATAGTGCCAGTTGATACAAACTAAACTGATGTAATAACACTGAAAAGTTATGGACAGGAACATTACAAAGCTTGTTTGCCAGGTGAAGTATATTTCTCCCCACAGCTTTATATGCTGAGCATGATGCGATATGGTCTGGAATATCCCTTGGGTAAGTTGGGGTCAGCTGTTCCAGCTGTGCCCCCTCCTAAACTGCTTGTGCAGCCTCAGCCTGCTCATTGGTGGGGTGCTGTGAGGAGCAGAAAAGGCCTCAACTCTGTGTAAGCACTGCTCACCAATAATGAAAGCATTTCTGTATTATCAATGTTGTTTTCACCACAAATCCAAAACACAGCCCCATACTAGCCACTATGAAGAAAATTAGCTTTATCCCAGCACATGTTGAATGTCACTTTCATTGACATTTCCATGTGAAAACTCTCTATTTACTTCTTCTTGCTGGTTTCTATAATTTAATCAATTTAATCAGTTAAATTGATTTATTAGTCAAATATTTTTATTTATTTAAATTAAATTAAAATAGCATTGATTAAAATTATTTAATCAATTACTAATATATGCAGGGACCTTCACTTCTAGTTCATGGATGCTTAAGAGCTTTTGCTGAGTGGCCTGTCAAAAGCTTTCTAGGACAAGTAGATCACATCAAAGAGATCAAAGCTATCCATATCCTTGATGACTCTTTCAGAGGACTTTACTAAGTCTGAAGCTATTGTGTTCTTTACAGTTTCATCCATTTGGGCCTCAGACTTTGTTCCTGCAACTTGTTCATGGTAGAACTGAAACTGTTTTTTAAAACTTGGTATTGCTTTTCATACCTTGAAACCCTCAAGTATCAAGGAAATGTAAGTGAAATGTTAATAAAAATAATTAATATTTCAGCAGTTTCAATAGTGAGACTTTTAAGATTCCTGATAGTATGCATGAAGTCGCTGCCATTTACTAGAACTTGAAATCCTACTGTACTGAACCGAGATCTTCTGCTGAGTCTCTGGTCAAATAAATAAATAAACAAACAAATAAACTGATGTGGCATCTATTCCTTAAGGGTTTATAACTCCTCTATTTTCCTGAAAACTGTGACAAATGAGCCACAGAACAATGGGTAACCACAAGCACAGCACTGATGGTAGTTTGTCATGGAACTTCCAAACCAAGTTTTTAGTTTTCAATCATAGCAGTTTGTTAAAATGTTTCCCCATCCCCTGATGAAATGGCAGAAATGACAGGACACTGATACCTAGTCCTGGATGTTGGGTGTATATGCTTTTTTAGTGAAGACCTGTTCTGCTATTTACTTCTTGAAGGTTTATACTCTCTCCCAAGACCTGGTAGCCTAGATGTGGCTAGTCAAGCTCCCTCTGTTGTTTGACAGTCCTGCAGAGAAGCTGACCAAGAACTCTGAGCAGCAGCTCAGTTTGGCTTTAATGTTCAATTTCATATGGAAATTTTGATTATATTTTTCCCCTGATGAGGCTTTAAGGTTTCCTGTAATATTTCCTGGATTTACTTTCCTCAAATTTCTACCATTAGTAAAGATTTTTTTATGTTGGTTTATTGTTGCTCTGATGATAGGTAACTTCAGAAGACTTCAGACCCACTTGGAACTGAATCTAAAGGCAGAGATATGTCATCTGCATGTGCATTTAATCTTCACCTGTGCTCTGATGACACTGCAGTTACTATTGCTGATACCGGCTGTTTTGCTATGTCTTTTACTATTTTGTTCCTTTGTTTCTAGTTACCACAGAAGGAAATAACTAGTTTATTTCTTTTAAAATGCCAGTTAGCTTTAAAATGGCATGTGACATGTTTCCTTTAGTAAAAAATTGAATCTGATTTGAGAGTTTAATAATCTACATCTTAGCATGAATTCCTAGAACATGTAGATTTTCATGTGATTTATTTTGATTAATTCAAAACAGAGTACTTTAGAGAGAGTATTCCAGAATTACTCCTTATATTTTTCTTGTCCTTTTTGTTAAAAGTCAGTAAGAAGCAAAACAAAAATAACTGCATGAAACCATATATATATTGTTCCAGTTTGAGTGAAAAAAGAGTAGAAATATGATTGAAAAAAGTTGATATAGCAAAACATTTGCTTTATGTTTCCTGCTCTATTTCTGCTTTATGTTTTATCTAGCTTTGCCTGAACTGGCAGTGCATAGTCCAGCTTCAAAACTTTATTGAATGAACTCAAATGCCTGTGACTGTATCCCTTCCTTCTTGCACTCATAAAAAAATGAGGGAAAAGGGTATATAAGGAGATGCAGCTTTGTGTGGGCTTCATAATGCTAAGGCAAAAATATGTGACTTCATAAAGAACTAATTAACTCAAGCACGTAACAGGAAGAAAGAAAGTGCATAGTTAATCTAAACATAGGGATATGTACGTCAGGCACTTTTTTTAATCGTTTCTATGGGAATAGATATTTTACATGAAACAAACTTATCTTTTCTATAAGTGAATTTCCTCCCTCATTTTATCCCTCTGATTCTTCCATCATTATTACAGCTAATTTTTTTCTTTTTTTTTTTTTTCTTTTTTTTATATATTTTAGTAATATGGCTGGGAGTACATAGTACCAGTCTGTGAAATTTCTTAATTTCTGCTTTCAGTAAGACATGCTAAATTGCCCTTTTTCCCCTCACTCTGAAAACTGTCATTATATGCATTGTCCATAGGCAGTTCTTCATGGAAGAGATGTATTTTCATCTGAAACTCATTACTGCAGTGTTGATTATATAATAAACATTATAGTAACTGTTACTAATAAATAGATCCAGCATAGTCAAAAGCCATTTTCCTATTGCAGTCTAGGTGCTGTGAAGGGAAAACATACTGCAATGGTCTAATAAAAATGAGCATCATGATATAACTATTTTAAGTTAGTTGATATAAATCCAGCTAGTTTTATAATTTTATAGCTCAGCATCTTAATGAATGTTCAGGAATGTCTATTTTTAGAAATAGAAAGTGCTAAACAAAACCTGTAAACCAACATCAATATTTTACATAAAGGTAATAAGAAAACAATAGGAAGGGGTTTTGAGTAAAATAAACTGACTTCTAGCTGACACAGATGAAATCATTGAACAAGGCTACTAAATTTTTCATGGCTATTTCTTTCCAAAAATATTATTCCTACTTTTCTCAGAGCAGCATACATGGACACATGGAGAAAATTGGATCTGTTATGTAATGTGGAATTATGCCTAGATACTAATGTATAAGAATGGTGATATGCTTCCAATACTTGAGAAAGCAAAATCCAAATTCCAAATTAAATGTAAAGATATCTATAAAGCCAACATTGATTACTAGTCTTGCATTAGAAAAAAAACCTTAATACATAGAGTTTAGGCTCTGTCAGGAGTTGCTATTTTGTGTTGATTGATGCTTTTTAACAGTTTTATTCTTTAGTCTTCTATTTAATTAAACATGCTTTACTTTACAGATTTTTTTTTAAACCTAAAAATATTATATGCCTTTTTATTCATTGAAGGTATATTCAAAAATCTCTCCAAACCAATGCATATAAATCTGTGGATTTTCAATTGGTTGTATTTATGCTGAAGATTTTAAGCAAAGAACCCAAATGGCCATTCATTTTATTTTTCACTCAAAGTTATAAATGAAGTAATAATAGTGTAGGAGTAAAATTTGTTCCTTTCTGGTCACTTGTCCAGAGGCTAAGTTAGAGTAAGTGTTTTCATCAATCTTCCATTTATTGTTCTTCATTTTGTATCTACAGCACTGCTAAACTAAGGAACAATCCATCGGAGAATTTCATGTTCCTGTTTTTATAGGTACTTGATAGACTAACATTTAATGTTTTTCAAAAAGATTCTAACTACAGTGCTATCTGGGAAATGCATGTCTCTTTTTATATAATGTAGAAACCTGCAATACTATTGCATTTTGCAAGAAACTTAAAAAAGGCTTGCTTATATTGACATTGACTGTATTAATCAGTGTTATGCAGGACGTGGGGGTAAAATAGAGAGCCTTGTGGTTTTGGGTTTGGATTTTTTTGTTGTTTGTTTTTTCTTTTTTTTGTTCTTAAGGACATGATGAGTTTTCTTCTTATTGGATACTAGATATCTGCTATCCAAAAGAGGGAGCCATAACATTATACTATATCATTCCACTTTTTGAGGCTGTGAAACTGCATAAATTCTTTCATTCCTTTTTTTCTTAAAAATGATGCTTGCTCTGAGGTGATTTTTTTTGTTTGTTTGTTTTATATTGATAAGCAATGTAGCCCAGAACTGAATAATATACGTTAGTAACCTTATTGGAGCTGAGTGAAATGGTTACACCAAAGCCAAATACACTTTAACAAAACATCCTATCATGAAAAATAAATAAATAAATAAATAAATAAATAAACAAAAGGTTGCAATAGTTTCTCTTGCTCTTGAGTCCACCACATGCACTTTTACCAACTTCGAGAAAAGAGCTTAGTGTCTTTTTACTCATTTCCCATCTTTTGAAATGGAATATATATATATATATACATAAAACTATCAAAGAAAAGTGCCTAAAGTATTTTCTAAACATACTTTGATTGCTTATTTCTGTAAAAAGTGAGATTGACGTGAAAGATCACTCTTAATAACTGATGAGTCATCCACCCAGTTATTTGCTTGGAGGAACACATAAAGGTACTCATAAATGCATTGCACATATTTTGCAAAAAATGGTCTAGATTGCCTTCATATCTTAAAGGTCAGTGGACAAGAATGTATCTGAAAGAGTAGAATAGAAAAGCCCATAGTGATCACTAACGTCTTTTGCTTCTGTAATTTCTTTACAGCATTCTCTTTTCCTCTTCCTAAGAGTTCTGTGTGCCACACTGGGCTTCCAGCATGGCCCAGGTAAGCCTATTTGAGGAAGGACTTTTGGTATTCTTAGCATCAGAGGGGTATTGATAGCTGTTTCTAATATTTTTTAGCTAAAGTATAGGTTTGATTTTTGTGTTGATTTACAAATAAAAACCTCTCCCAACAGTTTCTCTTTGACTACATGTTGTTATTTTGTAGCAATATCATTGGCAGAAAGTAACATAAATGTTGACATTGCAGACCTATTTGTCAATAAAAAAGAATGAGTTAAAATCCTAGAAATCCTAGAGATGGAAGTCCAAAACCAAATTCTTTGATTTCTTCTAGTATTTTTCTTTTTATTCCTAATAATCTAAACCCTTCTGGTGTTTTTTTGAGTTTTCTGGTTTTGTTTTTTTTTTTGGTTTTGTCTTTGTTTTTTTGTTTGGGGTCTTTTGGGGGCTGTTGTTTTTTTATTATTATTTTTTGTGAAATTAATGCTGAGTAATTAAGAAGGAAGGGAAAGGGGAAGGGTAACAAGGAGATGAGGAAAACGGAGAAGAGAGAGGTTACAAACACTTAAGAACAACAAAGCTGTAGTATGGGAGAATAAGTATTCTTCAAAGAAGTGTATAAATTTAAACATGAACATTCCATCCACGGCATTTATTTGTTAGCTAAAGTTTGGTTGTCCATTAGAATAACTTCTTCCAGTTACTCAGCTCAAGAAACATAGATCTGACTTTTTTTCAGAGCTGCTAAGTATCAGCAGGTCCAGGAATTAACCTAGTTTTATAAATGCTCAGCAATTCTGTAACAGATCTGTTACACTGGAACTATGGTTTCATTTATTTTGAGATTTTCTCACTGGAAATATACATAATAGCAGTACTTTCTCCATGCTTTTTAAGAGCCTCTGATACTATTTGTGGAACTTGAAAGATACACATATATGGGAATTAGCATCATTCACACAAATCAGTATTTTACCACAGTGGTATCTGAAGTTCTCTAACAGTTTCTACTGTGATAAAATACATGGATAAGTTTTAGGAAAACTTATGTGGTTTTGGGAGTTATTTTAAGCTTTAAGAGTGATTCCACTGCAAAGTAGACAAGAAGGACTGCAGATTTTCCTCAGTAAAGTAAACAACTAAATAAAGCATAACAGAATAAACATTCCACCTTGAAATAATTTAGCTGAACAAAGCATCTAGGCAGCTTCCTCTCTACTCTGAATTCTTTCAACAATTTTTGTTTATCTCGTGTCTCTTTCTGACTATGGTCAATCCAGCCTATGATGTACCTTGTAACAGCTTGTAACTTGGCCTCACAATAGTCTTCTCCAGCAATACATTCAAACTCAAAACTTACAAAAAACAGAAGTTAGTTACAGATATTTATCTTCAACTGATTATTATTTGTTAAGAATTGTTCACCTTCATTTATTCTTGTATTTTTTTAAATTTCCTGTTAAAGACAGATTCTTTAGTTGGTATGTTTCAAAATTTGTGCTTTTCAGTTTTGCTATTGGTATTTCATGAGCTTTTATTTTATTGCCTCACAATAAGAAAAGAGCTTTCCAATTCACCATTTCTGTTGATACATGGAGTTTTTTTAGCAGTTTATATGAAATAATAAAATAATTTTAATTATTGAAGACTTTGTTATTTACAACAAAATGAAATACTTTATCTTAAATTCCAGATTGAATCCCCCTCCCATTTACGTCATAATGAAAGTGAGCAATCTTGCATAGCAGTTAATTTTATACCATAAAAAATATGCCCTCAGCTGTTATTAAGTCATCATAAAAGACATTATGAACTTGAGGTTAAGCCTATTTCTTGATCTTTAGCTTTCCCTTTTTGTCGTGATGAATTCATAAGAAAATATATTTGTTAACACCAGCTTGCATGTTTTGAAATTATAAGAGACAATGCATTGAAAAATACACTATGTGTGAAACTTTTGTCACTTGGATGTGATCCTTGCAAATGTAATTAAAAATAAAAGTTGTTATTTTAGCCATATTTTTACTTTCTGTTTCCCCTGTTGGCATTTGAAAATATGTTCATGTTTTCTCCAATTGTATTCAATGAAGTTCTTTCATGTGTCATCAGACTTACTTTGAATACTCCATAATGAAGTAAAAAACATTCATACTTTCTATTTATTATCTTGTTTTAATAATGTAAGTCCTCTGTCATACCGTGAACTCTGATTAACTAGTTACTGTGTTTAATGCAGGTTGTATCTGCACCTACACTGGAAAGTGGTCTTAATAAGAATTTAATTTGTTACTTCATAGTTGGAATTCCCAATTTCTGGTGATTTCTCTGTGACACATAAAATTATAATTTTACATTTTCTTTTCAAAAGCCAATGTATTCTGCAGTTTTCTGATGTGTTTATTTCAGTGTCTTTATTTTGGCATGCATTCAAAGCTTAAGTGTGGTAAGGCACTCTTATTTCCATTCTTTTTTGCTTCATCACTTACACATGACATTATTTCAATAAGCAATTAATCCTGGTAGGAGTGTTTTGTCTTTTCTTCTCTTTCCTATATGCACTACATTTTCTCTGCTCAAGTGTGCATAATATTGTTCAGCTTTTTCTCTGTTTTCTCTGTTTTTGCAGGACATTTTAGAACTTTCTTCCAAGTTGTATAATTCAGTAAAAACATTCTACTAACTGCAGTGGCTTGCAGTTAGGCTTCTATTACATTTCATGTTTTTTCCTTTTTTTTTTTTTTTCTGTTTCTGTCTTTTAATGATAGTTTCTTCAGTGATATATACATTTTAATGCCTTCTAAAGCCATGACTTCTTCAGCAAGTTACTAATGTATAAGTTGGATTTTGATTTTTTAAACCAAAGATTTTTAGCCCCCTGTATTGTTTTAAAATCTGTACTGTGTGTTTCTGTACTGTTCTTATTATGCAGTACTCATGTATAGCTGTTTATCTAATAAAAGATGTATTGCTTTTATAAGCAATAGTTTCACAATATTCTACTTGTCTTAAATTATATTGAAATTATATTTCAATCTCATTTTGGTAGCTGAACAAGCTATATTCTCCCTTTCTTTGCCAGGCTATGCAGAAAGAAGTCTCTTTACACTATCTGTATTTTTCTCTAACTTTATCCTCTGATGTACCAGTAATCACAATCTGTTGGTATTTTGCAATACTGTTTCCTCTGACATTTACCTTGAAAGGAACATGGATTTTATACCACTTATTTGTTTGAATACTGATGACTTCTGCGCAGAAGAGAATACATTAAAAAAAAATAAAAAAAAAATTATCCAAACAATTTTGTTCACATATTGTATTCTAATTGGCTCTGTCATGTAATGTTGTCTGTCTACTCACATTACATACACATGCACATGATACAAATTAATGTGGATTCTGCACACATACCAGCCCCTGTGCAGAGGGAAGGATATAAAGAGACTGGAAAGAAAAAAATTGTGATAATTTAACATCAGCCTTGACTACACAATAGTTGACCATTTCCACCCTATTTCAGCTGCCCAGCCTGCAGATCCTGGTGAGGGTCAGGCACTTCAGGCATTCCTGAACAAGCTGGTGCTCAGCTGTGTAGTCCATTCTGCCCTTCCTATTCCTTTGCAGCTCTCAAGTCCTCTGTTCTGCCTGTTAATGACTGTGACAGTATTTCCATTCCCTTTATAAAGATTATATCTAAATGTTACTGATGTCCATGGGAATATTCAGCTAGACCATGATGAGCTTTTCATCAGGACTATGTGCACTTCTGTTGTTTACCTGGAGCTTATATTTGACTGCTGTCACAGAACACTTTGAAATACTTTGTTGTAGTTACTGACTGGTAATTGGCAATTTCTGAGAGGCGCAATGGGAGTACTAATTTACTTGGTCTCTAATATAATAATGATCTTTCAGACCAGTGAGATAGAATCATATCTTTACAAAGACACTGCATATAATGTGCTAATACTATTTGTATATTTTTTTTCCTATTTGTAATTACTACAGATTACAGACACTATAAATATTTTCCATCAGGAAAGTGGAATTTTGTATGACAAATTTCAAGATGCTTGTAATTGGCCTATATATTTTTGTGCAGGTCTCCTAGAAACAGATCCCTTAAGAGTTTGCAGACTCCCAGAGTAATAAACACTCACTTAAACTGGTGTATCCCTAGTGATCTAAGTACTTTTGTGCTGTTCTATGAGAACTAGGTTCAATACCTTTAATATGCAAATGGTAAGCTGACTTTCACTTAAGTAATAGGCAGTATTTTCCATGTTGGGGGAATTCAGAAATATTAATATTAGTTAATTATTATAATTTTTGCCAGGCAGTGACTATCTATCAGCAGACATAGAAGAGTATATAACTCAGCGGTGGCCTGATCAATGACTACCCTAATAGTATAATAAACTATGGATGTTCAGTGGTGTGGGTGCATGTACTTAGGCCAAGTTAGATTCTGTGCTGTAGCTTTTGGGCCTTTCCTAAAGTTCTCTTAATGATGGAGTACAGACATTAGTAATTCTTAATTTTAACCTTCTCAATCCTTCATTGTTTTAATATCAATAAAGTATGAAGACAAACATGCCAGTGACATTAATTCTTTTGTTCCACAGATCACTGAGACTTGGATTAAAGATAAAAAGATCTTTTCTTACACTTGTTTCCAGTTTGGTCTCTAGAGAAAGGGGAGAGGACTTTCTTGCTGACACATCACACTACAGTGAAATTGCCACCCTCTTTTTTCTCACTTCCCTCAGGTCGAGGATCACTCAGATACCTCTGAACCTTCTACTTTCCTCTCTTCAAATTAGCAAGTCTGTCTGCCCCCACAAAATTCTACAGTACTCCAGTTCAAACCACAGCAGAAATACAGTGAAGCCAGTTGCTCTACAAGGCAGTGAGGCTAGACCCAAGGGAGTGGTACAGAGTATGAAAACAGGAAAATGCTGGAAATGTTATGATACTGCTGTCATTCTGTCAGATTTTTGGTAACTGGCTTCATGTGAATTAAGTTTCTATGGGGATCTTGTGGTACTACAGCTCACTACCAGATGCACTCTATGAAATTGTGATGTACATGGCTCTCATGAGTAAGTACTTCAACTGCAACTTTTAATTACACTTATTTATGCCCAAAAGTACACCAAAATATAAATATATATTTATCACCAAAGTAAAGCATATGTACATTTTTGCATTTAAGTGTTGAAGTTTTTTACACCACACCTAAGAAAGCAAATGCTTGTAAATGAAGGTGGTGACTTTGTTCTATGACTACCTTCATATTTAAGGCTTGACATCTTCAATTGTCTTTTTTATAAATAGGATTAAAAAAATCTCGGGTGCTCTGTAGTAATGCTGAAAACCTCATGCTTTATTAACCACTACTGACTACCTGCAAAAAAACCAAAGAAAATGTCTATGTCTTCCTTGTCCTTCAGATACTTGATAGGTCACTGGGTTGGAAATTTCTGTTTAAAGAAACATGATCACATCATTTGACCTGTCAGTTATCAGGATAAAACTAAACTTTGGGAACAATTAGGTGAAATAGGAATAAGAAGTCAACTATTATTTGCATTGTAAAGGGATATTTAATTTCAAGTTATCAGAGGTTTTTTCTACTGGGGGGCTGATCATTTAGATGACCACATAGTAAGGCTGAAGATATTCCAAAACTTGTATTGTAGCAAAAAGATTCCAAGTTTCCTGAATCTTTGTTCCTTGAGGTGAGAAACAGTGATAAAAGATAAAAAGCCCATGTTTCAATAATTGCTTAAATTTTCCAAAGGTACAAATTTTGTCAAGACATGTAATGAGGTAGAAAGAGTATGGGTATTAAAGAGTTTCACTGAAAGTTACCAACCAGTCATGCCATATAATTGTATTAATGTTATTTAGTCAGAAGTTCCTCTTTCTTGAAATATTTTCCTCAAACAATTTATTGAATGAAGTGGAATTTTTCAATCAAATGGAGCTGATTTGGTGGAGGACCCTGGGAACTACTGGTCAGTCAGCTTCACCTCTCTGCTTGGTATGATTATGAACCAGATCTTCCTGTTAAAGCATAAGGAAGAGAAAGAGGTGATTAGGGACAGCCAACATGGCTTTAGCAAGGGTGAATCATTGCTGACTAATCTGGTGGCCTTCAGTGATGGGCTGACTGCATCAGTGGACAATAGTCTACAGATGTCATGTACCTGGACTTCTGTAAAGCCTTTGATATGATCCCCTACAACAGTCCTGCTACTAAATGGAAGACATACAGGTTTGAAGGTTGGATGGTTAGATGGGTAAGGAATTGGCTGGATGGCCTAATCTAAAGATTAAATATCAATGTCTCAATGTCCAAGTGGAAACCAGTAATGAGAGGTATTCCTCAAGGCTCTCTACTGGGACCAATACTATTTAATGTTTTTATTATCTATACAGAAAATTGGATTAAATGCACACTCAAAAAGTTTTTAGATGACACCAAGATGAGTGGTGCAGTTGATATATTTGAGGGAAGGGAGACCATCCAGAGGAACTTTGGTTTGACAAGTGTGCCTGTGCAAATCTCATGAAGTTCAACAAGGTGAATTCCAAAGTCCTGCACCTTGGTTGGGCAACTCAGTATCACTGCAGACTGTGGGATAAAAAGATTGAGAGCTGCCCTGCTGTGAAGGACTTGTGGGCACTGATAGATAAAAAAACTTGATGTGAGCCAATGGCTTTAAACTGAAAGAGGGAAACATTTAGATTGGACATAAGGAAGATATATTTTACAGCAAAGTGTTGAGACACTGCAATAAGTTGCCTAGAGAAGTTGTGGATGTGCCATTATTGAAAGAGTTCAAGGCCAGGTTTGATGGGGCTTAGAACAACCTGATCTAGTGAAAGGTTTCTCTGCCCATGGCAGAGTGGTTAACTAGATGTTCTTTAAAGTTCCCTTTCAAACCAAACTATTCTATGACTCTGGATTGATAATGTAGACAGATCAGATGTTTTGCTGTGTTTTCCTTTGATATTTACCACAGTTTGATGTTATAGAATAGAAACTTGAAATGACCTGCAGAATTCTCCTTAACTCAGAGCACATGAGCATCTTACCTCAGTGTTGCTGTCTAGAACATATACCACTGGAGACCTTACAAGTACATGCATGACTTTCATGACACAGATGCTGTACAAATAAAAAAGAAAAAAATATTAAAAAATTCTATATTGATGTCATTATACACATAAAGGTAAAGCTATATTTACATAGATATATGTAGATATATGTATAGATATATCTAGATCTCTTCATCTCACCTCTGTGTCTAAAAACTAGATCAATATTGACACAGGTACCAATTCGGATATAGATACATGTATGTTTTCACCACAAGCAATGAAATTTCAGGAGTTTTTAATTGCCTACTAAATTCACAAGCTGACTAGTATGAAATTTAATTAATGTCAATTAACAAGAGGTGAAGGAAGCTGAAAATTAATGTGACTCATTTATTTTCCATTCTACCTCAATGTCCCCCTATTTATGTTCCTTAAAAGCTTTTTTTTTTTTTTTTTTTTTAAGATTTCAACTTTCACTCTGTACAAAATACTGATTCTGATGCTCTTTGCACAGACAAGTTATAGATAAACTACAACATTCATTTTGGTCCTATTTTTATTGTAGCTACCCACAGTATTGCATTTTAAATTATTTCAAAACCAGTGATCCAGAATCTTATCCTTGTTTACACAAACCTTTATTCTGCTTCATCTTTGTAAATCTACCCTTCTTTGAGACAAAGCCTTCCTTCCTTCCTTCCTCCCTCCCTTCCTACCTCCCCCCCTCCCTTCTTTTTTCTCCAGAGAACTAGTGATGCCTTCTGCCAGGTTGGCAAGTTTTCTTCTAGTAGCTCTAGGCATGTACTGTAACAAGTACACTGGTTTTCTTGATGCATGTAAATGCTGAGCCTTGGCTTTGTATTTTTTGGGACCCCCACATGTATATCTTATAAAAGTTCTCGGTGACAAGCATAGTACATAGCTGCTGTTTCTAACCACCTGCACTTTCAGAAAAGTATCACTTTTTCCTGAGTTTACATAGTTTATTTTATGGTTAAAAACTAGTGAAACACCTTTAAAACAGAAGTTGAGATCCATTTTATGTCATGAGACCAGGGACTTTAATACTGCATTTGTTAATATTTAAGACACATTTTAGTTCTAATTAAAACAACATATGCTACTCCTAGTATGTTACACACATAGGTATGTACACAAACTACACACAAATCATTTGTTCTCATGCACAACTGTTAGGAAATTTTTCCTATTTCTTTGAAATAATTATTTATATATTACTAGACATCACTGAATACATCTCTTAAGCAATCAAGATAGTTATGATCATGTGTCTGTGTATAACAGTTCAGTTCGCTATTTAATAAAATAAATGCTTTGCAAACATCACTCTTAAAGTAGTTAAAAAATCTGTCCAGCCTGTAGTCTTTCAGTTTTGGGAGTGTTATGAACTAGATTCTCAACATATTTGGGACAGAAAAAAACATAGAGGACCTTTACATATTTGACAAGTTTATTTTTTGTGGGTCTATATTGTAGGGAGCTGTTAGGAAAATTTGCTCTGAAATCTAAATGTGAATTTCATGAGCATAAATTTAAATGACAAATTATTAGGATGAGTACCAGTGTATTCCCCTTTTGATTTCCTTAGTGTTACTTTCCCCTTTCCTGATTGAAAGATTCAGAGATAGGTTCTCAAGCAGTAGGGTTTTTTGACCACTTGTAGCTGAGAGCAACTGTGCCAACATCTTTGAGAGTTTCTCCTCTTTAATTGCCTTAAAAAGTGGCTAGAAGTATATTAAACACGACATAGTTTTCTGATTTGAAAGTCCTTTTGTTTGCTGCAAAGATGGTTTGCCACCATGAGTTGATTTTTCAGATGGACAGTAACTGGAAGAACAGACACTACCAGAAGCTTGAATTTTATCAAAATGTGACAGATACTATTTAAAGCATTAGAAAATCAGTACTTCAAGTCATACATGAGTTCTTAGCCTTGATGCTACTACTGTAACTACTACAATGACTACTACTACTACTACTACTACTACCGCTACTACTGCTACTATTAAGCAAAGAACAATATCTTCAGTATTATAGATAAAATAGTTCTATCTCCACAAAGGAAACTGAAGAGATTCAGGTTTTTTTATTTAGAACACAAAGAGTTTTACTTATAATCTTACCCCTAGGAAAGGTATAAATACAATCCAGAAAACTGTCTTGGTTAGGACAGAAGTCACGTATAACTCAAATTTAAAACCATTAAGAGCAAGATCTGGCTTAATTTCTGGTAATCCATGGGATGCTATTAACAGAAAGGAATGAAGAATCTACGCTATTTTTAAATACATTTCCATTTTTTCAACAAGTCTAAATTCTCATTAGAAGGAATTACTTTTTACATTTGGGAAGTAAATGTAAGGATTATTGCAAATCTTCCAGGAAATGGGAAAGTATTTTCTCTAACATAACATTTTTATGTTTACTCTGAGGGAAATAGAAATTTTCATCAGATAGAATCATTAAAAGAACACAGATTCAACACTCATTTTTACTCAGGGTAAGAAGAATGCACAAAAGCAATTTCACAGGCTTCAGTGGGACTAGTCTTATTGCAAAATGTTTGTCATCCTGAATATGGGTTCCGGAATGTGGCCCAAGTACAGATAGCTCTCCTGACAAATAGTTCCAACAACTACAAGAATTTCCTTTTGAAGTAAGTATGTTTTCCTGATTTTTTTTCTTTCTTTTTACTACACCGGCAAAATTGTTTCCAGGAGATTACCCACAACCAGTACCTATGCCTTAAAAACCAGAAGAAAGAACTTTTCTGCAATAGCTTCCCACTGTAAAACTTGATATTTAAATCCATCATAAAAAAATATGACAAAGAATAATGCAAACCATGTAAAAATATTGTGATAAACGACAAAGTAAGCAGACAAATTCAGCCAGAAAGCAGCACTGCGAACTTAAGCAAACTCATTTTAATGTATTCTTTTTTTTTTTTAATATTTTATCATTCTTCTTAGAATTTGCTTGAGTTATGCTTAGGTTTACATCTCTATACATATGTATACATGTATAAATGTATGTATATATATAGAGAACAGTTCTGCTCATAAACTGGCCTATTTTTATTTGTTAAAATCAGATATGAGTAGTTTACTGATACTTTCCAATCATACAGAACTTATAACTAACTGCTGGATTTCAAAATGCTAATTTTCATTTGTACTATGACTACTTTTTCTTTCGAAACAGAAGTAATGGGATTAAATTCATCCTTATCCTTAACTTACACCTTTTTTTATTTTTTTTTTCGTTTTGCCTCTTCATTATCTCCTTAGGAGCAAATATTGACTGACAGAATATAGAGGAAATAGAGAACAATTAATTTGGTAAGATCTTGAACAGAGGTTGTTAAATCCCTATATTTTTTAAAATTTCCTTTATTGAACACTCTTATACAACTCAATGTTTTATTGAATTCTTTTTTTTAGACGTGTCAAAATATAAATGTCAAATTCTACACCACTGATTATCAATATAATAGATCATAATTTTTTGAAAGTAATGGCTAAATCTAATTGAGCCTGTATATATTGCCAATAAGCTTGAATGTATTATTAATTGACTTCAGCTGAACTATTAAAAATATGTAAATAGGGATAATCTCCTTATGTAGTTGTTGTGTAGTTTATCTAAAATGATGGAAAGGCCTACTGTTTCCATCCCCAAACATAAAAGTATTACTCACAATTTTCCCTATTTCACAGAATCTTTTCTTGAGTGTAATTTACAAAGATTATGTTTTGAATTTGGGCAAGCGGTTTAGGAGCTCTTTCTCAACAAACATATACAATGCGAAAATGCTGTCAGTATTTTTTGGAAATTGGAATTTTTAAGTACCAACATGCATGGCCCAAAAAACTGTAATATCGTTCCAGGCAGAAATTCCATGAAGCTGGTTTATATTTCCCTCAATTAGGTTTTGTAAGAGTTAAACAACCTGAGTACCACCCAACACCTAGAAAATTTGTACTTACGTAAACCTCTCTGACATTTGTATTTTCATATCAGGTGTTAACTAATATGAAATCTCTATTTGTATGAGATAAGGAAACAGAATCTAAAGTGATGTTGTCCTCATGTTGCTATTACTCTTACTACCAAAAAGCATGAAATTTAATTATAGAAGTTTGCGTTTTACTAGTAACGGAAGAAATTGGCCATCCCTTGAAGCATTCTGTTTTGCAGTGGCAGAAACATATTTCTAGAGAAATATTCTTGGTTGTTTATGGTGCATTTAAGTATTTAAGGCACATATATTTTTATGAATATTAATGTATTCATACAGAGAAATTGGAGGACTGTGAAAGCTGAGGCCCCATTCTATCCCTGGCTCTGACACAGAGCTACTCCGTAACTGAGACCAAGTCAACTCTCTGTGCAATGCTATCTGTGTACGGGATGAAGGTAGTGCCAGCCATATCCTTTTGTAGTCTTTCCAAGATTGCAGAACAGAGATTATAAACAGCATTCTTCACTTCCTGTCTTTTCTGTAATAACTTTACATCCTTTGCCTTAAAATTCATTTCTTTCTAAAATGTAATCATTTTAGAGATTTCTTTTGAGCTGCATTATGCATCCAGTATTTTTATTATTCCCTGATGTTAGTACCAACATTTTCCTTGAAGTAACCAAAGCACATTTGCTAGGATTTTGCACTGAAAACACATAGTATGATCTGCTCAAGATATGCTTCTTGTTTGGTCATGCTTGACAAGTAGTCCTTGATACCACTGAGGTATTTTTATTGTGATCAGTCACTGAAAGTCAGGAAAATAACTCGCCTTTTGGCATCCAGTAATTCTGTATGTGCTTAAAAGGCAAAAGGAGAAAGTTATTAAAATGACAACTGCTTTTATAAAAATTCTCTTCGTTCATTTCCCTTTGCTTTATTTTCCGTCTCCTCCCACCTCCTTTAGCAAAATTTTGGATTTATATCTACAAATGACTTTTCATAAACTCTCTCACTCACATACAGAATGCACTCAGCTTTCACTCAGGCATCTCTATTCATGTTCAAATATTAGTGCTTCTGCAGATAACATTTGCATGTAACACCTGCTGCAAGCCTTAGAAATTCAGAACGCATTCTGATATGAGTGGGAGCTGCATTATTATCTAGGCTTTTGCTCCAGTTGTCTTCTGCAGTTAAATAGATCTGACTTCATGGAAGAAACACACAAAATTATATATCTATAGAGTCTTATATCCCAGTCTATATATTCCAGTTTTCTTATAAGCATAAGATTTGTGCAGAAATTGAGAAAACTTTAAAACACTGATCATTAATGAGCTCTGATTTTCAGTAAGGTTTTCCTGTAACTGCAGAACCATTTGCAAAATTGGGAAAAGATGGGAAAGGAGAAAGAAGAGGAGAACAATTCTGTGCTTCTGTTTATCTCTGAAAATAGTTGCAAGAATCTGTGTGTGTGTGTGTGTGTGTGACCCTATAATAAATCAAATTCTGAGGTAATGGTTGTCCCTTCATGTGTCCTGTTATCATCATTCTTCAAGAAACATTAGTCTACCTTATTTTATCTCCCAAACAAACTTGTCCTCAGAAGAAATTATCAGTCCTGTTACATTCTGGCTCTACTTCTCCAATGATGCTGCCAGTAGATTACCTGCAACCCATGTTGTACAGATTCAGAAACCATGTGCTGATTGCCAGGGCATACGTGAGTGTCAGAATTAAGTTGTACAGTTCTTTTTTGCAGCATTGTGGGTGATGACATTTAAACTAGTGGATTTGGGTTATTACATTTTGTTTGGTGGATAAGTTGGGGAATGAAATCATCCTTATTGGCTGATCCCATGATGAGAGGGTGTGTCTGCCAGCACCATGCAACTGCTGCTGAGATCAGCATCCTTATGGAGCAACAGCCAGTGAGGGTAGAGCACAAATTCCTGCACATGGACTGCTGTCTGGAGGGAAGGACAGTCTTTTCAGAATGGTCACTTCTGCAGAAAAGCATGCAAATGCTGAAAGCTTGGAACACTTTATCCATGGAGCTTTATATATGGCAGGGCTGTTTCTCTCCACGTTTTTTCTACAAACTGCATCACCAAACTGCTTTTTGTGTTTAGGTGAGTCGTACTGGTTGCGTACGAAACATAATTTTCCATAATAATGGCTTCAAGACAATCTCTTCTTCGTTCAGAGGATAAATATGAAATACTTTGGTTGCTGACATCACTCCATCAAGTTTAAAAAGACTTGGCAACAATTTTAGGTACAATATTAGTATGTAGTAGTAGTATTAATACAGTTACATTTCTCCATTTAAAATTAATCTTGATTCTCTAACTTAAAAAAAAAAAAAAATCAAACCAAGATTTCTTTCATAGACATTTGACTGTATAACGTGACCTTGTAAAAGTTTTATATTTCTAATTAGCTGGAAACATTTAATTCTCTCTTGAATTTACGTTATTACATAGTACAAATGTACAAATGACAGGGCAAGGTATTCCACCTGACAAACTGACATACAGATAGCAATACACTTTAAAAAAAAAAAATAAAAAAAAACACATAGTTCTTTTAACAGAATTCTTAAGAATCATAGAAAAATTATAACACAAGACTTATAAATATTTAATTAGTCCACTCAATCTTTGGAATAGAAATTAACATTTCAAATATAGAGAATTACTTGGAAACAATGAGTTTTAAAGATCTGCCATTAGCAATTCACTACTACCAGTATTATTTATTAAACAAATCTTTTGATTGCATCACCAAAACTATTGCAAGTATTATACTGGCCTTTTTATCCATATTTATCCTTACCATGAGTAGCTGGTGTAATACTCAGCTATGATGCATGATCCTGCTGTGATTTCAGTAAAATATGAGTTTTATCACTGACTTTAATCAGGGCAAGACTAACACATTGGTTGTATATTTGTCTACTGAAAATGGAAAATATCTTAAGAAAATACCATTCTATTTTCTGACCTACAACTTAAGTCTGTGACAAGGTAAGTGGTTACTGTATGCACATCACCTTACAACAGCAAAGGATATCAATTCCCTTTTAGTTCATATGCATCATTCTTTTCTTTGAAGCTCATACAGTGAAATTGAGTGGATGTGACAGTGCGTTTCTTGCACTGAAGAAAAGGCAAAATGTCAGTCATCAGGCAATTGTTTTCTGCTGGTTACTTTAGAATCAAGTGGTCAGTGTGACCTTCTATGCTTTCTGCCTTGCTTTCTTGTGTGAATCTCTGATTACATATATTTGGTTGACAAGATTGTTTGGAAGCACTTCTGTAAAGCATCCTTGCACTTTAAGCCTGTTGACTTTAACTTACTGCTATGGATATCCAAAGGGATATCTCCCTCAGTTCTCAATCTTTCTGAACCCTGAGCTGCCACTTTAACAGATATAAAACCCACATTAATTTTGCTACTCCCACTAAAGAAAAACAAACCAAAACATTGACACTTCATTCTTAGTAGTAGTTAGATATATTTTTTTTTTCCCCATCCTTCTTAGCTGGGTTTGTTCTTTTCAGATGTTTCTGATGAAAACAAATGTGAAAGAAAGAAAGAAAAGGAGGGTAGCTTCTGTCTGGACAGGTGGAAAAGCATCCTGCACAAAAGTTAGGCTACATGGTTAGTGCTATATGGCAGTGAAAACTGAGTAATGTCTAATAGTGTTGCCAAATAGCATATGCATTGCTAGTTTTCTAATATGCACAAGCAGTTGTCATATATACAGCAACAGATGCTTAGATTTCAGCAATTTAGTGGGGGTTTTTTCTGAACTGTATAAGAGAAATATCCCCAAAGTGTTCTGCCGATACTGCCGCTCCACACCCCCCCACCTTAAAAGTATCTGCAGGACATCTTTAAGACACTTCTAAAGAAAGCATCTGCTCTTTTGCTGTCGGCAATTCCCATGCTAAAGAAAGTTAATCTACTCACCAAGTCTGTCAGTGTGAGCCTAGCTCTGTCTGTTCAGTGCTGCTTCTCTACCTGCTTCCTGCCTTCTGCATGTTACCGTATCTCCAGCGCTGAATGCACTTGCATCTCACTAGGTCTCCCTCTCTCCCAGCATCACTTTTAAGTCAGGCAGGCAGCGAGCAGAAGCCGAAGGGACTCTCTATCTGATTGGTTTCCATTCAGTGCCCCTGATTAATAAGAAACGTCCCTCACAGGGAGAGGTGTAGCTGCCTCTCACATAGATATTGCTGCTGATAGAGCCGCAGTGCTCAGCATGAGAAGGTTTGGGGCTGGGGGGGACAGGACGACGGCTTTGCCAGCCAAACAGTGATTTGCAACTGAATGCAGTGGGAGGGTTCAGAGAGGAAGGCTTTGTTAAGGACCCTCTTATTAACTGAGGCTTAGACACAGAGACTCATGCTACCAGCTCAGTTAGGTCTGTTTTAATAATAAGGGTAAAGGCATATCCATAATCTGTGAGTTATGTGGAGAAATAATTTACGCTAAATATCTACGCTAGCAATACAGTGCTATTTGTGTGCAATACACATTGGAGAATGCAAAATTATCCTCTAGCACTACTACAGTGACAAATGATTTTAAGGTGAAAGAAAGCAAGGTGTGTGAGATTTCCCCTTTGTACTCAATCAGTTTACAGCTCCAGTGTCACTTACAGCTGTTGCTAATGACGAGCTTCTCACTGTACCTGAAAATGGATATAATACAAAGTTGCAAGAGATGTTTTGGGAATTGTGACTAATATTGTTCAAGTCATTCACAGAAATATGCAGTTTTGCCAGCAACAGTAATGAATTTCCTGTTTTCTGGTGCAGCCTGTTTGGGTACAAGTAATCACTACTCTGTACTATGACACCAGATGTTCAATATTACAGAATATTGTGGTTTGCTTGAACTAGCATTTTCAAGTGAAGCATAACGTCGCCTGTTAAAATGAGAAAACTGAAGTATTATAAATTCTGGGTTTATTTGTGCATTTTTTGTGGGTTTCTGGGACTAATGACTATTTCAGTTAGTGACATAATATTAACATCTAATGGGTCTTCTAGGAACTGGTTGCTGTTACTTTCTGTACTGACAAACCCTGAAGATAGTTTTCCTCAAAAGTCTAGTGTGAGCCTGGATTAAGTAACATGAAATGCTCCAAAGCGTAGTTTTCTGGTCTTGTAGCAAAATTTAGTACCAAAATTTCCTCTTAGATGAGTCATGAGGCTAGTTGTAGTTGTGAAATGTTATTAGGGCTGTGCTTTCAGTAGCTGAGTTGAAAGAAGGTATTGGTTTATTCTGACAGAGAAACTGTACTATAACAAAAGGAAGATTTACATGAAATAGAGAAGTGGGAAACCTAAGTAAATTATTTATTTTGACTTTAGGGTCTTATTACTGCTTTAATACTGCTAGTTATGAGCTCAACGGGCTCATATTCATCGTACACTGTTCTTAGCAAGAACCAATTCACCATTAGATTTCATCTGAAATTATTGAGGGATTAATGCAATTCACATAGACATAGGTCAGAGCCTTTCCACTGATTTAAGTGGCAGTTAAATTGGGCTCTGAATGAACTAGATCTTCTCTGTGAATGCTACACATCCATGAAAACAATATTTGCATATGCATAGCAGAGTGTAGAATTTGGTCAAATATTTCTAAAAGCAGAAAGCAAAATCTAGATCCAGAATGAAATCAGTTATTGTATGTCAAAAAAACCCCCCATAAAGCGAAGTTTTAATTAGTAGTTTTACCCCAAAGCTGGCCCACTTTAGCAGTGGAACTACTGAAAAAAAACCCCAAATTTTGTCTCAGTAAATATATGAGAGAGCAAAAAGAGAAGTTACAGACACGAGTATTTCTGATGGCTTAAGGTCTCAGTGTAGACTTAAATATTCAGGATCTTAAAAAGATATTTTCTTAATAGGAAGATGTCTGGATGATAAAAATGCATGAGTAATGGCTCTAATGGCTCTAATTTTTTCATTGTATTGGCTTTTTTTTTACTCTTTTGGCTTCTGTTTGAGAACATTGTGGCTACTCTAATCAATATTAGGAGATCATCCAGGTACAGAGGAATCCCTGAAACATGAGAGATGAACAAAGTATCTTTTCACAATACTTTCTTGAGCTTATTGAGTGTCATCTGAGAAACAGGGCCTTGATTAAAGGCAGTCATAAATCTGTTCATAACAGTTGTAGAACATTCAGATAAATGGGAATGGCCCCATTTTTTTGATGCCATCTTCAAGTTTGTAGTAAAAAAAAAAACTTTATTTATATTAGTCAGAGTAAGGCTTGCTCTAACACATATTTTCATTGTGTTGTAAATATGGCACATTGACTACTACAGGGAAAAAGTATTGAAATTGCATGCTATATATTCACAAAAAAACCCCAAAGCTTTTCTAATGCAAACACTGTTGCATGATGCAGGTAAAAAGTTTTGCAACATACACTGCAAAGGGAATATACATCAAAAGTAGGCCAAAAAGGAAAAAGTGTAGGTGTGACAGCAAATAGGGAGAGATGGGTGGAAATCTAAGTCTGTGCTCTAACATGCAGAAGGCTACTCCATATAGGGGAGGAATATAAAATGCTCCTTCTGAAAGAGTGGGCAGTGAAAAGAGATATGGGAAAGCAGAAAGTGCACCAAAAGGATAAGGTAGGATTGCTTTTATTACAAGACAGGCTGTACTTCAGTTTTATATTTTATGAAGTCTCTTTTGGAATTGGGTCTCTTCTTTTTTCACACCATTCATCTTTATTTTTTTGCCATCATAAAGATTTGTCTGCTATCATCTGTGGGAAGCAGTGATTACATACCCAATCTTCATTGAAATTCCAAACATTTCCTTGTTTCACAGAGGCTAAGATCACTCAGCAGTGCACAGAGTTGGGCTGGTTGCCATGTTAAATCATTCTGAGTTCAAACACTGTTTCCCATCACTTTTTCTTTTCGTGACATACTTGCACTTAACCATTTTAAGCAAAACTAAAAGCAAGTAAAACTTCAGAAAGGGAAAGGAATGATTTATTTTTATCCCTGGCTTTTTCCACCTATATGTGCTCCACAGATGATATCTAGAAATCTACCGGTGAGACTGATATCTTGTGTGATCCCTTCCCATGCTTCTAATAAGCCAAGGTAAACCTGAATTTTCACAAATCTATGTTCCCACAAATGTCGCAGAGTCCATAAAGAAAACTCAGTCTAGGGTTTGGTAGTAAGAACTTCCCTTCATTATGCCACTTCAGTATTAGTTTTTTCCATTGTCAGAAATCTTAAATATGTATTTAATCTTTCCTAAATAAGAGACCCTGTGTGATGCCAAAAAAGAACAGTGCTGAACAGAACAGAACAATCAAGAAACATAAATTTGACACAGGCAGGCAGCCGGAACAACCACAAAACCACGGCTAGAATGCAAAGAATAAATTTATCTTGTTACCTCACTAACTGTACGATTCTGAAGCAACACCTGGGCAGAGACACCCAGGCAGGAATGCAGGCACCATTAGGCTCAGTCCATCCTAAGAGGCAGCAGGCCTGCTGTTTGCTCCAGCCCACACATGTGTAGTTTACCACTATGATGTGATCTCCTCTGTGCTTTTTCATGGTCTCTGAAATTTGATCTTTCCTCTCCCAAAACAGGGAGCTCAAGCAGGTCCATGAGAGTGCCTCCAAGACTTTCAAAATGCCTACATTATCTCTACACAGAAATTCTATTTCTCAAAATATTTCTCAGACAGTGTACAAACAGCAGTAGGTGCGGTATATGGGGTTTCCCCCACTTTATTCTCTAGGCTGTTATTCCTAGATGCAAAGTCACTTGAGGGAATCTACCATCCTTCTCACCATTCTTCTGCTTTAAACCCTTCTCTCCAAACAACTGCTAAATCGGACCTGACAAAACACTAGATTTTGGCTGTCCCCAGCCTATGTATGTCTTATACAGAGGATAGGGCATGAGAGAGAGAATAAGAAATCTTGTAATTCTTTCCCACTTTTTAACCTCTTCTTTTGATACAATTATGCAAGGAAACAGCCACTCTGTCTTGTCTGAAGGAGAATTATCTCTCTTTATATGACTCCAAGTTCCCAAAGAAGACATGAGAGGAGGGAAGGCGAGTATGTGGGAAGGAACATACATCAAAATCAAAATGTGGTAAGAACAATTAGACATTGCTAAACTCTGAGGTATTAAAAACAAAACAAAGTTAAAAGACATATATAAAGTAATCTGCTGTCACACAGACCGTTGAATTAGGCTAACATGTCTACAAACTCATTTGTGTTTCTGGTTTGAGAAACACAATAGTAAAAGATTTGGTTAAGAATATATGCAATCATCAGTTTCATAGCTTAATCTCTATACAGCATTTTTTGAAGTAAATTCAATCCCTAAATTTGAATTTTTCCAAGCTCAGTAAAACCCCAATAATTTATTTAGATAGTTGTCACAAAATTATTTGAGTTATTTTCATACATGCACATGCATATGCATATTTATATGCATGCATATCTTCTCCATTTATTTCAATGAGAAGGTTTATTTATCTCAGCAAGTCAAGATTCAAAACCAATATCATATTTAAGTTGATTTTATGGGTTAAATATGTAGAAAAAACATCTTTAGAAAACCTTACTGGTTTCAAATTTATTAATTTACTTTGAATTATTTTCTTTTGGTCATACATAAATCAATGGTATTGATCATTCCTATCTCATGTTCTTTCCTCAGTCCACAGATATACTGTTTTGAAATATTAAAATAAGATAAATCTGAGTTAGGTTATTCTGAACTGAAGTTTTAAAACATCGGGCCAGATATTACAACAAGGCCTTAATGATTTCCAAGCATTTAATCAGTTCAAAGCTGGTGAAAATTTTGAAAGTACATAGTAATCAAAGTGACTATTTGAAGTGTTAAGATTTTCAATCAATTTACCAAAATGATCATAGAAACATGATTTATTGCATACACCAAAAGGACAGTGTAGTATACTAAAGTAAAAAGGACAAATATTGGATGGAAGGTACTAATACATGAAGAGAAAGTGAAAATAAAGTCATGTCCATGGAAAGTGTGAGTGCCAAGCGGAGTTTCAAATCACAACCCTTTTATAAAGTGACTTCCTTTAGAACTTTATATTTCACTCTTATATAAGCACATTTTGCATGAATAGCTACACCTGGTCACAATCTTTAACACAGATTTTTTCTTGGAAATACTGGTTCACTGAAAGTATTGTAAATACTAGTTGCTTCTTGTTTATTTCCTTTATCAATGCTTTTGGAGACAAAATTGTGAGCATATTTTGCATTCTTGCACTAAATTGAACCTTTCCAAATTATTTAAATGCATTATTTAATTAAATTATTTGATTGACCTAATCCAAATAGATTTCATTTGCATCTTAGTCTCCAAGTGTTTTGAAACTATTTTGCTTGGGGGTAGGACTTTTCATTTCCCAGAAATTTGAAAAATCACATTGAATTGAAAATTTCTTGACCTCTCTCTGTGGTAGCTATCCAATTAACTGGAATAGCAATACAATTTTAGAAGATGCACTTGTGAAACAAATTAGCTTAATCTTCAGAGGTGAGATAATGAAGTTTATTCTTTTGGTAGAGGAAATAAATTTAAGGCAATAACTTGATTTGGATAACTTGGATCCACTTTCTACTTAAGAAAAAAAAATAAAAAAAATCATTTTTACCTTCAAACATTAAGAAAATAAGGGGGTTTAAATATTAATAAAAATATGCAAGACTTCCAACAGTCCAACAGAGCATACATTCCAACACAGAGTGACCCTCCACATACACTTCTTACAGAAGAGAATACCAAATCTACAATGGTGTTTAAGTACCTTCTAGGTAAAATAAACATATAAACAAAGAATGTAATACCATTTAGAAATGGTGACACTTCCATGGGCAGACATAACCCACCTTCACTTTCATCTTATATGGCTCTAATGGGCCACAGCAAAGCACTCATCTTGGATCAAACATATTGATCTGAAACTGCTCTCACTCTTATTCAGGTGTATATACACACACACCCCCAAATTCAGGGCACAACAGAAGTCCTTGTGGCTCAGAAGAGACACAAGTAAAGTTCTCTGCAGTGTAAATGTCACCTACTAACTATAGACAGATTGAAAATTTCTGAAAATAAAAATAAATACCGTGATATTTGTGACTTGCTAAGGAACAGCTAGGAAGTACATTAGCTCCACATGAAATTTCCATCCTTAATTCCACAGCTAGAGTCCTTAGGAGTTTTGTATGTGCATTCAAAAATTGATCAAGATGAACTGCTAACCATTCAGCTGTCATTTCTTCATAAGCTTGATGCCTAAATTCTTTGCTTACAGTGTGTGACATATGACAGTTGTGAAGAGTTACTGAAAAAAAAAAAATCGTAGGAGGAGAGGGTTTTTTCCTCTAATATTGAAGAAGAAGCTGGTTTAGAATAAAGGAAATAGCAGAAGCATTATCATTTTTTAAAGCTAAGCAAAGCTCTGACAGATGATGTTTTGCACGTTGATATGACAAGGTAAAGCATGAACCCGAAAATGAATAAATTAGCTTTTTTTTTTTTTTTTTTTTAAAATTGGGATAAATGTGCATGCATAATTAAGTCAATTAACAGTGATCTTAGTCTGTCAGTGCAGAATACTCCCAGACCTCTCCCATGTTACTCTCTGCCTATGGGTGTAAAACAATGCATAAATGCATAATCTTCTCAGCATGTACTATTGCTGTACTTCACCGGTTTGGGAAATATCTATACCTTTTACATCATGTTATTTAGATGAACTTCTTCACCTTCTGTGTGGCAATATTCAAGTTTCCTTCCACTACAGTCCTTGGAGCACACCCAAAAATCTCTAATTGTGCTGTAATTAGATCTTGAGATGAAATTAATTTCACCTCTTTTACTGGTCCAGAAGTTAGGCAGCCACTTCAAGTTATTTCATTTATAAACACTGGAAGGTGAAAGAGGTCTCCAGAGGAAGATTCATCCCATTTTGAAATAACTCTCTAAGATATTTGAAGAAAATTGAAGTTGCTAAGCAACCTCATCTGGATTTTTTTTTCTTTCTCTCTAATGACTATGGAGGGAACCCTGCTGAGGAACTCAACTCTTTGCCTAACTTCCAACTGCTCATGATAGGAGAGATGAATCCTGTCCTCCAGTTCCAGCTCCCAGAGTTCTGAAATGTCTATGATTCATGATGCCAATTATTCAAGCGACATCTTTTCCCCCCACCTTGTTATTTAACTGTGTTCCTAGTCATCATGATTGGGAAGAAAGAATGAAAGGGCAACCAAAAACAAAGGACAAGAAAGAAGATTTTAGCATGTATTATTTGTTAAAAAATGATGGTCAGTGTTATCTCAGAGCTTGGCTTTGTCATGCTGCTGAATTGCAAGAAGATATCTATCTAGATCATACAAACACAGCAATGCAGAGAGAATAAGCAATGCTATTAAGTAGTTTGACCTGGTCAAACCAGATAAGTTTAATGAATTCATAGATTCTACTAGTTGTGGGTGCATTAGCAGATGATTCAGATTTTTCTAATTAAACATATTTTAGAGCAGAAAAAGAAGTAGATAACAACAATACCATATTTATTCCTCTCATTTTTTAATTATTAGCTTTTCTGTCTTTAATTTTGGTTTGAAAATAAAAAAGCCACTCTAAACGACTTAAAAAGTTCTGTTTCAGTCAACTCTAATAGCTTTACTCTCTGATAAGAGGAGAGAATTAATATTGTGCTGTCATGTTTATATGCCCATTCTTTTATTATGAAAACCCTATGCCCTGTTTTATGGGACTATAAACTATGCAGTGTTTGTTTTCCTGGCCTTTATTTTCATAAAGCTGTGACTGTTTTAATGTGAATAATCTTAACTGGGAAAATTATGTGGTTTCAAGTCCCTTGCAATTAGTTTTCTCTAAAATATAATATAAAATATTTTTGGTAAGTGTTGCTGTTGTTACAGCAGCATGAGTTTTAAATGAGTCTCCCTTGTGGGGGGCTCTCTGTAAGTTAAAGTATTTACAAGTATCAGAGGCAGTACTGTCTAGATTATATTGAATTCCTGGATATTACCAGGAGGTTAATGGAAACCCCATAACCATGTTCTGTAACTATGTACACAGCAACACTTGAATTTATAGAGGTTAACATAAAAGTACTATCCTTTTTTGTAATCAGTTACTCTTTTCTGCTGTTTTCCAAGCACCCTAAATTAGGTATGGAGATGGGGAAAAAAACAAAACAAAACAAAAAAACCCAAACCAACCAACCAATCAAATACCCCACAAAAACAAAACTAACAAACAAAAAAAAGGCAAACAAACCAAAAAAAAAAAAAAAAAAACAAGAAAAAAAACGAAAAAGAAAAGAAGAAGCAAAGAAGCATACCTCACAATAAGAATAAAAAGAAAAAAAGAAGAGATAGGTGAGAGGAAAATATATTAGATAATTGCATCTAAATGTAAGACTTGATCATCTGGTTATCCTGTTGCCTAAAAAAGCATCCAAAAATTATTAAGATCCAGAATTTATTCAAAATGGAAAAGATATTTGAATGTTTTGAAAAACAATATACAGTGTTCAAAAAATACATTATTCTAAGAGGTACAGAAAAACTTAAGATTAAAAATAGTATCCTGAAGTGAATAGGCATCATCTTATCACGAAGGCCTGATGGAGTATTATAGTACTTTATTTCTGAGTCCCCTCAAACAGCAAAATATTCAGGTTACTTCAGCAGACAACAAGTGGTTTAGATGTAGCTGACTTTACAGACTTGTGTTTGAATGGGTCTCCAACACTGTGTTGTGACAGTCAGGTTTTGCTATTACCTATTTCTATTTTTGTGGTGAATAGAGGGCTTTTGTAGAACTTGGCAACATGTCTGAAAACATGTTGTAAGACTCTGATTTTACATTATGGAGTGTATGTCTAGATCAGATATTGGGAAAAACTCCTTCATGGAAAGGGTTTTCAAGCCCTGGAACAGGCTGCCCAAGGAAGTAGGTGACTCATCATCCCTGGAGGTATTTAAAAGGTATGTAGATGTGGTACTCAGGGACATGGTTTAGTGGTGGATTTGACAGTGCTGGGTTAATATTTGGACTTGATGATCTTAGAGATCTTTCCCAAACTAAATAGTTATATAGTTCTAATACACAATTTAAATAGCCAAAGATCTCTCAGTGTAAGGGATGCAAAGGAACAGCACATATGCAACTGCTGAAATTATTACTCTCAGTCATAAAAGAGCTTAGGGCATTTCCTCTTGTGTGTTGTGTCTTTCCTAGATGATAACACGGATTTCGGACCACCGTACAGGAACCTGCTCAAAGCTTAATTGTTGCCACATTGCCCTGGTTAGGGGGAAGGGAATATGCACCTCCTGCTCTCTGACACAACAGTAAGGACTTCAGAAGTGGGCTTGCCCACTAGTTCAGCAGTGGTACTTTTTGTCACAAATATATTTTTGATGGGTATATTTTTTATGGAATTTTTTGGAAGGCTGTTTAGTTTTTTGGTTTTTTGGGGTTTGGGTGGGGTTTTTTCTTTGTGGGTTTGTGTTTGGTTTTTTTGTTTTTTTTTTTTTTTTTTATTGTGGTGGTGGTGTTTGGGTTTTTTACTGGGTTTTGCTAGTTTTTGTTTGTTTGTTCTTGTTGTTGTTGCTGTGGTTTGGGGATGGGAGAGTGTGTCTTTCTCCATTACAATTCAATTTACCACCTGTAAATTTACCACGCCTAGATGAGGGTTTTTTCCTCAAAAGGTCATTCATCATTAGACTACCATCTGCAAAAATGTAGCTTACTTTTGGCAATGTTGAGCTGTCTTCCATCTTGTCAGGAGACATTCAGTATTTCTCAGCTCTAACCACTGCATTCAGTGGCTAAATCACTGTTACACACATTGTTCAGGGAGCTAAAGTAGTGATAACAGAGCTCCATCTGCTTGCACATTTTGTCCAGTTGCAAATCATAGCTTTCACTTGAATATATTCCAATACTGCCAATATCCCATTTCTTTCTCTTTGGAGCCCTCTGTCTTAAGAAAATTATTTATTATTCAATTAAAAGAGTGGCAAGAAACATTCACACACCTGAAGATCAAAACTCATGAAGCCAGTTACTGGAATTAAAATAAAACATTTTGAAAGACATTACTCTGAGAAGTTAAGCTGGGAAAACTATTGTTTCTGAGCTTAGTTGTTGTGCACATCACTTTTAAAACTTTGTTTTAGAACAAATAAAGAAGAAAATTTAAAATTAAAGCTACATCATTTGTAACAGTATGGAAAATAAATTAATTAACAGACACAAACAAAAGCAAATAATGATTCTTGGAGGAGTTAAAGTATGGGAATAAGCAATACAAGCCCCAAGTAATGTGTTGCAATAATTAGGCTGTCAGCAATATTTTTCCTCGATTTTGTTAGCAATTAGTTTATATCTCTTGTAAATAACAGTGCTACAATTTCTAATAGCCTTAGTTATTTCTGAGTATTGAGTCTGTAATTTTGATTGTAGAAATATATTGTGGCAAATTGAAATATTAAGACTTGTATAAGATTTATTATTCAAATTTTAAAGCTTCAATGACAATGTTGTCCAGTTGCTACCAAGAAACCATCTTTATTATATGCATAAAAATTACTGTATTGCCTTGAGGATACACTTATCTATTTAGTGTATGTGGTGTTAATATGGTGAATTCTCATCTATCCTCTCAAGTCAAGCAGAGAGCTGAGGGCACTGTAATAAGGAAGTCTGCAGGTTAGAGGCCCTCATAGCTGATCAAATAGATAACAAAGAATAAAAATCTTTTCTATAGCAGTGTCATTTTACTGTTTTAACATAGGGTTTGCTGAGTTTTCTATTGTAAATGCAATTTTGCAAACTTGCACAGTTGTTCGGGAAAATGACTCTAAGCAATACTTAATTTGAGCATAAGAATTGAGCAGATTAAAACAAATGCCTATGCTTTTACCTTGGTGCATTCAGCATTCATACAGTGTATCATTAAAAATTCTATTATCATAACATATGCAGATTCAATCATTGACCTGATCTTACTATGTTGCCAGTCACAACTCTTCTCCTCAGGCACTGATATGGACCCTCCTGGAAAGATTAAAAAGGAGCAGCCACCCTTTTGTTGGTCCCTTCAAACCAGGTCCTGTCTCAACACTTGCTCTCCTGTTACTGCTCTGCTCTTTTCCTCCTACATCTGAGAAGGTATGAGGGGACTTTCACACTCTTCTCCAGTGTCTAAGCCTTAAGAACCCCTCTGCTGCTCTTTAGCTTGCAAATGTATGTTTTATAGCACAAAAAAAGAGTTGGAGGACCATTAAAAAGGGGCTCTGAATTAAAAGAATTTCCTCTGCATAATTCTGAAGAGTTTGTACTATAAAATTAATTCTCACCTGCTAAGCTAAAAACTAGTGCAGCCAAAGGGTTCTTCATTTTCAGGAAGATGCAAAGATCTTTTATCCTTCAGATCTGTGGTTAGACTTGATGTGGAGACTAACTTACCAGTGGCTGCTAGATTTCCTGTCGTGTAAGTTACATTCTTTCGAAACTACCCTCTGGGATTTTTTTTTCCAGACTCCCTTCTCTTTTATAACTTCTAAATTATTTGTCTTGTTGTCTTCTTCCGCCAAGCTTCTTAAAAGATTAAATTGAATTTGCTCCCCTTTCAGTTAGGAATGCAGTGAGAGCAAGAAAAGAATTTGATAATATTCTACATGTCACTGATTAGCTTTAAAGTATTTATTATCACTGGTTTAAACCACAGTTTCATTCATAATCCTTATGAAAAATGAAAAAAAAAAAATAAATCCATCTATGTGCAACTTTCCCCAAGGACAAATACTGTTGTTGACATTAAGGAGAATATAAATCCTAGGGAAATTAGACCACTGTTGAAACTCAGTCTGTGTCAAGCTGCCTAAAACTGTTTGTGGTACTGTAGAGCAAAGCAGGGTCTCCTGAGAAATCACTTGATGTGTCAGAAAAAGCATGCGGTCTGTGTGAACTACTGTTCTGGAGACATTAAAGACCTCCAAGATAAATTAATGCAGCCCAGACGCTATGCCAGCCTCACTGTGATAATTCTGACACATTCAGTTTACCCCAAAGGAGAGCCATACTCATTTAGTCAAATGTAATTTCTCCTCTGACTGATGGTTGTTGCATTTAGAGTTTAAAAATATCCCAAACCTACAACTCTTCATTTGGTGACATCTTAGCACAAGTAGCAGGCAGTCACAAAGCCTCAGATTAATAGGGCTTCAGGGCAGATTTGCTTTATTCTGACAGTTTCTGTTTCATTCTGTTGTGTTCCTCTGTTGCCATAAGGTTTTATCTCACTAATACATTTTTAATAATCAGACTTTTAATGCACAAAATGTAAATAATAAACACGGAGTAAACATGCAAATAACTACCAACAGATGTCCACATTTTTTTAGAAATGGTTTTGTTTGTCTAAGACACACTTAAAGAACTGTTTGTTTAGGATTTATTAGGATTCATGATTAGTATTTGTTAATCATGTGCTGAATATATAGTAATGCTTTTCTCAGCTCTCTCAGAATGAATGTACTTTTTAAAATTACATATGCAAGGATATGAGTTGATCTTCAAAAAAGTGTATAGTCCCAGCAGTTTTAATAATTAGATGAGAATTACCAATATTCTGATTTTTCTTCTTTGTGTGTGTGTGTGTGTGTGTGATGTTTCTTAAGTTCAACCTTTAAGCACATTGACAGATATATAATTCCCATCATCTTACTGGTAAGAAATCAGTTTTCCATGGTTCTTCTCTCTGTAGATTTGGGGATCTTGTAAGTAAGTGCTGACTTTAACAGTGCTATTACTTCTAGTTTTTTGGGTGAATGGTGTAAATGAAAATTACCAAAATAAAAACCAAAACAAAACAAAAACAAGCAAACAAAACCAAACAAAAAGAACCCAAAAAACTTCACCCCGCCAAAACAAAACAAAACAAAAGACAAACAAACAAAAAACCACCACCAACAACAACAAATAAATTTTAAAGCAACCAGTCAGTGTTGTGGGGGTTTTTTGTTGCTCTTGCCTATGCAAAACACAATATGTGTAATTAAGCTGGGTATGGACTGAAGGGTTTGTCAGCCCTCACTATTTTATTTTAGGGATTTTGACTTTTCTGGTCTCATTTTAAGTGGGAAAACTTTGATATGTCAAAAATTCTCAAAGGACAGGTAAATTATCTCCTGACAGCTGTACTGATATGATCAAGTTTGTATAGCTTCAGGCTATAAATTAAGCTATCCTTCCAGCACTTTGAAATTGATGTATGGTATGATATTACAGAATTTTTTCAAAGTAGCATGGAAAAAAGAGTAAGTATATTCATACTAAATGAATATGATATATTAAGATAAGTATATGTTTAAAATTGAACATAAACTTCACATCATGATAGTGTTATTATTTAAGTGTACTGGATAAGGTATTAAAATAACAGGTTTTTCTGTGACACTGAAAGATTAGCTCATTCTCCCTTTTTCTATGTACTAGTGCTGTCAGTGTGCCATTATCATTGCTTTCCATCTAATTGCTTGTTTAAGATAATAATAAAAGTCTTTTCTCACATACAAATCTGTCATTAATTATTGCCTTTTTACACACAAAGCAGCCTTTAACTCAGCATGAGCTTCAAAAGTGGAAATAACGGATGCTAGTGAAGATAGATTGAACGATGTCATGAGTGTAATGAGTAAGCACATCATGCTTTCAGATCTCTCAGTGAAAAAAATCAGAGGGTTTGTAATGTGTGTGTGAGGGGGTTGGTTGTTTGTTTTCCTGTGAAGTTTTTTTTTCAGTCTTCTAGTACTTCAGTAAATTAGGTGGCATGTTTGAAACAGCATCTGGGGAGGCGTCTGAGGATATGTGGTGATGTATACTACATGATTTGGCTATTTGGCTTTCAGGAGAACACCACTCAAAGATGCTAACCTGTATAAAGAAAGGAAGAAAACAAAATAACTCAGCAAGATCACAATGCAAATACAGCAAACAGAATGAGCAAAGTGCTGCCAGAAGAGGCCAGTTTTCACAGTGGGCAAAGAATGGAGTCCATACTATTCAAGAACCACTAATTTATTTATGAATTAGGGAAAACTTGATTCTTACACATTAAACTTTAAAGCAGTAACCACTTGACACCCAGTTCTTACTTGTTAATGCTCACTGGTTAATGCTTTATCACCTAAGCACATTAGCACCTTGTAGCACTGCCGGATTATAAGGTGATAAAAGAAGTGAATTCCCAAATAGAAAAGTTGTAAGCGTCCTCTAATGCTTTGTGTACTGTGACTGCAATATGTGGAACAGCTCCAGATTCCTTGAAATACCGGTGTTGCACCCTGTTCCTGCTCACCTGGGATCACATTCCTGCACTAAATCCTTCTTCAAACTACTCTATCTTTTTACCCAACACTGGAACACCTCACCAATAATGTTTCTAATGTTAGGAGTGTAAGGACTGATAAACCATAATGATAGGTGTTGAAATGTCAATAACTTATCTAGCATGCATGATTTTTGTGATGATGAAAAACTTGATGCCTCTTTGTGGGAGAGAAACAGGTATTTGTGTTTTGTTTTTTGGGGTTTTTTTTAAACTTTGCTTGCTTTTGTTTTCTGAAGTAAACTAAGTTGATGTACGTTCTATTTTACGGATACATCAGGACAACTACATGCAGAACAACCATGTATCAAGGCTTGTCTGTGTTTGAGGTCATTGAAAATATGCAAAATTCAATAAGTTTTGTCCCTTGTCCTTGGTTTCTTGGCATCCTGATGCCAGTTGGGGTAGTCTGTGTGCTACAGCCTGGTTGCATGCTTCAGTCTTATTCTTTACAAATAGATCAGCAGCACAATCTGTGTATAGCAGTTCCAAGGCTTTCCAACTGCACCACTGTTGTGTGGTGAACTGAATGTCTGAATAAGAATAGTATGTGTCATGTGCATCTAAGTGCACAAGAGCTGTGTGGACAGCACATCCATTGAACAGCAGGGTTTCCAAATCAGGTGCAAAAGTATGAAAGGCTAATTCATTTAAGTAGGAGAACTTATACTATGTCTTTCCACCAAAAAGATACCCAAATAGGTACTTTTTGAGTGAAAAACATGCCATCAAAAATAACCTAAAAATTGCCTATTTTGAGGGAAAATTTAAGTGACAACCCAAACAGGAACCTTTTTTCTTCAAATTCAAATCTAATAATGATTTAACATTACAATTGTGCTATTTTTCTGAAGATCTTTTTTGTTTCCTACATTTCTAATTTTTTTTTAAATTAAAACTAAAATAAAAAGCCAGAAGGCATATACTTTCCAAAGAAATTACTTATGATTCAATGTCAACTTTTTATGTCAGGCAAAACAAATAGATTAAAAACACTTAATTCTCCACAGCAAGGAGACTTCCTGAAGTCTAAAGCAATTTTCTTGAATGTTTTCAAGATTTTCATTATGTGAACCATTTACCCTCACAATGTTTGAAAGTTTTGGCTATATGAGCTTAACAAATCAGTGGTTAGCTCTTCACAAATATATAAATACCTTTCTTATGGAGATGTCAGATTCTCTATCATGGTATCAAATGCCATGATGCCTCTGTGGTGAAGCTGCTCTTCCCCCCGGTGTGACATCCTCACAGGCCACTGTTTAGCAGTGCCTTCTACAGATGAATCAAGAGATAGGAATATGGAGCTCTACTGGCAATAGTTCTCTGATTAATCCACTAGATGCATGTATGTTCCTATTTCCCTAGTAAACCATTTTTACTCTTCTGCTCCTCTCACAGCATCTGTGACACTTCCTTCAATGACCACTTCATTAGCCCAGCTACCCTACAATCAATTTGGAAATCAGCTGATGTTTTCTCCATGGAAAATTCCATCTACTTCATGATATAATTGCTCATAACTGGGAAGGGATTGCTGAAAACGTAGAACTGACTGTCTCTGTAGAAGTGCCCGTCTCTTTGCCTAAATTGCATGTAACATCCCAAATTTTTGATATTGGAGGTGTTCCCCTGGTACCTGTGGTTACAATGTAAATCACCTTGTGAAAGCAATAATGTGCAATAATGTCTTTGAAGAAATACACCTTGTGAGTATTTCTAGTAGAGTATAATAGAATTTTTAGCCTTGAACTAACAGATATACTTGGAAATCTAAATCAGATGTAAAAACATTTCTATTTGGATGGCATACATTTGTTTTTCCCATTATTCTGAGTTAAACAAAAGATCCAGATAATACAAGTAAACCAAAAGCAGCAGGGATTTTATTTAGTGTTCATTTTAGCTTGAAGTTTCATAATATAAATCCTTAAATTGTCATAAATATTTTATAACATTTTCTTCCAGAGTATCTTCAATTTGTATTTGTCTATGACTAAAATATTTTCATGGGATGTTCTCAAAGATATTTGGAAAACTTAGAAATGTATATTTATACTTTCAGAGAAGAAATGATTATGCTAGTAAAATAATCATAAGATCACTCAGAAAATGTTGTGCTAAGATTTATATTAAAAGAAATAAGAACCGATGTTAAAATATTTAACTCAGCTCTCAGCTGTTAAAATTCTCATTGCTATGATGCTAGAGAGGAAAAATTCTAATGACTGTCTCATGAAAAACCTTGAAAAACTTTTTCATTACTCAATTGTATTTCCTGTTGAATAGTTTTTGGGTTTTTTTTTTTTTTTTTGGATTAACATTCAATTTTTAAGGATGTCTTGGGGTTTCTTTCACTTGAATACCAGATTACTGAGCAGTGCTTTCAACTCATTTTAACACTATTTAAACATGTGGATCATATGTTCCCACAGGACATGTTCTTTGGATTTGGGAATATGTTAAGTATAGCCTTCTTTCATCTGAAGTGTACCTTTTTTTCCCCCAACATATATTTTTTCATTCCTTCTGGGGTTTTTTTGTTGTTTTTTTTTTTTTCCTCTGGATTCAATAATGAGTAGCCAATGGGCTTCGATGCAAGAAATTGCAGCCTCTAGAAAAGTTCCTTCAGAAATAATTTTTTGTATGAGGAACTATAAGAGAAAGGTCAGTCAAACTACATACAACTAACATTTTTGATCTCAAATGTTTGGCTTCTAAGAGAAGCTGTTCCTTTGACTTCATGAGATGACTCATTTGTACAAATATGTATGTATCCTTGCCAAAGTGAGATCCTTAACACTTTTTCTCTTATATTTCATAATCTTCAATAAGTTCCATTCATTCTTCCATAAGAATTTGGTGTAAAAAGTTATCTTTGCATATTTGAGTAACCAGACCAATTCTAAATTTCAAGGGCAGTTTCAATTATTGTAATTGAGTTGCATTGTTGAGAAATATGTGCAATGCATTTTCATTCAACAAAGACAGTCCCTGTGCTCAGTGGGTGATTTTTTTCATGAAAAATGTAAGTCTAAAGAAATAAAATTACTTAGGGACTAGATTTGCATACCATGTAGATAAATTTGATGCAAGTCTGAGTAGCTTCTGTGTTATTCTGTTTATAAGGAGAGCACAAGTTGACATGTTTCCTTGCCTCTCTTTCCTTTTTGAAAGTTAAATGATAGCTTTTGTAGTGTTTTCTTTGAGTTTTGGATATCTATTCAAACACCTGCTTCAGTATTGTGAATGAAATTCAAAATATCCTTCTTCCAGACACTGGGACATTAGAAATGCAGCACTGAACAGAACACATCCTGTTATATTGCAAAAAGCAATTTAAAATGTCAGTTTATTCAGTCAGGTGAAAGTAATCCTATTCTAGGAAGCAATTAGAAGGGTTTACAGCTATTAGTTGTCTCAGGTCAGGATGATTAGAGAAAGAATCCTATTTATTTAAATAACTATGGGGCATTATTATTATCTGTACTGTCAGGGTTTAAGACTTTACTGTCACTTGACAAAAGCGCTTTAAAAATTACTCCTCTATGCCAAATTATTTTATATATAGTAGGAAAAAATCCTTGCTTGCATAGAAATTACTTAGTAATCCCAGATTGCATTGTATTTGTTACTATCTTAACCTACTTTTCCCTCATCCTTCTCATTTCTTCTGCTTGAGTTGTCTTCAAATTCAAATGTGACTAAGAGACAAAGTTGACAACCTCCCTTTTGTAAAGCACCATCTCATAACTCAATGCATTTTATAGTAGTGTTTTTGCTCATTTCAGCTGTTATTTGAGCAAAACTGTAGTGCTTAAGTTAGGGCTATGATTGTTTGGGTGACAGTAAATGACACTAAATTTTTTGAAAGAATAAGATAACTGTAAGTTGACAGTATAATAAATAAAACCAGTGACACAGAAATACTCTTCTCTTTCAGATGGGGCTGAAGCTCTAACCTCAGAGTAAGTCTGACTTTCACGTAACTAAAATAAAAAGTTTTGCATTCTTTTTTTGGTTCAAAGGGATCAAGATACAACAAAAAATCAGTGAAAGCAAAGGTGCTTGTTGGTTTTATCTGAGTTACTAGTGCAAGTTAAAATCTTTAAGGAGAAAATAGTTTACTTTGACATGTTTACTCATGTGAAAATTGCAAGATACCTTGTCTTGTCCTCACATTAGTAGAACCCTGTAGTGAGGCCACATAGTGCCTGTTGCAAGGCATGCAGGGATACCATAAAGATACAAAAATTCTTCACATTATACCTCATTGTAATTTGAACGTTATTTAAAGAAATTAGTGCTAAAAAAGATTTCTTGTGAGCTATGGAAAGAATGATGGATCCAATAGAAAACCTGATGGACGAAAATGAAGGATTTCTTAGGTTTGGTATTTTGAGATGCCTAGGCTTCTACAATTATGCTCAATTCATCTTGCAGAGTCTGGGTCTCCCCATATTTAATAGCTTTGTGTTTTTGTTTTTTTTCCTGTTTTTGAGCTAAAGAAGTAACTCTACCAAATTGTCTGCTTGCTTTTCCAACTGACTTTTCTTCTAGTATTTGTGGCTTGCAAGAATAATGAAGCATTATGTGCTTATAAGTTAAAGAATAAACAAGAAACTGTCTATCTTGACGATTTCCAACAATCCACATATTAATTGCTTTTGACCACAGGCATCTTCAGTATTAACATCTTTTATTTATGTGTTTGTTTAGAAATCAATGTCCATTAATCAAATTAGGAGCCCGGAGGGTATTTCTGCCTGAAAAAAAAAAAAAAAGTCATAAGGAAATGCAAGGTAGCATTTTATGTAATTCTTGATCACTGTGGCTTCACAGAAAGGAACAGTCTAAGTATATCCCCTTAAATGGCAAAGTTTCTCTCTGCCAGTTCTGACAGTGCCAACTACCTGTTCATTTTGTAAGATTACTTTTATTGAAAAGCTTGCTCTCATTTATATCTAATATACCTGCAGAGGCAGGTTGTTTCATGAAACAATAAAAAGCAGAGAATACAGGAGTTTCCATTTTCCTTAACCCAACAAGAAGGACAAGGAGGTCATTAAATTCCTGGTTCTTCACATGCAGGGAAAGTACTGTGACTATTTAAATCAATTTCCTATCTGGCAATAGAAAAGTATTTTCTGGAGACAGAGAAATATAAAGGGGAGAGGGAAACATTTTTTAAAAATGGCATCTAAGTATCACTTTTCTGAAGACTCTTCTAAATTCTTTTCCTTCTGATTTTTCTAGTCTAGGAAGAAAAAAACTGACAAAGCACATGAAACAAACGTTTCATTTTATTTTTTTTCTTTATAATATATATGAAAATTAGTCCAAATCTTAAACTAATCTTAAAAGAAAAATTATGATTTTGCCCTCCCTATTAAAAAGAGGGGAGGACAAAGAAATCCTATGGACTCTTCATCTTGTCAAGCATTTTTGATTTGAATCCTCTGTAAGCAGTAGCAGTCATCTCTTGACTTCAATGAAAGCTGAAGTATACCTTGACAAGAAACCTAATTAAAGTCCCATTGTACCTGGACTTTGCCCTCCAGCATTTTCACTTTACTACTCGTCAGCAGCAATGTCACTATACAAAAATAATCTTAAAAGTAAGGGTTTGGTCACCTATTGCGACAGCGTGGTGGATCGCTCCCCCTTCCCCTATCCCTCCTAGCCACGTGGTCCCCTAGGTGTCCCAGCACAGAGCTACACACACAGACCGCAGGAGAGGAAGCAGAGAGAGCGTTTATTTCCATGGTCAGGGTATTTAAGGGGCTTTAGGGGATGTGGGTCACAACCAATGAAAACCGAGGGTTAACAGCAAATGGGGAA
>JAWWTY010000077.1:71102308-71112511 GCA_035222235.1 Margarornis squamiger | reverse complement strand
AGTTTTCTCCATCTTCTTCAGAGACCCATCTCTTGCAGGCTTTATTCCACTTCTGATATTGTAAGTTTATTGCTACAACCTATGCAGACAGAGTCATAAAAGAAGTGCTTTCTTATGGTGGTAAGAGATTTAATGGGAAGCAATGCCCACCACACAATTTCAAAGATCACGAGTCCGAAAACTTTGTATGACTTCAAAATTGAATATGGGTTTATTTGTAACATATTTGTATAGAATTAATCAGAAGGTGTTTTGGGAAAGATTTTCACTTGAAAAATGCTAATTAATCTGATGAGTCATGTTTCATGGGGGGTTTTTACCTTGTTTTTTTTGTTTGGTTGGTTGGTTTTGTTGGTGGTGGTTTTGTTTTTTTGGTTGGTTGGGACTTTTGTGCATTTATCTCTTGCTGCTCACATCTGATTCATGCATCCATTTCTACTCATTCTTTTTCCCTCTAATTCCTTCATTTCTTCTTTTGTCTCATCTTCTTTCTTCTCCTGACCTCTCTCATGACAATTCTGTTTTGCTATTTTTAAACCATCTAATCTTCATTTGCTATTCTACCATTCAAATCAATGGATGCATAATATTTGGCAGGTTTTCGTCTCAGATTCCTTTTTATCCAGAAGATTACGCTGAAGTGCTCTTATCTACCAAAAGTGTTCTTTTTTCCTCTTGATATCATCCTAAATGGCATTCAGTTCCATCTGGATATTGTCATTAACTCAGAAATTTACTAATCTTTCAATTTGTTCTGTATAATACCTATAAGCCAACTCCTTTGATGGCTGTCTATGAAATTGAACTCCTGTCTCAGGAACTGCAACATCATACTACCTAGACTTGAAAAATAAGCAAGTAATTTTTTTCAGGGATTCATATAAAATCCCACTGCGAAGTTTATTTATATTATCTGTTATCAAAGCATAAATACTTCCTTGTTTTCTTCTTCTTCTTCTGACTTACATTGTTGTCATGGCTTACTTGTGTTGTCTCTGATTAGTTTTGGGTTTTTTTTATAAGAGGAAGATTGGTTTCCGTTGGAAGCCTCTGGAAGTTTCCCTCCATCCTGTAGAGCAGAGCCAATCAGGGCCAGCTCCAAGGAAAACCTCCCATTTTTAAACAATTAATTTACACCCCTGCGTGAAAATATATTTAAGAAGTTGTTGTGAAGTTGAAATTGGGCAGCCATGGATTAACAACATCACAACGCAGGCATCAAGGTCAGTGCAGGAGGGAGAAGCAGGGGGAGGGACCCCACAGATCAGGGAGAGGACTTAAAGCTATTACTCCCTGACTACATGGTGATGACCATGGTGATTACAAGCTGTCCCCTCGAAGCCCATGGCATCTATTGGGGTGCAAAGACCCCACTGCCGGAGCAGGGGGAGGCATGAAAGAAGCTGTTACCTCGTGGGAGGCCCCCAAGGTGGAGCAGAAGTCCTGCAAAGATTTGTGGCCGAGATCCATGGAGGAAGAAGCCCACGCCTAAGCAGGTACAGCCAGCTTTTCATAAGAGACTGCACCCCATGGAATGACCCACGAGAGAGGAGATCTCTCTCATGGGGGGGACCCCATGGAACGCAGGGGAAGGACTCAGAGTTATGATTCCCCTGTGACTGTGGTGATGACTGTGGTGAAGCAAGCTGTCCCCTTTGCAGCCCGCAGGAAAGACCCCTGAGACAGCACCTTTGGAAGAACTGCTGCTCAAATTTTCAACTTAGATCTGCAGATGGCTGACCCAACAACAACTGACTGTAAACCTTCTATTCCCTGTTCCCCACACTGTTGGCAGAAGCGGGGGCATGGAGAGCCTGAGGGGTGGTGGTTAGAAAGGTCTTTCTAAACTGGGTTTCTTTATTTCTTATTTTTAGTTTTTAGTTTGTTAGTAATAAATTTAAGCATTATTCTAAGTTCTGCTTTGTTCATGGTATTAATCAAAGCTCCTCTTTTGGTTGTTATCTCTAGCCATAAATTCCTAGCTGTTTTCTTTTTCTTCCCTCTGGAAGATGAAAAAAGGGGGGGCGGGGAAAGACCTTGAAGGAGTTTTGCTGGACACCAGGCATTTATCCAGGCTCAAACCACCACATTTGTCTAAAATGGCATTGTTTCATTGTTTTTAAGGGCATCAATCACAATTTCTCACTCTACTTATCATTCTTTATTCTCTACAAAAAAGTTACTTGGAACACCTGATGAAGAACAAACATTAGCACCCATCGTTGTTTCCCTAAACATTGAAATAAAGAGCTTCAATATTTTTTATAATGCTTGTCCTCTAACTTAAGTACAAATATGATATCATTACTGGCCAAAACCCTTTGTTAAAAATTTCTCCAGGAAATTTGACAGCCTCTTAATTTAATGTTTTTGTTTGGTTGGTTGGTTTTTTTAAAGACTGGAATGCAAGCTCTGTGGTACACAAGGTTTTAATAATTTGACATCAGTGCAGCACTTCCTTCTGTGATGCTGGTTCAGAACTGTGACATTTAAGTACCACAATCAACTGAAAACTGTCAACACAAACATCTTTTTTTTTCTTTTTCTGCAGAAAAAATATCAGCATTATACTCACTAATAACCTTTGTGGACTTTCATGATAGCCAACCTGCTGGGTCAAAACCCCAGGGATTTTAGTTTCTCGAAACAAAGAACAGCCTTAGCATGTAAGACTACCTTGCACAAATTGTATCACTGTGGTGCAGTAGGCATTTCTTCTAATGAATGGGAACTTTTCCCACACTCCAACTTGTCACTGCTTCACAGTTTTATCTTTTGAATTCTACATGCCAGTGAGGACTATTTTCAGGCACTTCCCTGGCTGTCTTAAGAAGGACCAGCCCTCTCTGAAATCCACAACACCCACTAGCAGGTGAAGCTTCTGGTATAGTCCCTTCAGCACAGAACGTCTCCTTTACCCTGTTTCTGTTATTATGAAAGTGTCCTCTTTCTGAGGAGAAGACTTTTTAATATCATGCTAAAAGTCTGGTGCTCATAAATGTGATGGTTTGAACAAACATTATTCCTCTGTCAGGTGGTATCAACCAGATCTCTGAATAGAGGAAAACAGATTGTGGGTGGAATCTCAGTTATTGTTCAATTAATAAAACAACATATTTTCATGATAAATAATCAAACTTGTTCTTTTATATCTGAAGTTGCTAAATGTTAGAGTGTCAAGAAAATTCTTCTTCCTATGAAACATCTCTGAGCTATAGTGGTAAGTAGACAGGATAAGTCAATGAATTGCCAAAATTTGTGCAAATTATGTTAAAGTGCAGTCAAGTAATTAAAAAGTAAAACAGGGAAGAAACTAGTCTGGAGACAAATACATATAATTTATTTGAATATTCAGTTTACAGAGAAATAAATTAGCCTCTATTTAGATCAAATGGGTAAGAAAGATGGGCAAGATTACTCTGTAACTTCTTATTGCTAAAATAAAGGTTAAGGTGTCTTACAGAATTTGGCTGATCTGAAAATATATTAGTGTGATCTGTCACCTTTCGTGTAATCAATAGCTTTGGAATGCATTCAAAAAGTGTTTTGACTGTTCTGTGAAGTTTTTAGATCTCTTTTTGAAAGCCTATAATTTGACTTATCATTAAATATCAGTCATGTCACTGTGGTCAGGGGTGTGAAACTTCAGAGAGAATTTGAACCCAAATCAAAATTAAGAATAAGGTGTGTAAAGTCATTCCTATTGACTTCAACTCTACCTAACAACTAGGTCCCATGCCAGTACATAACAAAGACATTTTCTCCACCAGTGGAAGGTTTATGAGAGTCATTACTTTAAAGATATTTCAAACCTCTAAATTTAAGAACATATAAATACGTGTGTACTCATCAGACAACCTTTTCAGGCTAGAAAATAAATATTTTTCATTTCCAATTCAAATGACCCTAAAACTATAAAACACCTCTGGCTTTAAGTCTGATCATATCTTTGAATGTTAATACTCCCCAGAAATTTGAAAGAAGTTCATAATAAAGGCTTAGATATATTGACTAATTTTATGTAGCTGGAGTACTTTTAAAAATGGCTACCAGATATTAAATTGCAATTCCTATTTACAGGAAATGCTATGGTACTTGGGAGATCAAGAGTACAATTTTTCTGACTACAAAGGTGACTGGAATTAATACATAGATACATCAGGAAAGACATAAAAATATTCTCTGTGACTACAAAAAGAATGAGACTATATCTGAAAAATAAGCAACATTCAAAATTATCCAGAACAAGTCAAGCTAACTGCATCACAGAAATATTTGTGTGTGGAATGATAACATCTTCTGCTTTGCATATGCATCTTATCTTACAGAAACAGAACTTGTTTGGTGTGTGGGATTGATCCCAGCTAGCAACTAAGCACCCACCAGCCAGTTGTTCACTCCCCACTCCCAGGATGATGGGAGAGAGTATTAGAAGGGCAAATGCAAGAAAAACTCATGGATTGAGATAAAGACAGTTTAATAAGTGAATTGAAAAAGCATCCAAAATCCAATAGGTGATGCAAACGCAATTACAAACCATCTCTTGCCAGCAGACTGATGGCAACCAGTCTCTGAGTAATGGTTACCTTGGAAAAACTCCCTCCCCACAAGTTTTATCAGTGAGCACGATGTTAAACGGTATGGTATGGTTTTCTTTTGCTTCTAAAATAAGGCTGTTCTTACTATCATCAATTCAAGTCAGGAGAAAGGAACTATAAGCATAAACATTTAGGAAATCTTAAAATATTTCATAATTAAATGTCACAGTACTCTCAAAACAAGTGAACCACCCTACGCCATATTTGAAGAAAAGAAATTTCAGATGTGTGAATCCTTGAGGAAATTAAATAGAGAGACAATGCAGCTGACATAGCCAGAGATTCAAAAAGGGTATTTTAGAACACAATTTTCCAAATGTTTTATAAATATTTTTTTTATTTCTGTTAGAATGGATGTTTCTGCTCACATCAGAGATGGCAAAAGCTTCGACCAGGATTTGCAACTCAGAGTCTCAAGTCATTTAACTTTGGGCACCACAATATAAAAAAAGATATTAAGCTATTAGAGAGCATCCAAAGAAGGGCCTCGAGGATGGTGAAGCGTCTGGAGGGCAAGCCGTCTGAGGAATGACTGAGGTCACTTTGTTTGTTCAGCCTGGAGAACAGGAGACTGAGGGGAGACCTCATTGCAGTTTGCAACTTCCTTGTGAGGGAGAGTGGAGGGGCAAGTACTGATCTCTTCACTCAGAGTGAGAGTACTCAAGGAAACGTAGTGAGGCTGAGTCAGGGGAGGTTTAGGTTAGATATCAGGAAAAAGTTTTTCACCCAGAGGGCAGCTGGACACTGGAACGGGCTCCTCAGAGCAGTGGTCGCAGGATCAAGCCTGACAGAGTTCAAGAAACATTTAGACAATGCTCTCAGACACAGGTTGTGGTTCTTGTGGTGTGCTGTGCAGCGCCAGGAGTTGGACTTGATGATCCTGATGGGTCCTTATCAGCTCAGCATATTCTATGATTTGATTGAATGTTCATAAAACTACTTGTTTCAAGGTTGGAGAGGATATTATCACTGTTTCAAGCTCATAGGCACTCATGATGCTATACACTGAACATCATCTGCAAGCAGCAGATGAATCTTGCCAATACTTGAACGAACAGGAAATCTTAATAAACAAGTTTTAAGGTCACAATGGCATATGTTGTTATCAGTATGTTGCCATGTAAAATATTTAAGTTGACTCACATCTTCTAAATAAATCTCAAAGTGTAAGACACCAAGTAAGATTTGATAATGCCATGTCTTCCCAGGGTTAAGAGCAACATGACCTCACACTAATATAGTCATGCAGACATTGCTCCAGAACTAAGAATTACCTTACAGGGAAGAATCATCTCTCGGGTAAATGTTGTCAGTGTAGTCTCACTTAGATTTCCATGTAAAATTAGTACAGATAAGGAAGCAATTCTGAAATACAATTGACCTGTCCTGCTTCAGCTATTTGACAAATAGTCTGGCCTTCTGTCAATCAGCTGTCTATGGCCTCTGGATCACCTTCTTCCTTCAGGGACATAAAATTCTCTTTAGGAGGTGGAGAAGATATATCTGAGGCAGAACCACAACAATCCTTTCAATAGACATGTCTGTTCTCCTTAGCACCTGTGTCTCAGTATTGTCTCCTGGAATGTGGGCTGCCAGCAAAGCCAAAAAAATTGTATTTCCTGTAGCTGAATGCACCATCACTAGAGAAAATGAATGAAAAAGACCAGTCTTAGAAGAGTACAGACAAAATTGAAATACATTACCATAAAAAAAGCCTGAGGAGATAAAAATAAATGATGTTAAGTGAAGGCTTGTGAGAAAGGGAAGAAAGTAGTGTAACTATCTATGGAAGCTTTCAAGTGCACTAGGGTTGTGACTGAATAATGGAATGTGGATTAAAAAAAAAAAAATAATAAAAATATAGGGACGAGGTGTGAGCTGAGTAGGCAATGACACAAATTGCCTGGGCAAAAAAAGATCATCATAAGCCAGGAGAAAATGTAAAAACAGGAAGAGAAGTTTGTCAGACAAATGTGATCAGGCCCTGTAGCAGGAGAGGTGAACTAATATTACTGAGTAGACTAAAACCAGCTAAAGCCCAGACATCTCGTATGTAATATTACTACACAAACTGACCCTTTTCATGTGTCCACTGATTTATATATTTTTAATATGTAAGATATAGGCTGAATGAGTTTAAGGAGGAGAAGAAAAACAGATCCCAGAGAACAGGTAAATTGAAATCACCATGAAAAAAATCCTTCTGTTTTCATCTGTGCAGTGTAGATTATAAATTAGGCTGCACCAGTGATTTAAATCAAATTGTTTTGAAGAATCACGGGCTGATTCATTCTTAAAAATTGCTTCATAGCACATAGACAAAAAGAGAGTGAAGGACGTTTTGTCATTTAAAGTCACTAAACTTTGAGTATTTAAAACCAAAAAATTCTAGACGATTTAGTAACTGCTACAAACACGGTTCTTATTCATTGTTAGATATTAAATAAGGATCTGCCACTGAAATAGATAGAGTAAAACTATGCTTTCAAGTTTTGCTTTCAAATAGATTAAGCAGTATTGCTTAATAAAGTTGAATTTCTAATTAGCTAACTTCAAAATCCCCTAAACACAGAGCATGAAATAAATTTGAAAGTTCTGCTAAAGTCAAGGTAAATAGCATGCAATAGTCTTCATCCATTGATAGTTGAAAAGTAACCTGTTTCTCAAATACTCTTGTATCAAAGTTGGAATTTTTGTTTTGGATGAGTAGAGGACTAGATGGCTAAATAACAAGTTTGATGGTCAGAATCAGTGAGTAGTTTTTAATTGTTCTTATTCTACCTGGAGGTCCATGGCAAGCATCTCTTGCAAGGGTCTGTCTAGAACAAATTTGTTTTAGCATTTTGATCGATGCCCTCAAGAAGAAAGTGAGGGAGACCATTCTGATAAATCTGAGAGGGGGCACCAAAGTCAGGTGTGAGTGGGGGGCAGGGGTTTAGTCAAGGACAATCTTGTCACCCAGAGAGATGTAGACAGGCTGGAGGCAGAGTCCAACAGGAACCTCATATATTTCAATGAGGACAAAGCTAAGCGCTGTCTGGGGCAGGAAACACTAATGAAGGGACATGGTCTGGGAGTAGCTGAGTGGCAGTAGCTCTGCAGGGAGGGATCTGGGGCCCTTGACAGACACAAACTGAGCATCAGTCAGCTGTATGCTGTGGCACACTGGGAGATATTCACAGGGGCATAGACAGGGCACCAAAGGGAGGAGTTATTGCCCTCTGCATGAAAATGACACTTGTGAAACAGTAGCCCAAGACTTTGAGCAGCTTTTGCAATACAAGTAGAGCTAAGAGACCTTTTGATACATCATTAATAAACAAAGAGTTGTGTTCAGATGTAAGCAAGAGTGTTTCTTACAGGCAGCCAAAACAGTTTCACTGAAGAAGAGCCCATGATTCATTTTCCATGCCAAATTTTAGAGGTATTTTGAACATGGGTATCTTCATAATATCTTTCCATGTTTGGCAGCTGTCTGTGAATATTTTATTAAAATAGACAATAAAGCTGTTATTTCCTATTGGGTTCTAAACAGCACTCGCTGCTGCTGTGGAATACATTCTGTCACTACATGAACACAAGGGAGAAAAAGCACTGTCAAAACTTTAGATTCCTCCGGGGTCTGTCATAGCTGTACGAGCATAAGTTGTTGCAGAAGGATAATTGGCTAATTTTACCTCCTGTTAATTTCTTTCCCCTTTTTTTGTTTCCACGATAAGGTCAGTCTAGGTACCATTAGGAGTATTTGCCTGTTGCTCCCGAACAACAATGTGAATCCTTTCTGTCTCCTGTTTCCACTCCAATAATTTATTCCGCCAAATAATAATGGACTAAAATTCCATTTCTTTGTTGCCTGTATTTACAGAAGAAAGAATGGGAACACTTTCCACTATTTGTCTCATTATTATTTCATTTGATTCTGGACAAGTAACAGACTGGGCACCCTTCATTCCTCCTTACCTGATTCAGTGAGAGATATCTTTCGAGGTAGCCTTGCATGAAGATATTAACTGAATTGGTTGATAATTTTTTTTTCAGATAAAGAGTATTTCATTAAAAAATATAATTTGTGAAAATTTGTTCTGTCTGCAGAGAAAAACCCCACATTTGAAATGAAACAGACAGACGAAATTGTTCTCCCAATTACTGCAAGGCTTCAGGGAGTTGCCTGGGGTATTTCATAACCCACAGAACTCTTTTTTTTTTTTTTTTTTTAATTATATTTGCAGACTCACAATTCACTTCCAAGGCTCATTTCATCATCTTGCTGAACTGTTACGCCTTCCTTTGTTACCTAAGTAGCACTGTAGTGAAACTTATGTTTAAAAGATCTCCATATTAATTGAGTTCTGAATTTTGATAATCTCCAGTAGGGCACTAAACTTGATATGTCTGGCCTTATGCCAGATGTTCTGAAAATGGTACTGAAGTAGATTTCTAAGGAATAGATATTTCAAATCAGAGGTCCAGTTTATTTTTGTCTTTTTTACACACATGTAAAGCCATTTCTTCTCTTCAGCACTGCAGAAGATAGTTTCATTCATTGCTTTCCCAAACAAAGCCTCTGAATTCATTAATGGCATGTCCATATTTTTTAACTTTTTGTTGAAAAATTAATTACTTTTTATATGTTTAAATCTGTATAATTTCTGTCTTATCACCAAATTAATATCTCAAGTGGATCAAGTGGCATCTCATAATTACTCAATTTCAAATTAATAGTTGCTTTATTAATTTTTTTTTGCCTTTTTTTTATTCCAACAAATATCAAAATTCCGAGAGAATTCTTTCATAATACACTATTGATGTCTTCTCATTATGAAACCATTTCAATTTATTTACAATATAATTTCTAGCAGATGTTTCTTATCCCTAACAGATGTGATGAACCTTCTTTGGCTCACTAAAAGTTTTGAAATAACCAAACCAATTACTGTTCACCAATTCATGTGTTAACTCTAATATATAGTAGATAATAATTATCTTTAGCATATTTTAGTGATGAGAAAACTGAGCCACTGGTTATTTGTGGTCATTTAAAGTCTCTGTTTTTAGGAAAATAGGAGTGTTCAGGTAGGTTAACATTGACAAATTTTGATTTCACTTGTAGATTCCAAGCTACATTTTGTTTTCCCTGGTATTTCAGTGGGGAAAAAGGAAGTTATTGCCTTTTTTTTTTTTTAACTTTTTTTTTTAACTTTTTGTTTTTGTTTTTTTTTTTTATACCTTCTGATTCAATAATTTGTTAAACACCTTGGAGTGGTGACAACTACAAGAGAGACCACCAGTAGCCAGCCTGTGAGTGTGCTTCACTCAGCAGGTAATTAACCTGGAAGTCTTCCAGAACCATTGTCTTTTTAGGAAGAGGGACTGGAAGAAATGCAAAACTGCATCAGGGCAGAAGTACTGTAACTAATACTAAACTGTTCAGAAATCTTTAGGTGACATTATGACATATATTACCATCATCATTTTCTGTGGTTTTGTAATATACATTTGTGATTCTACTTAATATGACCTCATAATTTCCTGTCGTGGTTTGACCCTGGATAAACGCCTGGTGTCCAGCAAAACTTCTCCAGGGCCTTTCCACCCCCCTTCCCCC
>JAWWTY010000077.1:70977468-71102208 GCA_035222235.1 Margarornis squamiger | reverse complement strand
ACTTCCAGAGCCTGCAACAGAAGCTAATCTTCCTCTTAGGAGAAAAAAAAAACTCCTAATCAGAGAAACCCACGACATTTCCTTATGACCCAGCCATGGTTTATTGTAATATTTAGTCCATACACTTAAAATATGTCACATTCTTTAGAATGCACATAAACCATTTAAATTACTCTGTTTTCAGTTACTCAGAGAATTAAACTTTGTTGGATTCTTTTAAGTTGGTTTGGTTTTATTGTTCTAAATTTTTCTCTCTATTCTGCTGCCTATCCAGAATTTAGGATGTTATATTTTTTTTTCCCCCCAGCTTTTTCATTTGTCTTAAGCTTCTTCAATATTCCACAGCAGAGCTGAAAAGGGTGAAGACAGTATACACAGTTTTGCCATTTTAAAGAACTACAGGATTTGTTTTGAATTTTAGTTGGGTTGGTTTTTTTTTCTTTTTTTCCCTTAGACCTTAGACCTGCATAAATTATCTACAGCAGTGATAGTTCCTATAGGAATAGACTGAGTATACTTTTTTGGTATAAGATGAGCAAACTGAGGTCATAGAGTAATAGGTATCCATACAGTAATATAATGAACAGATTTATTCTTTACTAGGCCGTGTATATCTTCCCATATTATTTATTAACACCATTTTACAAAGTTTCTTGCAGCTTGCTCTTTGGATTCCTTTTGACCCAAACGTTAATCTCTGTAATAACAATAATCTCTGTAATAACATAGGCCATATTTAGCACCTCTTACTGTAATGAAATGATACCTATTGCTCTTTGAAGCTAAAAAACTGTTCCTATAAAGTGGTGAACATCCTCTCTTTCCATTGCAAAGGACAGAGTATTAAATGATGCCTTCCTCACTTTGAAATCTGACACGTAACCTTGGGGAAGTATAACTGTTGCCACAAGCCCCCCAGATGCCTGGTCCCACCTCAGTGATTTCCTTTGTCCATTTTTCTACTACAGTTTCTGTACGTTAATTCAGCAGCATTTTGAAAATTTGGGTTTGGGATGTTAAAATGAAAATGAATACAAAAATTAAGTAAGAATGCATTTTAACACCATTTGTTAATTTTCATATACAGTTCAACAAAACTCTTCAGTTCATCCTTCATCTTAAGTGACTAGGGTATGTTGAGGGCAGTAGTGAAATACTTTACAAAGATTCTTGGGGGCTGAACTAGAACTAGGATTTTGGTCATTATTTTATACCTATTGTGCAGAAACATCAAAGAGGTTTTTTTCAATAATGAGATTAGTTTAGGAAGAAAATACAGGTAATATGTGCAATGGCACACCTAAAAAACTCCATCACATATGCCCATGTGTTCACGTTTGTGTAAACATGACAGCCTTCTTTTAAAAACACTTCCATTTGTTTTTAGTGTTGTTCTTGAGCTAATATATATAAAATATATTTTATTTCCAGTACTGATTTCTTATGAGAAAGAAAAGTCCTGGATTGCTTTTGTTAAAAATACTTAAAAACTCACTGAATAGTAGCTGTTACAAAGCTCCTTTGATTTTACATTTTTCCTTTCACAGTATGTGGCTCTGTACTTTATTTCACAGGGCAATGCTCTGTTGAAAGCTGTCACTCTAAAAAGCAGTATGATAGTTGTCAGTGGTATCTGCAGAAGACTGAATTATATATACATATCTTTTTAATTTTTTTTTGTGTTTTTTTTTTTGTTTTTTTTTTTTTTGTTTTTAATTAATGTGTCCTTAACACATTGACTTTTCTGGCTGTGGGAGCTTAGCAAAAAGAGAATCAGCATAAGGCGAAGCATATCTCCTGCTAGGTGGCCAAACTCCATGAAATCTCATGCTTCATTAATGGTGCTTGTCACACCAGCTGGTCAATGGATCATGAAAGTGAATCAGAAGTATAACAGGGATTATTTTTTATTTTTTTTTCCAGTGGTAACAGTCCTAAACAACTATGAACTGCTGGCTTCTACTTTTTCAATACATAATAATTTTATTGCCTTTGCCTTAGCCATAAAAGTAACATGATATAATGTTTAAAGGTGAGGGACTGAGGAATGCACTAACAATCTATTTAATCAAAAGGTTTCTAATTTTGGTTAGATTCTTATCATGCCTGAGCTTCATTTTCTAATGTAGACATGACATTCTATGTTCATTATACAGAAATAAAATTCTTCCAGTCATACCTCACCACTAAGGTTTCACCTCTCCACAAACTTAATACAATCACTTATGGTGTTTCTTTCCTGGATTTCTCATTTAAAGGTGGGGAAATAGAGGCCTTAGAGAAGCCAAGGTTTTAAGGGAGAATACCTATTCCCTGCTGAAAATCTGATTTTTAAAGTATTTTCAGATATAAGGAAACTGGGAAAGAAAATCTTAAGAAAAAGGTAAGATATTAATAGACACAGAATACTATAAACACAGAATAATATAGGACTTCCTTACATATCTCAAACTTTTATCTTTCCTTCAGTCCTTTGCTTGATGTTTTTTTCAAACCAGAGAACTATGCTCCTGTCAGTATGTGTCCAGATTTGAGTAAGTTATCTTCCACTGTTGTTTTTCCTAACAGCCTAAAATTTCTATCAGTTTGGCTTCACCAGAAAAGAAGAATCTGAAAAAGAATACAGCTTTTCTTTACAACATCAGATTCTTCCTTTCTATAACTAAACAAGGCAGTCCCATATATATATATATATATATATATATATATATACACTAGCTTTCTGTTGCCTCAGTTGTGTTGCTTTACATTGTGTTTACTTTCTGTTGGCTCAGCCTGAGCTTTCAGAAAGTAGGAAATTATACCAAATTAAGGCTTTCACCATAGCAGTGAGTGTGTGTTTGGTCCAACAGTGTGAAGCACTGTGTAGAAGAGGTGAGAGCTGGAGAGTACATCACCAGGTGTACGGGTCTATGAGCAGTTTGCACAGTGATTAGCTGTCACTTAAATTTGGTGTGGCATGCAGGTCAGTGGGAAGGAAAATCAGTTCTCACATTCAAGGGGTTCATTCAAGAAAGAAAAATTTTGCAATGTTAGGACAGAGCAGTTTTTATTTTCTGGAAAAAGGAGAGGAATCAATTAATCATCACTTCCTTTTAGTGATCAGACTTCAGTCCTACTTAATCTTCTATGATCTGGTGAACTGAATTTCTGGCGTAGTATTTGCAGTTTCAGATAGTACAAGGTTCCCTTCCCTGAAATCAGGAAAGGAAATATGTCTGCCACCAAAGAAGGAATAGCTTTTGTGCACTTTTCCTTTGCTTAACTTCAGCTATGTATATCTAAACACCACATAATCTATGCTATTGTTCTTTTCTTTCCTTCTCTGCACTCTTAACTCTAAAAGAAAGGTTGTACCTTGTCTATTGGGATTATATGTTTATCAATCTACATTGTATTTGGATTAACATAGATGTGTATTTTTTTCCTCTTGGTTTGGTTAGGAGAGATGTGCAGATTGCTGTTTATTTTGATTCATCCTTTTCCTCTGTTCACTGCAAAGGTCTGAATCTTATCAATTACCTTCCATACTAATTAAACAGCTTTTCAGCCTAGGAATCAAATACTTGAATGAACATGCAGTTTTCTTGTCTGTATCTTACATGAAATATAAAAGGCAGCATAACTCTAGGCCAAGCGTATCTTTCACACTGTTAATTCTTATCAGCAACTACAGATCTTTAAAAGACTAGTTCTGCACTTGGAACCACGTACTGAAAATAAAAGCACCAGTTAATGCACTTTTCTGTTATTACTGTGAATGAAGGAAATAACAGCCACTATACTTCAAAGATTCACATTGTTGAAGATCAGCAGAAATTTTTATGTCCAGCTGATAAGGAACAGAGAATCCACCTGTTAACTTTGAAATTAACTTAGAGAGCTACATCTTTCCTCTGCTCTTTTATTACTACATGAGAACACTAGAAAAAAAAAAAAGAAGCAGTCAAAGAAGAAATCTTTATAATGAAACAGCTCCAGTAATTTCTTTAGACAGAAGTAACATTTTCAAACATGTCTAAATGATTAAGAAATTAAATCAACTTTCACTAACAGACTTGAGGTTAAAGGAAGTTCTAAAATGTGATTTAGATACCTAAGTGCTTATGAAATTCTCGTAGGCTCAAGGGATCAAAGTGTATGAGTCCTAATATTCAAATCACTCATTGGAATGCTTATAAAGAATTTACCTTTTTCTTCTAGTATAGTTTTGTTACCTTTAAAATGTTATTCTACCTTGTTCATTATTTCTGAGAATTGTGGGGTTTTAATTTTCATGCATTTCCTATCAAATCAAAAGAAAATCTTGGGTTTAGTTTGTTTTCATGAGTGTGTTTTCTCACTAAAAGAATTGTTAAAGGAAAAATGTTATAGGTATTTCACAATTTAAACAGCTGTGATGTTATTTTTAGAATATTGGGAACATGAGCAAGTAAATTCTGACTGTTATGGCACTTCACTGTCAATGTCTTGTAGTTCTGTATGACCAATGCTTAATCTGACAACTATTTTAAGACTGATTTTGGATACTGAATCAATTATGCTGTGATAGTCATCTAAGAAATGGTAATTTCCAAATATAGAACTTCCAGACTACAATGTTTCAATATTTTAATGACAGTTCTACCAGTGTTACTTCTATTTAGATAAGAACATGACTGTTTTGATAGTACTAGTATTTTGTTCCGCGACTCTCCTATCACCACTGCCATTCAGCGTGAAAGACACACCACATGACTCATTATCGTCATCTTCATTAAACAATGGCATTATCGAGCTATAGACTTTAAATATTGATTCTTTAGTGCATCTCAGGAAAGCAATTTTTACTATAAGAGTTGCTCTTGGTGCTTTCTTGTAGTAGTTGGTCCTCGCTGAGTTATTCTAAGGCAAAATGCTGATATGAAACTTTCAAAAATTTTTCACCCTTTCTTGACAAAGAAATGTATTAATTTATTAACTTTTAATTTTAATCACTCTGCAAAATCAACTTCTTATGATGATAATTTAGTGAATGAAACTGTATTATTGACATATTCTGAGCTGGTGTAAATTATCCTAGCTCCATAGAACTAGAACAGTTAAAAACTAAATTTCACACTAACCTCAAATTGGAATTGTCTAAAAGAACACATTTAAACACTCTGTTGAGTTGGAACAAACTATTGAATCATGACTTCCATGGTAGGAAAAAACTCCTACAGGAATGATCATTTTTCAAACAGGACATGTAGAAGAGGTTGAAATAGGTACATTCATAAAAATAAACTAACAAACAAACAGGTGACCACCCTACACAGCCCATCTGTGGACAGAGCACTTAATGAAGCTTTGTGATCTGTGCTTGATTATGAACTATAGTTGCAACTCCCAGAAAATAACAGTACATTCTGAGACTGGAATAATGAGTCTGTAGCTGAAATTATAGCCCAAACTTTTGAGATTTACCCAACAGCTGCAGAAGTAGTATGGGCAATGACAAGTACACCATAATGTTATAGTTTCACCAGAAATGCAAGCAGTAAACCCAAAATAATGCCATGCCAATAAAATATGGATGTGAAAAAAATGTTAATTGTACTAAAAATAATAACCAATATTGAATAATAATAATTGTAAGAATTAGATAGATAGATAGATAGATACATAGATACATAGATACATAGTCTAAGAGGACCTATAATTTGTCTGGAACTGGTTCAGACAGGTTTTTTCCAACTCGAAATTTCTGTAAACACAAAAATAGAAATAGGAAATAGTCCCACATATTTGTGGAATGTTTTAGTCAAAGTTGACTGATGCAGTGTAATGTTCTAAAGTGCTACACTGTAGAGTAAATTGAATATGATCTTCAACAAGGAGCATGATACAACATAATGGTTATCTTGTCTGATTTTCTTTTTTACAAGCATCCCCCACTTTTTATATTCTGATCTGCGCTTATGTAAGCCAGAATAATTAATACCACATATTTGGTCTTATTTCATTGGTGACATTTACACCTGCCCTTTTAAAAAGTACTTTTTTTTGTGTTATATTTTTGCTGTCTTCTGTATTGTTTTTTCAGTCATTCAAATTTTAAACAAGGCAGACATGAAGTAAAAAAAACCCAAACATTTATATCTGTCATTGTCATAATAGCTACTTTAATGAATAAAGGAATAAAAACTTGAACACTGGTAATTACTCCAACCACATTTTCCATACAATGCAATTCAGTTCATCTTTATACTGTGCCCTTCATGTATTCACATCACAGTGAGAAATACACAGAGCTGTCACTAAGCATAAGTCAAGCTGAACGAATGGGGTTTTAATTTTGACTGGAAAATACAGTCAAGGCACTGTTCATGATCTCATACAGAAGGACATTGCAAAGGCATGCAGCAGTGGAAAGTCTTTGAACTAGTGGAATCAAGCTGGTTAGGAGGAAGAGATTTGAAGATGAAGCAACATTATCACTACATAATGAGAATAGGGTCTATGAATCTGCAGTACAGTGAATATAAATTTATATGGCAAAAAATAGTACAAAATGTCTCCGAGGTGAAGTTAGTGAAACAGCTTAAACACCCAAGATAAAATTTTGGGATATTTAGGAAAACCTGGAGAGCAGCTGATTTCATTGATTAACATCTGGAAACTAAATAAGGACAAGTCAATCAAAATGTCAAAGGGGCTCATATCTTTATGAGAAATTATAAAACAATTACTGATGTGAGAAGAATAGAAGAACCCCTCTATCTGTGCTTCATTTTTTGCTAAGTCCAAATCTTGGGTTTGCTCCTATTTACATAATTTGAGTAGAAGAGAATTTCTTTGCACTTGTCAAATACACATTTTATATGCAACTTCCCCAATGTGTAAAGTAATAGAGAATTTGAAAAGTTTTGCTGCTGTGTTCCTTTTATATACTTTACCTTCTTGCAGAATTGCAGAATTCTATCACACACAATGCTCTGTAGCTTCATTTTTAATCACCTGCTTTTTAGAGCACTTTTTCACAATGGATTAAGTTCTGGTCCCATTGAAAATAATGATAAAGTGTATCCTGACTTCTGAGTCAGATTTTACCAATAATATTTTCAACAATATAAATACACAAGCTTAAAATTAATTCTCTCATTAGCAATGGATGAACTGCAACAGGGTTCAGTGATACGCTTCAGATAAACATCATAAAAATTTGGCCACTTCTCCAACTATCTGTATTAAGTGCCAAATATGTAGGGAATAGCAAGAGAATTGACTCTTTCAGGAAATTTCTAACAATGACTACATCTGTTTAAGTGACAGGAGCTATCCCAATTTTGACAGTTGCATGAAAGCATTTTTCACAATCTAGAAGAATTGATGCCATACAAATATTTAATTTAGAAGGAAAATATTGAGAATACATTTTAAAATGCAAAATTAATCTTTGTATGACTTAAATAGTCAGATATTCACAGTGACTTTTCATGTCTTTGAACCAATTTCTATCCTAAAAAATCCTGGGACAAGGATTTGCTTAAAAATCATAAGCATTGCATTATGCAATGATTTCAATATTTACTTTTTCCCCCAAGATTATTATAAAATTACATATTTAGGTCCACAGGTTGACAATCAAATTCAATAAGATATAAATCCTCCTTTTGGTCAAAGATATTTTCATGCTTTTTCAGTACAGGAAATGACCCAGAAGACGGTGAATATCTACAGCCTAAAACTCATAATGCAGACAGTTTGGAGGATGCTTATCTAGAACGACATAGTGCAAAAATATACTCAAAACTGACAGTGTTAGAACTACTTACAGATTACAGGTACATCTAACTGCCTCCTAACCAATGAGTTTAAATGTGAAATCTCTTCCTATAGGTGAAGATGGTCAACACTAGCACAGATTTCCTAGAATATTTTGGGATCCCTGTCAGTGGTAGACTGAGAGTTGGCTGGACAAATTTCTCTTGGGAAGTTACAAAATCCTAATATACAGCAATCCTATTTGTTGGCAATGAGATGACTAAATCACTTTTAGATCAATTTTAAGTTATTCTATAAAAAAAAATTAGTGATCTTGTTTTATGAAATCTCTGGCTACAGGAAACTAGCTGGTTGTCACTGCACTGCATGTAGAGGCTAGTCAGTATTTCACAGAGATTATGGTTCTACCTCAAAAGTTCCCTTCACATATGATAGAGGAGAATCAGTATTAACTTTTAAGAGTGTCCAGATACTGTGATAGGAGAGATGAATACCTGATTATAACAGTTTTCTTAGAAATTTAGATTTACACACTGCCCAGCTCATTTCACTATATAAGCTTCCACTTACTGCAACAAAATACCATACCTACTGACTTAAACATCCAGCCAAAAAATTAACTGCTTTTAATAAAAAGGCCTGAAAAAAATACATCTTCTGAATGTTAAGCCAGCCATATAAGATCTTACAGGCAAGTCAGAAAAATGTAACAAATCGTATTGCTACAACAGAGGCAAGTAATACTGAATGTTTTCTGACCTCTGACTCCTGGCATGAACATCAGTTCACACAGAGAGGGCAACAAACAGGAGGAGCTGGAGGACATTGCACAGCAAGAAAATTATTACACATTTGTTGTCACGGAGACATGGTGGAATGTCTCTCACAACTGGAGTGCTGCAATGGACGGCTACAAACTCTTCAGAAGGGATAGGCCATGGAGGAGAGGCAGTGGGGTAACCCTGTGTGTTGGGGTGAGGTTGATTGGTTAGAGCCTAATGATGGTGATGGAAAGTTGAGTGTTTAATGGCAAGAATCAGGGGCAGGCCAACAAGGCAGACATCTTGTTGAGTGTGTGTTACAGATCACCCAACTAAGACAAAGAGGCAGATGAAATATTCTATAAGCAGCTGGGAGAAATGTCATAATTGCCAGCCCTTGTTCTCATGGTGGACTTCAACTTACCAGGTGTCTGCTGGAAATACAACACAGCAGGGAGGACAGAGTCTTGGAGGTTCCTATGCTAGGAATCTAGGAGTTTGTGGAAAATAACTTCCTGATGCAGTTGCTGAGCAAGCAAACTAGAGAATGTACCCTACTGGACATATTTGTGAACAGATGTGATGGTTGGAGCTGCCTTGAGCACAGTGACCACAAAATGATAGTTTTTGATTCCTAGGGAAGTAAGGAAGCAGGTCAGCAGAACTGCTACCTTGGACTTCCATGGGGCAGACTTTGGCCTGTTTAGGAAATTGGTTTACAGAGTCTGTTGAGAGGCAGATATGAGAGGCAAAGGAGTCCAGAAAGGCTGGACATCTTAAAGGTATAAGAGTGGGCTGTGCCTAGGTGCCAAAATATGAACCAATGGGGAAGAAGACCAACCTAGCTTATCAGAGAGCTTTGACTGGAACTCAGTATTAAAGGAGAGTTTATGACTTTTGGAAGAAGGGGCAGCTCACTCAGGCAGACTACAAGGATGTCGTGAGGCTGTGTAGGGAGAAAATTAGAAGGGACAAGGCTGAGCTAGAACTTTATCTGGTAACTGCCATAACAGACAACAAAAATATTTTTACTAATACATCAACATCCAAAGGAGAGTTAAGGAGAATCTTCATCCTTTATTGGATGGAGGGGGAAATATAGTGACTAAGAATGAGGAAAAGGTTGAGGTATCTAATGCTTTTATTTTCTCATGCTCTAATAGCAAGACCATTTGTTCTCCAGGTATCCAGCCACCTGAGCTGGAAGACAGGGACAGGGAGGAAAACAAGGCCCCCATAATCCAATGTCAGTGACCTGCTATGCCACTTAGACATGCACAAGTCTGTGGTGCCAGACACAAAATAAAAGTACTATTGTAAATATTTCTTTCCTTAAAATAATAATAAAATGTTGGAATCTAACTTAAATTTTCTGATAGAGTTATGTTTTGCTATCATCTCTTCAGAAGCTATCTTAAGAAATATTTAAATTAATATGTTGTACCAGCTTCTGAAAGTTTTCAGATTACCTCAGAAATCTGTGAAATATTGATGGGCTTTCTGAATGATATTTTTTTAAGTGCTGACAGCAATAAAGCTCCCACATCCAATATCATGCCATTAGCATAAGTCAGCTCCTGGTTGCTACCTGCCAGCTTGTTCAACATCCCTAACTGTTCTTATTTGGAACAGAAGCCCTGTAGATTCAGGGCCTTGACCTGGCTATGGCCATATGGACAGTTGAAGTATAGTCCCTGAAACTGTCACAGCCAATTTGTTCCTCTGCTACCTGCACTGAGGACATTTGCCTAGGAGGTGAGTCCTAGCTGAACTTCATATCCAGTGTTTATTACCCCTTCAGAAAACCCTGCAAAGCTCACTGCAGTTCCTTAGAAATTAAAAGTAGACAATTTCTCATGGATTTAAAGACAAAAGCTTCTCTTGAATCCTTAGTTCCTAACCTAAATCCAGTTAGTTCTAAATCAAACAAAATCTAGGGAGACCTGAACAGATGTCTATTTTCAATGGAGAATTTTTAAAAATAGGTATGTTCCAGGAAGTTCTGGAAAAATTAAAGACTTTTGTTTTTTTCAGTATCTATAATTTCTTGTTTCACATTTTCCCTACAGTTTCCTGTTTTAGATAATATACATATTTATGAGAATTGCACAAGTTTAAGAAAAACATTTTGAACCATATCCTCCACTGGTATGGATTAATAATTTACAGAAACTGGAGTTCTTATATTGATATGCATTTTGAATCCAGAGAGATATTTGGAAGAGAATTTTCCCCTTGTACTGATTATCTCAACAAGTTGAGCAAATTTTTCCTTTGATACCACATGAGAAATATTTGATAGAGAAAATTACATGGAAATTTTGTATTCTGTATTGTGGTCTAAGGCTTAAGGCTATGATATTCAACCTTGAGCCTTTTCTTGTATATAGCTCAGCAGGAAGAATAATACAGGCACCAAGCTTATTCCCACTGGTCATCTGCCTCTCCAGCTCTGGAGGAGTAAGCTGAAAAATGCATGAATTGATTTGGCAGTGACAGAATATGGTAGCTGTCCCAGGACGACAGCATCAAGCCATGATGGACACAAATAAGGATCTGGTTGCTACCATTACAGCTCTACATCCAACTGTGTCTGCACTGGAGGAGTCCTCAAGAAAATTACTGCTGGGCTGGCTAGTGAGAAAAGTTGGATATCAGTAAATCAAGCATTTTGTCGACAAGCTCTTTGGCTACACACACGTCAGAGAGTATTTTACTTATGTCTGCCTCACCTACTGTGTCTAATTAGATTGGAAATAGTTTTGGTGTAGGACCTGGTCCTCTTTCTACATTGTAACATCTCGTAAATGATTTTCTTTTTTTTTTTAAAGATGCTTATATTCTCAATAATGATAATAATAAAAAAGACAGCTCAATGTATTTTGATGGAAAGAACAGGACACATATACCTCTGAGCTCAAAAATAGGAGCTGGAAAGAATTTGTATTTTAATTAAAGTATACCAATTCACTGGTGATTGTCTTTTTTGGCAGCATGACCTACCTTTGACTTACAGGACTGTAATATGTACAGCTGAAATATCTATAGCCAGACAGAAGGAGTTGCTTCATTAATTCTGAATGGCTTTGTTTCATAAGGTACTAAAATCCTCTCATATTAGTGTGGGGTTCATGTGTGCATACTTCAGAGGGAAGTGAGGTTTAACAACGAAATATCTTGCAGACTTTCACAATATTGGGCAACTTTCTAGAGTACTTCTATTACAAGATAGCAACTGTGCTTTAATTTTTGCTTTAACTTTTTTATCACACTGTTCAAAATGACGAAACAGGGTCCTAAGCTTAATGAAACAGAATCTTAATCTGGTTACTCCAAGCATGCATACATAATAAATAGGGAATTTTATAAGCATTAATAATAATTCTGCACTTTGAAAGACAGTTGCAAAAATATATATCTTAAAAGAACTTTGGCTTGAGACATTTTTAGCAGGTTTATTTTTGAGCAGTGTACAATGGGGAGATCCACCCAGGCTCTGTCTAATATTTGATGCTGCTTGAACTCAAGATGCCCAGCGTCTGAAGGCAGGCAGGATTTACTCACTATTTATATTCTGGCATTATTCTGTCTTTCTAGAATTGCTGTTTTATTACACTATTTGCTTCTGTGTCTTTCTTACTGAGATCCAGATGGAACCCTGCAACACTCCCTCCATCCCCAATACTGAACACGCAGCAAGCCCCAAGGCAGCACTGGTGAACACTGCTAATTTTTTGACTGTACCTGTTGCCATCAGTCTAGCTAGTGCTTTATATTAAAAATATAAATACAAAGAAAGAAGTCAAATATACATTTGGCAACAGAAGGATAAAAATAATCTGAACAGTGTATTTTTATTGTTTTTAAAAAATGAAATTTGTTATTGAGTACAACAAAAGACCACTTTTGGCTGACCAAAATAGTTGTTTATTGTTTTGTTTTGTTTTGTTTTGTTGGCAGAATTGTACACAAATTGATTTCTTTTTAGATTAAAATTTCTTTTTATGTAAAAGAAGGAAACATTTCTTCTGGTTTCCTATTCAGATTGAACAGTTCAGAAGTTACTAGAGATGCAATTGCTTAAAATAGCTCCTTTTCATATCACTACCATATGTAACTATAATTTTCTGCTGCAGTTTTATTTTTCACCAACTCTACTAGAAAGTTTTAGTTTATATGAATCCAAATAGTCTCTTGGTATGTCAACATTGCTGAATAAAAGATAGCCCTGGCCCTAAGACCAAGTGGCACAGACAGATTAACTTCCACCTGACTCCTTCTAGAATAGACAGCTACTTTCTCAATAGATATCTTTAGCTGCGAATACCCAAAGGATCTTATAGGGCATTCTTGAAGCAGTGACAATAATTATCATGATTCTTTTGTTTTCTGTTCTTTATATTTTTCTTTTTGAGTTGTCTGAAATAATCTAAGAACTATGGCATTTTATAAGATGAACCTGAACATTTCATCTTATAAAGGGTATGTTTTAAGGAAGGGTGAGAGTGTTGGTGCAGAGGAATGAGGCCAAAAAAGTGCTGGAAGATTTCAAGGAATACAACATGAAGGAATCCAAAACTAATATCATCCTTTCATGTTGACCTTTCTGTAGAAAGATTATCCAATGTTCCAAACCCTGCCTATATTTTGTCTTGTGGGAGCCTAATTTAGAGCTGACTAAAAAGGCAGATGATTGGGGGCCAGTGTTCAAATTTAATTCCTGACTTTCTATACTTGCATAGTGTAGATGTGAGTTTTAGGACTTTGGACTTATGGTATAGGGATTTCAGGCAGGGACTGACTGGGTGCTTTTGTATAGCAATCATCAGAAATCATAACTGGATATTGAGTTCTAAAATAGATATATAACACATAATATATAATACATATATGTCATAAATATATAATATAGAATACAATTCCAGGTCTTTTGAAACACCTACTGCAGGAAACTTGAGGCCCTGTGTATACCTACTCTTATTTAGTTGTGTGGAGGACTAGGCAACGTCACCATTATGGAAGGAAATAATAAAATTGACCTTACTGGAAAGACTTTCCAAGGCTGTTCTTATTTCACTGAAAGCATTCTTTCTGTTTATTGAAAAATAGTTCAGCTGTTCCAGTCACAGATAAATAATAATTTACAATAATTGTACACTGCTGATACTTATTGTAATAACATCTAATTGTATAAATCATCTTGTACAGTTCTAAATTACAGGATTTTTACTTTCATATTTGATTATGAATTTATATACATTAACATGTAAACTCTTTGATTCTTCCCCTATACCGCAAAATACGTGTTACAATATTGTTAAAGCCAGGACTAGGAAAGATAAGACAGAGAAAGAATGTGCCTTCTTTCTGCAGTGTGAAAGTAGAGCAGAACTTTGATGCTTGAATTGGGAAGGAAAAAAAAAAAAAATGTGCTTGTTGGAATCCAAGAAGCAGGGCAGGTGTAATTATCTTGGATACTGTTTGAGCATACATTCTGAAAAGTAAAAACAAATTAAAATGAGATGTCTCTGCCTATTAATTTTCAATGAAAAAAAAAAAAAAAAAACCCAAAAAAACCCACAGAAAACCAAGCCAAACCAAAAACATTTGCATTTAGAATATGCTTCACAGAATGAAGTAAGTATAATGATTATAAAGAGTGAAATATATATGAAACCATTTTAATGGCGAAAGTGTTGATTGATGCGGAAAAAAAAAAAAAATCATTTACAAAGTTGTGGAAGATTTGCACTATGGAAGACAGTTTTCTTGTAAAGGGAACAAAGATGATATTTAACTGGGCCTAGAACCCCTCACTAATATTATCCAAATCATAAGTGAAATGGCAGAACACATCATTTGAAAAAATCTTCAGAAGATGTTGGTTCCTGTGAATTGGTAAGGCCTTAGTGTAGACTGTGATTATTTCTGTAGAAGACTGCATTGTAGGAAGAATTTTACTCTTCATGTCATGAAAATGATCATTTTGTTGAAGAGAAATATGCATATTTGCATGATCTTTACATTAATTAATTTGCTATTCTTTGAAATTAAACACAACCTTGAAAATGGGCAAACAATTAATTTTTTTAGTGGGAAGAGAAAAGTGCAGGGAGACTTTCATAGTTACAAAGTGGATTACTGCATGTCAGCCTCATATATCCTAGCAAAACTCAGTCCAGGAAAGACCTTTTTTTCTGCTAAATAAGGATACAGTTTTTCATAAATGTACTCGTAAAATACTTTAGAGAAATCAGCCTTACAGCAGGAGCATGCTATGAATGTGTTCTATTTTAATGTTGTCCAGCTCTTCAGTCACCATAAACATCTGCTAAAGTTAGAAGAGTTCAGCTTTTCATATTAACTGAAGACTTAGCACATCTCTCACCACTACCATTCTGATAAAAAGTTTTCATCACTATCTTATGATAATGTTAGGCAATGCTGATATTGATCAGTCAAGGAAAACCAAATTATATTACACACCAGATGAGGATTGTTGCAATTTACCAATCAGACCATCTGATAGAAGGGATAATTTTGTTCCCCTCACGAGATAGTTGTTAAAGGAAGAGAATGTGAGAATTTGTAGTGTGAAGGCAAATAACCCTTTTGACTCACCATAACATCTCAAAGCACAAATAAGAATCAAAGACTGTGTCATCAGTCACCTAAAGGGCAACATCATTATCATGAGCTGCAGGGTATACTAACTCAGAGTATACTAATTCAGTGAATAGGCAAGGGGAAGGGAGCTTTCATAAATGTTAAGCAGTGTTGTAGGGGACTCTGGGTTCTTGTGGAGCTTTCGGAGCTCTGATGGTTTTGCTTGGTGTTATGCTACTTATTAGTTTTCTTCCCTATGATTCCCTACCCCATCAGCCTTTATAAACTCCTAAATGTTATTCTGAATTAATTATTTCCATTTAGCCCAAATCTTTCAGTATATCCACCATTTCCTCCTGTTTATCATGGTTTTAAAACTATCTGGATTTATTTCTATGTTAAGTCAAATTCATTGTTCACCTTCTCATATCTTCATTTGAAAAATTAACTAGCCAGTTGGCTTTGGGGATCTCTAGTACTAACAAAGTGTTCCTCCCACTGATTACTGAAGCAGTTTCTTAATTTGCCATAGACAGCAAGAAAAACTTTAAGGAATGTCTGCATATAGGGTGAAGTATAAATTATTCAGTCAAGACTTAGAGAAGAGTGTAGTCAGAAACAGTGGTAATGGTGATAGCACTTCTGTGATAACATATTCAAGGAGGGGAAAAATGCTGGCAGAAAGAAGTGAGAATATGTAAGAGTAACAACTACAACTGTTCAGACACCAAGGTCAGTAAAGAAGGAGTGGCAGGAGGATCTCCAGGTGTCAAAGCAGAGATTCCCCTGCAGACTGTGGTGAAGAACATGGTGAGACAGGCTGTCCCCCTGCAGCCCATAGACCACGGGGCTGTAACCCCATGGAGAACCTGTGCTGGAGAAGGCTCCTGGCAGGACATGTGACTCCATGGGGGCTCACCCTGGTGCAGTCTGTTCCTGAAGGACCGCACACTATGGAAGAGACCCATACTGGAGCAGTTTGTGAGGAAGTCTGTGGGAAGGACTCATGTTGGACAAGTTCATGGAGGACTGTATCCTGTGGGAGAGACCTCATGCTGGATCAGGGGAAAAGAGTGATGAGGTAGTGACAGAGACAACCTGTGATGAACTGACCACAATCCTCATTGCCCATCCCTCTGTGCTGCTCAGGAAAAGTAGGTAGACGAAGAGAGAATGAAGTTGAGGCCAGGAAGAAGGGAGAGATGGGGGAGAGGTGTTTTAAGATTTGGTTTTGTTTCTCATTACCATACTCTGATTTGATTGGTAATAAACTAAATTATTTTGCCCAAATTTAGTCTGTTTTGCCAATGATAATAGTTGATGAATGATTGCAAATAATGCTCAGTGTATTCAGATTGCTGTCTTCAATAGCTGAAGTATGTTTTTCTGTGGGCTGAGCTCAGCTGTGCAGTTGAATATTACCTGATTTGAGGAAAAAGCTAAAACAATCTGACTGCAAATTTAAGTTAATCTGAAAATGATTGAAAATTAACCTGTAATATAAATCTGTTTCATTGGAAATTGAATTAGTGTCTATATTTACATTTTTAAAAAACCTATTTGTTAACTTGCAATGAAAGAGTAGATAATCCCTGATCTCTGAACATCTATTAATTATTTTCATGTGTCAAGAAGCAACATTTATACATTATCTTCCTACATAAAGATATAAATGTCCATTTGTCTGTCTGTCCTTCCATCCATTTTGCTGCCTGTATCCCTCACTCTCATGGCTCTCAGCATCCATGCTAGCTCTGAACAGTTCCGAGTGCTGAAAGTTCACAGGATAATCAGTTGAGATCTCAAGAATCATTCAGAAAGCATTACTCAAGCAAGACAAAGTTTGACTAAAGTCTAATGCTGTTACCTTTACCCAACAAGTTCAAGAAAATTTAATCCTAGAATTTCTGGAAAGAAAAAATCTGTTATTTTTACATAATAAATACATTGTGTGCCATTGTTTCACATTTCTTTATAAATATATTTCCAAATTTATATTTATGGAATTGGAAACACTTAAAAAAGTAGTGTCATTATATTGTGTCACTTATAGAAAGGTACGATAATTTTGAAGCCTTTGTAGATGAGCATTCCTTAGCTGAATTTCAATTTTGGCAAGTAAGACTGCCTAAAATGGACTTCCGTTTGAATTTGATATGTGTTTAATCTGACAAATATATGTACAGTGTTGATGGCTACACTGATAAAATTTGTTTATTGAATGCATAGGTGAAGAAATAGATGAAATAAATATACAGGATTACTGAAATCTGTTGTGATGAAGAAAATTACAGTTACAATAACACAAATTACATTTTACAAGCTTTCAGGTTTTCTTTACGAGTTGATTTTTGGGGGTTTTTAGCTACTGTAGTGAAACAATGATCCAGAATCTTTGTTTCTGAAAAATTTCTTCCTTTTCTAGCAAGGATTTCACAAATGCAGACAAAAATCACAATCCAGTCTTATACTTCTTTCCTCATAGGTATCATCATTTGCACCACTATAAGAACTAACATGCAGAGTGATAAAGTTAAAAGCTTATGATCTTGTGTTCATTACATGAGTGCTAATTACTTCAGATATTTGAACAGAATTCTCTAAATATTTCTCATAAGTTCAGTTACTTTAGTACTGCTACTGTAAACAGACAATGTGAAGCAAATGAGTGGAACACCTCCATTAATTTTATTTAGAAGAATTAACATCACTGAAGAGTTTTGATTACCCAATTTCTAGTTGTGTAAGAACTAAAAGTCTGGAAATCTAAATTCAATAAGAAAGATTAAATATTCATCATTATTAGAAATGTATGGCTCTATCAAAAGTGATGAGTAATAAATCAGAATAATTTATGCTATCTTGCTTTTATGCAACACACTTGTTAGGGAATTTGAGTAAAAATTAAATTGCAAGCTGTTAGAAAAGACTTGAATGAATAGTTTACACTAGTTTGGTCCTATCCAAAATTTCTGGTTTTCCTTGATGTACAAATTGCATCAACTTCTTCACCTACATATAGATCTAAGACAATAAACTCTTTGAGTTTCTGACTTGCACTTTCTAAAACCTCACTGCTACGCTGGTCTCTAAAACATCAAGAAATTATAAATACTATGAGAGAGTTTATAAAGATGCTCTCTGAGTATCAGCAAACAAGACACATGTGAAAATCTTCTTATTATTTTTGCCATTGTATTATCAGAATAAAATATTCAAGGTAGCTGACATCAGGGAAAGGAAGGAACTGTTGAACTGCAAAAGTTGCCAGTGGTAGTCTTGCACTTTGATGGTTAGCATTAAACTAACTGGTCAAGAAAGAGGGACATGATAAACTCATAAAATAAACATTTGGTTTTAATTAGTATCACTATTGCTCTTAAGATAAAGGAAGGTATGGAGTGAGTTCAGGAAGAGATGAGCTATCCCACTGTAATTACCACAACTCCCTGCAGGATCCTGCTCATCTGATTAACACCACAGCAGGACAGCTGTCCTAGCATGCATCTATCTGCCAGAGTCATGGGGTTAAAGCAAAGGTGCTGACTGATAGGCACTGAGGTGTCTTTATTGTTAAAATATCTAAAATTTACATACTTCATAATTTATATGCATCCTAACTGAAGAGATAAATTTGGGGTAAAGAACTAAAGGAGAGGAAGAAAACCTGTAAGTAAAATTCATACAATATAATTACAAGAGTTTCCAGGAGAAGAGCTTTATTCAACCAAAAAAGCAGAAGAAATATTCTCAGGAATAGAATTAAATGTCTAATTTTTATTTTTTTTTTCCCACTATAGTAGTTTATTGGCTTCAACTGAGCTAGGGTTAATTTTCTCCATATGCCCTTGCATAGATTTAGATTTTTGTTTCAGATTTTTTGGTGAAGGCAGTTTTGATAACACAACAACATTTTAGCCCTTGCTGAGCATTTGTTCACATGGTATCAAGACCTTTTCTCCTGCTAACACCGCTCTGCCAGCAAGTAGGCTGTGGGTGCCCAAGAATTTGGAAGGGGTTGCAGTCAGGATAGTTGGACCCAACTCACCAAAGGGTTATTGCATATCATATGGTGCCATATTCAGTGATAAAAAGTGTGGAGAAAAGTTTGATGTGTTTTTTTTTCTTTTTTTCTTTTTTGGTTTGTTTTGGGTTTTTTGTTTGTTTTTGGTTTGGTTTGTTTTGGGGTCTTTTTGTGTTTTTTTTGGTTGTTGTTTTGGGGCTTTTTGTTTTGTTGGTTTGGTTTGGTTTGGTTTTTTTTTGCCAGGGGGGCTGTTCATTTGGGGTTTTTCGGTATCCTATTTTTAATTGGTACCCTATTACCCTATTTTGCACCTTATTAAACCGAGTTTTCTCACTTTTGCCCTTCCAGTTCTCTTCCCCATCCCATTTTGGGGGATTGAGCGAGTAGCAATGAAGTGCTTAGCTGTCTGCTGAGGTTAGACCAGAAAAAGTGGCATTCTATTTCTGTACTTAAATATGAGGAAAGTTTTGTTCATTTGTTACTTGTTACTGGATGGACATTAGACAGTAACAACTTTATTCGTCACTTGTGTAGAGAGTTTAGAACAACACTGTCTTTTCACTGGGTAAAGGAAAGTCAGGGGTTAATGGTTTACTCAATGATTAGTGGGTGAGATTTCCAAAGCTACACAATCCTTTTAACAGTTTTTTCAGTAAAGGGTAATTCATGTTACTTTTACTTTTTTTTTTTTTTTTTAAACTTACTTTTCTCTTAGTCTTACCCTACTCTGACCTGCTTTTGAGGAAGTGTCTCCTTTACATCATCTCACTGGCATCAAAATAATTTCTTTTCTATTGGCTTTGAGTCCAATTAGACAACGGAGAATGAAGCCATTGTCTTTCCTGGATATTTCCTGCAACATATGCTCTGCTTGTCAATCTTTAAGCTCCACAACAACTGAGTTAATTGCTCTTAGTGAAGCCATGATGGCTGTCACTCACTGAAGGGATCAGCTCTGTTGCAAGTGTGTTCCACAGCAGAACAGGATATTGTGGTGTACAGGGAGAGTTTTCAGAGCTGACAAAACAGCAGGAGAATGCTGAGACTCACCAGGAGCTGTCAGCTCACACCAGAGTGGCTGACAAGGTATGGTTCAGAACTAAGAGCAGCCACTCCCACAAAAGGCAGTCCTAGAAAGCGCCAGTGACCGTGGGGCAAACAGGCCAGGGTGTGATGTTGCTGATTGCACAGTTGCCAGTTTGCACAGGGAGGGTGCCTCTTCAAAGCAGGGACATTCCACTGGCCAAGTGGAGAGACTTGAAGTCCACATAACGCAAGAGGGCACCATTCTGTGATCAGCTGCAGTGGTCAAGGGCACTCGTCCTACCTGACCCTCAAGGCCGAATGATGGGCACTCGTATGAGAGCCAAAGCTGCAGCTCCAGCTGTGGGGTCTGCACCAACTTACCCCAGTGGTGGCCAGTGACTTCAGCTAGATGTAGCTGCTAAGGGAGAGGCTGCAGTGCTGAGCTCAGACTGCAAGAAGTGCCTGCACCTTTCTTCTGGAGCAGGGAAAGGCAGTAGTACTGCCTGCAATAGGTGTCAAGGTTTGCCCAGGTGGAGGACCTCCTACAGCAGGTGACTGAGCTGCAGGAGGTTGAGGGGTCTCTGTAACATTAGGGAGGAGTTGGATGGCCGGTTCCCAGTGCAGTCTGCAGTGGACCTACCGCCAAACAGCCAAAAACTCCATGGGCACACACAGAAGGAAGGGGGCCAATAGTGCAGAAGAATGGAAGCCTTCAATGGCAAGGACCTGCAGGAGGAAGAGACTTCCCCCAAAAGCCTGAGGGGTCTTTGCAGGACTGCTTCACCTTTCTGTAGACTGAAGATGAAAGATCCCATCACATCAGGAGAGACTGAGTAAGACAGCCCAATGTTCTCCCCATCTGACAACTAGTGCAACCAAATAAAGGTGAAAGTAGTAGGTGAATCTCTTCTGATTCTCACCTAATCTTTGACCTGGTGCATTTTCTAGTGAACTGTGCTGCTTACTGGAGACTTATGTCAGGGATGTCACTGAGAGACTATCATGCATTGTATAGTCCACTGATTATTATTTGCTGCTGTTGTTTCACTTGGGCATCAGTGATACAACCAGAAATAGTCTGAGGAGTATCAAGGATTGCAGAACACTGGGAGTAGTGGTAAGGGTCTCTGGAGTACAGGTAGTTTTTCATCAATCCTCCTGGAAAGAGATTTGAAAGGGGGAGTTGAATCTGGACTCACTTTGAAATACTTGCTCTACTGGGGGCTGATGTGGTCCATCTGTCAGACAAAGGGGAGAGCATCTTCAGTTACAGGACTGCCAAGCTGATGAGGAGGGCTTTTAACTAAAGTTATCAGGGGAGGGGAGCCTTGAGCCATTCCACTCCTACCACTTTCATGCCAGGACCAGTAAATCATCTTTATCAGTAACCAAACTTACATGCCCACTTAAATAAGCAACAGGAATTTGTGTGCACACATCTTCAGGGCTACTTATTGGCCTCAAAAAGCTGTGGTGGGATGGCTCCTATGTGTTGGAATGGAAGGATACAGGCTCTTTAGGGGATGTGAGCAGGAGTTGTCTACCTCTTTGTCAATGGACAGCTGAAGACCATGGAGATCCACCTGGGAGGTGATGAGGAGCTGACGGAAAGTTTATGGATCAGGATTAATGGGAGGGCAGTTATAGTGGGGTTCTGCTACTGACTGCCTGACCAGGAAGACTGAGATAGTGAGGCCCTCTATAGACAGATAGAAGCAGTCTCACATTTGCAAGCCCTGGTCCTTATGGGTGACTTCAACCACTCCAGTTATCTGTTGGAGGGACAACATAGCAGGACATAACCAATCCAGGAGGTTCTTGTAATGTATTGATGATAACTTTTTTCTCCAAGTGGTAGAAGAACTGACTAGGAGAGGTGCTGTGATAGACACTGCTCTCACCCAAAAGGAGGGACTGATGGGAAACGTGAAGCTCAAGAGTATCCCAAAGAAGAGAAGGTCAGGCAAAAATGCCAAGAGGCCTGTATGTATGATCAAGGAGTCATGTCTGGACAAACTCAAACATTAAAAGGAAACCTATAGAAGGTGGAAGCAAGGACAGGTACCTTGGGAAGAATACAAAAAAGTTGTCTGAGCAGCCATGGATAAGGTTAGAAAAGCTAAAATCCCAACAGAATTAAACATGGACAGAGATATCAAGGACAACAAGAAAGTTTAGAGGGAAAGTGGGTACTTTTTGGAAGGAAACAGGAGATATGATTACCTGGGATGTAAAAAAGGCTGAGGTACTCAATGTTTTTTTGGCCTAATTCTTCACCAGCAAGTGCTCCAGACACACCATCTGAGTTGCAGAAAGCAAATACAGGGACTAGGAAAATAAAAACTTTCTGCTGTAGAAGATCAGGTTCTAGACCATCAAAGAAACCTGAAGGTGTACATTTCCATGGGACCTGATGAGATGTATCCACACATCCTGGAAGAGCTGGCAGAGGAAGCTGTTAAGCTACTATCATATTTGGGAAACTGTGACAGTCCAGTGAAGTTCCCGCTTACTGAAAAAGAGGAAACATAACCAGACTGGCTCTGTTTAACAACTTTGTTGGTGTCATGAACAGTGAGAATAAATGCACCCTCAGCAAGTTTGCTGATGACACCAAGCTGTGACGTGCAGTCAACATGCTGGAAGGAAGGGATGCCAGAGGGACCTTGACAGGCTTGAGAGGTGTGGCTGGATGAACCTCATGAAGTTCAAACAGGCATAGTGCACTTGGGTCAAGGCAATCCCAATCACAAATACAGGGTGGACAGAGAACTACTTGAGAGCAGCACTGAGAATATGGACTTGGCGATGCTGGTGGACCAGAAGCTGCATATGAGCCAGCAAGGAGCAGCCCAGAAAGCCAACCATATCCTGGGCTGCATTAAAAGCCCAGCAGGTTTAGGGAGGTGATTCTATTCTTCTACCCTTCTCTTGTGAGATCCCACCTGGAGTACTGCATCCAGCTCTGGGGACCTCAGCACAGGAAAGAAATGTGCCTGTTGGAGCAAGTCCAGAGGAGGGTTGAGAAGATGATCGGAGGGCTGGAACATCTCTCCTATGAAGACAGGCTGGGAGAGATGCAGTTGTTCAGCCTGGAGAACAGAAGGTACTGGGGTCACATAGTAGCAGCTTTCCACTATCTGAAGGGGGCCTACAAGAAAGCTGTAGAGGGACTTTTTATAAGGGCATGTAGGGCATTGTCCACTGTAGGACAAGGGAGAATGGCTTTAAAATGAAATAGAGTAGGTTTAGATTAGATATTAGGAAGAAATTCTTCACTGTGAGAGTGGTGAGACAGTGGCATAGGTTGCCTAGAAAAGCTGTGGGTGCCCCACTCCTTAAAATGTTCAAGCCCAGGTTGGATGGGGCTTTTAAGCAACCTTGTCTGGTGGAAGCTGTCCCTGCCTGTGGCAGGGAGACTGGAACTAGATAGTAGTCAAAAGTCATTTCTAAACCAAACCATTGTATGGCTATGTAGTCTCCAAAACAAAGTCTTAGTAGAACTACAATGGGCCTTCTATCCTGAGTTCAAATAAATTCCTTGCATGACCTTAATGTCATTACAACTTTATTAACATATTTTCAAAATATCTTTGGTAGTTTTGTTATTTCAGAACTCTTTAACAGGCTACTGATTCCTCTACAAAGAATTAATTATCTAAAAAATCATAAACAAGCAGCTATATGTGTTATTTTGTCAATACAATTTAATATACTTTGATTTAATTTTGGATTCACAATTAACTTTTTATAATTGGCACATATTGTAACTCTCAGTCCAACATAATTTGATAGAACATTATTTCATTAGGTTTTTAATTAAAATGTGCGGGTGTAACCTCAAGGAGTCTCTTTACAAAATATCTCTCTTCTCAGGCAGAGTTTGATAGAGCTGAGCTATCAAAAGTGTTTGATACATTTTCAGCATTACAGTTTTCATAGTTATATCAAAGAAATTGTGTTCTTATTTGGGCTGGACTGATGGATTTTTTTATCTTTTTTTAAGGGAAAAGGGATCCTTTGTTTGACAAAATTTGCTTTTGACTAAGATCTTTCCTTAAGCAAAATAACTGGGAGGGGGGGGGAGAGAGAAAAAAGTTGTGTGAATGACCTATTGAACTCTGCTAGATTGCTAAGGAAAGTAATCTGTGGATTGGTCTGTTGAGGGTACCTGCCAAATGAAAGTGGTAGGCTGAGGTACATACAGTATGTTCCTACTCAGAAAAGGGAGTAATCATCTATTCCATTTTCCTTCAATTTTTTTAAAATGGATTTTTGCAGAATGCCTGTCACCACAATATCTTAACAATGGAAAATCAAGCTGATTTCTTGCAGCAGCCCACTCAGTCTGCTCTGCATAGTACTGAGCTGTGTCTTGATACAGAAACAAACATCCTCTGTGAAATTCATACAGGGAACCAAGAAAATGTACAGACAGTTATTCTCTCTCTAAGTGTGTTTCTAACCTGTGACTGAAGTGTCTTCCTAATTCAAGAAATCTGATCATGGGGCTATTTTCACCCTGAAAGTAGAAATAGTATTGCAATGGTGGAAATACATGCCATATCTGAGGGACAATTGAAGATGGGAGCTGTTTCTGTGGAACATTCTGGTAAATTCTCATTCATGAATTTAATTTATTCTTTATAAAGAATGAGAAAAATAAGTAGACAAACTTGGTTCTCTGTGAGGCAACGGAAAATCTTTAAGGGGTCTGGAAAAAGCAAATATTCTTATATTTCCATGGACACTGGACAATAATACATGATACTGCATGCAGCAGTATCTGTCTATCAGATTCCAGTCTAAAAGTGACTGTCAAGAGTGAAGGATCCTGTCTTCCTGCACAGTCTATGGCGAAAATTAGTGCATGTTTATACAGATGTGCTTGGTAAGGTAGCCTCCCTAAAAAGCATGTTACGGGCTTGATCCTGTGGGGTTTTATCTTAGTTTGTTAGTTATTTAGGAGGGGTTTTTTATTTCAAATGAAAGATAAATATCTCATCCTAAAATAATTACAAACTTCTAGAAACTGACCTTATATGCTGAAAACAGAAAACATGCTTTCAGGATCAGAAATGAACTACTGATTTTTTTTTCACTTCGCCAAAATACACCACCTACATTATAAATGTTCTTGCCACAGGTGTGCAGCAGGTGAAAACAAGTTGATTGTATAGTATGGCACTTCTGTGTTTGCTTTTTTTTAATTCACCCAGCCAATACTGCTCATCTTGCATATTTATTGGAAAATTATGCAGGTTTCTACTGAGAGATTACTTACAGAAGCATTTAGGGATAAAATGTACTTTCAATAACCCTTCTGCAGTCTCCTGAATTTGGTAGTTTAGCTTTATTGATGAAACACTGAACAGAATCTAGTCCAGTCTCATTATATTTGGCATAAGCAAAACAAAATTGAAAAAGATTTACAGTTAAAGATTGAAGCTTTATTCACATTCAGCTTCTGTTTCAACAGTTTGCATCTGAAATCTTTAGCTGACAAGCTAAAGCAGAGAGGCAAGATTCTCACTTCATCAAAAAAAAATGGCAAACAGCACATTGAATAAAACTGGGCAGAGGTTACATCAAAACATTCAACTGTGTTGCTGAACTAACAATTTTACTTTATTAGGAAAAGCAAGAACCAAATTTTATAAGCCAGTTATCCCCTAAGAAGGTTTCCAGTATCGGCTTTCATAGGTCAGAGCACAAATTGGGATGTTTAGACGCCTAAAATTGTTTATCATATGAAAGGTCACTACATCTTAAATGATTGGTTATTTGTTTTATTTTTTCAGAACTATTTTATTAAGCCTTTGAAGTGCTTTTATTTCTGTATATTTCACTTGAGACTGCAGTCATGGAGCTAAGATAACCAGATTAAGAATAAAATAGGGAAGAAAAAAAAAAAGATTAAGAAGGGTCTGAGACCATTGCCTCTGGCACTTAAGGGCTTTGCGGGAGAACGGGATACTTTGTCTATCTTTCTGCATTTTCAAATCAGTGGTGATGGAATGAACTGTAGATTGATGATAATGTCTTTCAGCAGAACACTCTATATTTAATTCTTTCATCAGTTTGTTCTAGATAATTATGCGTGAGGAGTTTTAGTTTTTACTTTCAAAGACTTGTCAATGTGTGGGATGACAGTACTGAGGAATAGAAAAATTATTTTTAATTGCTTCCAGCACTGAATGCTCCTTTGGGCATAGCTTGGATCCATGATAATCTGATCCTCATTGTCTATGACTCCGCACTCACAGGGAACTGAAAGATCCCAGTCAGTCCTAGAGGTTTGCATATTTGTACAAACTTTCAAGATGATGGTTCTCTTTTTTAAAAAAGGTAATAATAAATTGTTGGCAATTTCACTGCTTTCATCATCTGTGATGTTGTACATGATGATGAGTAGACAGCCAAGTAGTAAAGTACTTTCTGGTATATTGTCTGCAGTGAATTTTTATACTTGTCCTAATTTGCTATGCTTTCAAATTTTCCTTTCTACCTTTGGGAATAAACAGCAGAGAGGAACTGAATCATATTACTAACAGAGCCCAATATAGTCCTTCTGGGCATACACTTTAATACAGGTCCTGCAGATTTGGAAGCAAGTATGAATTACTACTACTGGCTGCTATCATCATCATCATTATTATTATTATTATTACTATATTTTAATATTTTTATCATTGTTATAATAATTCTAATTTTCATTATTATTGTTGTTATTATTATTGTTGTTGTTATTAGTATTATTAGTAATATTATTAGTAGTATTATTAGTTGTATTATTAGTTGCAATTTAAGGTTGCTTTGTACCATTTTGCATATAGTTAATTTAACATATGCTGTGAAAAAAAATTGGTAACTAAGCCCATTATAAACTTCAAGGCAGCAGATTAGCAAGAGAGTTCTCTCCATGTGTTATACATAAAAGCTTCAACATGATGAATTCAGGAGAAGGGTAAAGCTATCATACAGTTAAACTGCATGGAGAAGACTCCACTCAATGCAGTCAGATTAAACTTCAAGACTGTCAGAAGGTGTGCAGGTGTCCATTCATGTATTTGCAAAGACATTCCTGCTATATAAACATCCATTCTCTGCCTAAAGAGTATTTAATTCTACTGTGACAAAGTAAATGGATAAAGAAAGTGGGACAAAAATAATTGAAAGAACCTAGAGTATGGTGAGTAAGGCAGTCCCCTGAAAGACACTAAAGCAGATTTCAACTCCTTTGAACACAGAAAGGTTTGTTCTTACTAGCAAGCTATAGGATAAAAAAAGTCCGAGGCCACAGCACCACTGTCTGTATTTCATCTTGTTTACAGTCATTCTGGTAGCTTCAAAGGGAGTAGAGAAATTAGTGATCAGACAATTCCCCATGGGGATAGCTTTTAGAAATTTGTTTATGAAGAACACAGAAAGACTGAATTATCTGGTCAGCAGGAGAGACCAAGGAAGTGCTTTAGACAGATTACAGATACTGAAAAGACACTATTAATGGTTTTAAAGATGTAAATCATGTACGGAAGAAGAGGAAGAAAAAATGAGATTGTAAGGATATCTCATATAACCCCTGTTCAGCATCTTCCTCCAAGTCAACATTTCTGATAAAAGCTTTTCTGCTGTTGATGGGAACTTCCGAGTCTAACTTATTCTAACCTGGAACATGTTGATGACATCCACCTGCAAACTGTTATTCTGTTATGCTGCAAACTGTTAGTTGTGTATTGAACAGATTGAGAGATTCTTATCTAAATCTATACCATTGTGTCTTCCTGAATAGTATCAAAACTAAAAGAAATTTTGATTGTTCGCTACACAACAGTTTGCTGAATGTACATTTTTTAAAGTTCATTATACAGACCACTTTGTGTAAGTACAATATTTGCAGCAAAACAATTTCAGGCAAGGAAGGAAACTAAAGGTGGTTGTTGAGAAATAAATTATCAAATATCAAAAAGCTCTTTCAAAGAGAGATTTTTCCACTTGAATATAAGACCAAGAAAACTTCCTGTATCCCTCTTGAATGTTTGGTATAGGGCAGTTTGGAGAGCTGATATGCAAAACAAATTGAAATGTTCTTTGACCAAGTACCACTACAAAATGTTACTTAAGCTGAATTCATTTGTTCCCCTGGGAATTTTCTTTTGGTTTTCAACACCTTAGTCTGTATTTGTGTCATTTTAATTGCAAGGCAAACACTGCTTTTGTAATATATGTAACTCAATGGACAAATCTGAAACCTGAAAATACGTATCTGAGACAGGGGTGTCTCAAGGCTCCCTCTTGGATGGATGATGGCTACTTTAAGTCACCTATGTAGACTTGATTATTAGACAAACAAAGGAAATTTATATTTAGAGATAGTGACATCATCTTACCTTGGGTTTTTTTGGTGTTTGTTTGTTTTGTGGGGTTTTTTTGTTTCTTTGTTGGTTTTTTGTTTGTTTGTTTTTGGTTGATTGGTTGGTTGGTTGGTTTGGGTTTTTTTTTTTGGGTGGGGGTAGTTTGGAGTTGTTTGGTTTTGTTTTGGGTTCTTTAATAAAAAGCATACCTCAAGATATAGATGTAATCCCCCAGTGTTTTCCATTTCATTTAGTGGGATTAAATTATGGATTGATTTGCTGCATAGTCCTCTGGCCAGTGAATTCTTCTTGCATTAAATTCACAGTCAAACCTCCACTTACAGTGCTTATGTTGTTTTACTGACAAAGTAGTCACTTCCCTAGATTTCCTTTGGTGCTGCAGAGCTTCCATTACTGCCAGGTTTTATCCTGTTAGATAAAAAACCTGCTTGGAAATTTTTAGTTATCACAGCTCTTGTCTTGACAGAAGAGTGGAGTAAATGACCTACCACATCCCCCAGTCTTCCACTTTCACAGCTCTGATTCTGAAGGCAAAGAAATAGGTTGAATATGGTTGTGCATGCTCCCTGACACTTTGTGTTCATATAGTGATAGAAAAAGGTAGCAAAAATACAGGTTTGGTAAATTTCTCAGCTCACATTTGTGTTTCTTAATAGGAACAAGTAAACACAAATGTATGTAAATATAAATATACATGTATTTGTGTTCCGATATTCTGATTTGCATCCTATGTGGGAAAAGCAAATTAGCCACATATTGAATGGGGGAAACTATCAGCTGAAGTCAGTGATGAAGATACAGTTTACACCAGCTGGAATGTGCCTCAGCATGTTCAACATTTGACAGAAAAAGCAGCAGTGTGAACTAAGTGGTTTCATATGCTGCTACGCTTACCTCCTTCAGATATTTACATTTTGGACAATTGAATTAATTGTCTGGAAAAGACCACCCTCAAAACACACACAGCAGGTGCTTCTTCACTTTAGTTTACATTAATTGTTTTGTTTGCTGCTTCAAGAGTCAGCAACATACAATATTTTACAATTATCCTGTCTTGTCACAATGGGTACTAAGTGAATCTTATTTATCCGGGATGCCAGTGACTGCTGATGTGTGTGGTTTTGGAGCTAAGAAAACGGGCTGCGACAGACCTGAGTATCTGATTCAGATCCCATGCTGAAAAACATATCATCTGGGGAGGCAAAGCTAGAAGTTTGTAGATCAATGTTTCCTCCCAATTAAGAAAGTGAAATAGACCACCTTCCGTGGAAAAGATCAGGCAGCTATTGATTCAACTACAGACAGCCCATTTATGTGTAGTTATGAAGTTTGCACACAGATGCAATTAAACAAGCTATAATGTATTTTACCAACAAAATGAGGCTTACAGATACTTATTTGAGATGATAGTTGCAAAATGATTGCTAATATTTAATTTACATAATGCCAAAAAAATGTATCTAGTTTCTTTGGTTTCTTTGGTATCTGGTTTGTTTCTGTTTTTCCCTGATGGTGAGGAGATGCTCCAAATTTTAATCTTGTTATACTCAATGGCTAAACATTAAGATGCAGCATGACTCATTATGTGGGTATCCACACTTATGACTAGGCTTTACGTGTTCATCCTGTTTCTACACCCTTCCTTCACTAAACATAAAGAACCAAACAACAAAGACAAACGACAACTGAAGCAGTAGAAGCAAACTATCTGAAGAGACTGTTTTGAAAAATGCAAAAATGAAATGAGATGTCTGTTATTATAGATTCTCAAGAGATCATCAAATACAGAGATCCATTAAAGAAGGTATTAAACCATGTGCTTTCCCAATACGTGTGTTTCTTTTTACTGACTCAAGTGAGATACAGTCCTGAATTTGAAATGCAGGTACATGGAGACAGATATGCTCTTTAACTGAGGTCTTGGTTTTAAATTAACATTTGAGGGTTTTTTGTTTTGTTTTGGTTTGTTTGTTTGTTTGGGGGTTTTTGTTGGTTTTGTTTTCTTTTTTTGTATTTTCCAAAATAGTGCCCAATTAACTGCCTATTAAAGGGTATCCAAAGGTCTGTGTAGTGAGGTTTATGATTGTTTTTAACTGAGCACTTCAATTATGACTATTCAATTATTTCCTAGAGTGGGAAAATCACTATTTATAAGTTCATAAAGAGAAATATTTTCTTTCTACAGAATCCTCCCTGTTAATCTAAAGGTTTTGCTGGAGACGTCAGAGATATGGAGGGTGTTAGAGAGTCAGCTGGTGGCCTAAGGGTTTGGTGGCCTTTTTTTTCCCTAGAAAAATCCCAAACTAGTCACCTTATATTCTTTGTGGTGGTGTTTGCAATTTTCCAATGCACATAGAATTCCACAAGGAATATCAGTGAAAGAAATATCTCAGTATTGGAGACCTTATTTGAACATCATGTTTACAAGCCAGTTCTGATCTCCTCTTCTGCAGTTTTCAAAATATTTTTAAATAGCTTCAAAGCATTTTTTTAACATTTTTTAATGATGCTGTGGATAACCATTCAGACTATTTGCACAGCATTAAACATTCAACAAAAAGTGATCTTACCTAAAAGCTATCAACAGTGTGCCTAGCTCTTTTCCCTATTAACTTTGTGCTCAAAAGAATCTGTTCACGTAATGGAAGTGGTAGTAGATCAATTTCATGTGCTCCTGAGAGTGTTATGCCAGATGTTTCAATCAAAATTTCAACTTAGGTTTCATCACCATTCTGAAGTTTATCTTAAGTTCTCCCCTGTTGGATGTTTAGGGATTATACTCAAATATACAACTAAATGAAGAGTTTTTGTGAATACTTGTATGTCAAGGTTTTGGGTTTATTTGGGCTTTTTTGTACTGCAGTTGTATTTGAGCCTTCCACACATTATCAGTTACAAGGTAATGGAGTCCATCGGAAGGGTGACATAACAAATTAAAGGAACGTTTGTATGGTTGAAAACAAAAGCCAGTTCTGAGAGGGTAATTATTTCAATAGCATGTCTGTTCATGATTGCTTATGGCCTGTTGATGCTGAAAATGTAAGACATAAACTGAGCTACCAAAGGAACAGTAGACTAATGACGTTTCATATAGTTCTTAGTTAATGTAAGAAAGACAAAAAAGTACTGAAAATCTCTTCATGTTTGTAGAGGATAGTGTCCAAGATGGGCCTAATCATATGGAGAGAAAGAATAAAAGAGTTTACTCTCTTTGGTCTCTCTTATTTATCTGGTCAATAGATATCCAAAAGTTTGCAGCAACAGATGTGTTTTTAAAGTTTGTGGAAAGACACATGGGTAGACACAACTTGATTATTAGTCTAATAATAGGAAGCTGAAAAAGGCAGGTTAGCTAGCTGGTGATTATGGATGATTGTGTTCAAAATAGCATAAGGAAAATAAGTAAAGAAGGAATTTATCTCCCTTTGTAATTCCATTACCCTGAAAGTAAGCCTCATAAGAAGAGAAGCTTGTTCCTGTACTCTCAACAACTCAGAAACAATCGGTACATAGTTACAAGGTAGTAAGGAAGACAAGAAGGCAAAAGGAAGGAAATAAATGCAAGTGAACCTCTGGTACTTTGCCAGAACCAGAAGGATATTGACAAACTCAGAAAGAGTAGCACTAAAGTGGTTAGAGGCCTAGACAAAATGATACACAAGGAAAGACTGTGAGATGTGGCTTTTTTTAGCATGGAGATGAGAAGGATATGGAAAATCTAATTGCTGGTTTAAACTCCATAATGGTGAGCTATAGAAAAGCCCCTTCTCAGAGTCAACGGCAGTAGACAAGATGCTTTAGTCATAAACTGTGAAAAAGGGAAAATCCATCTGGGTAGGCTGAAATAGTGTTCATGATGAGAGTGGTAAATACTGAATCAAGTTCTTGTTTGAGAGGTTTTCAAAACTCACCTGGATAAAGCCTAGGAGAACCTGATCTGACTTTGAGCTGACTGCTTTGAGCAAAGGATTAAACCAGGCAACCTCCACAGAGATATTTTCAAACAAAAATTATACTGTGATGCTATCATTTTCTGTGTTCTCAAGCCTAGTTTGAACTTGGTCAACTTTTCAATGTTAAATCATTTTTTTATAGTTGTTCTGGTTTTGGTTGGCATGGGGTTAATTTTCTTGATAGAAGTTCATAGGGTGTTGGATTTTTGACCAAAACCATGATGGTAAGACAAGAATGTTTTGGTTATTGCTGAATCGTGCTTATACAGTGTTGAGAACTTTTCTGCTTCACACATGGTCCTGTCAGTGAATAGACTGGGTAGTGCACAAGAAATTAGGAGACGACACAGCTGGGACATATGACCCCAAATGACCCAAGTGATATTTCAGACCATAAGGTGTCGCGTTCAGCAATAAAAGCTGAGTGAAAGAAGTGTGAAGGTGGGACATTTGTAGTTAGGATATCAGTTTCTTCTGAGTGACCATTGCACATGCTGCAGCCCTCTTTCCCTGGAGATGGCTAAAACCTGCCTTATGATGGGAAGTCGTGAACGATTTCCTTATTTTCCTTTGCTGGCATGCACAGCATTTGCTTTCCCTATGAAACTGTCTTTATCTCAACCCACAAGTTTTCTCACTTTTATCCTTCTGATTCTCTCCCCGTTCCCATTGCAGGTGGGAGAAATGAGCAAGTGGCCGTGTGGAGCTCAGATGCCTACTGGGTTAGCCCACAATAATAATATATTTTTACATTCCAGAAAAAAAAACTTGCAAAACACATACCATCCTTTAATTTCTTGTGTAAAGGAGATCCATGCATAACATCAACTTTTTATAGAGCTGTCATTTTGAAAAGACTAGAAGTACTCATGACTACTAGTGTTTTCTACATGATAGCTTTCATAATGGCAAAATCATCTTCCTGCAACAATAAAGCACTTACTAACCACTGCAGTTTATTAGAATAAAATGTAAGTGTATTAATGTATTTCAATTTCAAGAGTACTGTCCTTTTAGGAAAGAGCTATTTCAATTATGGAATATATAGTCACCATGAGTCCATAATATTTTAACAACTATTTTGCCTATTTTTATTTTAATAAGCAGGTTGAACAACTTTGATTCAAAATAGTTTAATTATTCTGAAGCACTTCTGGAAACAGAATAAGTGGCAGTTTAAGTTCTTTGCAGGTTGATCTGGCACTGCTGGAAGCTATTGTAATTAGTAAATTTGCAAAAGTATTGTTAAAGTTATTTTCCTCAGTTTCAGTATGCTATAGTTTATTAGTAAGCCTATTATTTATGCATTCCCGTGGGCCATTTAACATTTGCTTCAGTTAATGAGAATCTTCATCTTAATTAACAATACTAAAAGATCTTTTACTCCCCTCCCCCACAAAACGAATAATGCCTTAGAAATATTTCCCAGAATAATATAATTTTGGAGTTATTAAAAGCAAAGACTTTCCATTGCATCATTTTGTATTATCATCAAAGCTTCTTGAAAGACACTTAACGAAATTACATATATCATGCATATCTTAATTAAAACCATGAGCAACTATTAAAAGACACGGAATGATTCTTAGTCCATGTGAAGGTCTTGTATGAATGATAATGAATTTTTGAGATTTATAGAAATTCAGAACGCTATTGCACAATATTAAGGTCAAAGTTGCAGAAGAAGCAGTTTCAGATCACTTTTGTGTTACTATCAAGAACTGTGCCTGTATTATGCATGATCATAACCCTTTAGATCAGTTCAATTGACCCATGTCCTCTGAACAAGATTCTAGTGAAGTGAAAACAAGAGTTTAGCTTGCCAGCTAGAAGCACATGGTAACCTTTGGCCCCAGATCAGATCAACCAGAAATTTATTAAATGTATAGAGTCATTTTTATTTAGAGAGAACAAAATTACTTTGGCTATATTGTGGTATAGAAGAGACAAGCTCTACAAAATGCATCAGGTTCTCTGCTTTATCTGATGGAAAAACAAGGAAAGCCTTTGTCTAGTAAAATTTTATAGGTTTAATCTACTGAATGATTAATGTCATCTTTCGTCCTTCAAACTATGAGTATGATATTGTAAAGATAAAGAATAAAAATGCTGAACTGAACTTGGGATAATGATACTTCAGTCAGAATATCACTTTTGAGTTATTTTGCAAAGTTATAAATAAATACTGTCATTTCCCTCCCTTTCCTCCTCCCTGCATGGAATCATAAAATCATTATGGTTGGAAAAAACCTCCAAGATCATCGAGTCTAGACTTTGACTGTAATCCACCATGTCAACTAAACCATAACACTAAGTGCCATATTTTTTGAACACTTCCAGTCATGATGACTCCACCATTTCCCTGGGAAGTCCGTTCCAATGCTTAACCACCCTTTCAGTGAAGAAATTTTTCCGGATGTCCAATTTGAAACTCCCCTGGCACAGCTTGAGGTCATTTCCTCTTGTCCTTTTGGACAAGATCCACAATCCTTTTCTGGCTACTTTTGTTAAACCCTACAGTGAGAGAAAGCAAAAGAAAAGATCTGCATAGTGAATCATAGTGATATATTTTTGTTATGTTACCCTCCAGTACAGGCATCCTTACACAGCACTTGTAAATCTTTTGATCTTAAGGAGAGTGTGGTCTCTTACATTTGGCACTATTTTCAGATAAACTGTACCGGTTAGCATATTGGTGCAAGAAGAAGTCAAGTTTTTTATATTTGCTGGTGGTGGCTCACTCTCTGGGTTGTTTATCTGGAGAAAAGTCATGACAACATGATAGGGCAACTGAGAAATTCTGTGACTCCAAACAAGAACTACAAGAATGAACTCTAAAGTCATGTCCTGTATTCTCTTGTATTGTGAATTTTGTCTCCTCTGCACTAATCATCCAAATCTGCAATAAAACCATTGAGTCTAAAATGCTGCAAATATGGTACAGCTGGTGATAGTGATTTAGTGATTTTTTTTTATTTATTTATTTTTTTAATGATGGTATGCTATTAACTGCTAAATGTTTGGTCTTCAGGGTCATTTTCTATCATCCAGTACTTCTATTTGGCATTATTTTTAATCATTTGAATGTCTGGAGAGACAGTTTGTTTGCATGTCTCCTTGCAGAGTTTTTCCTTGGTAGCTTGACTGGAATAGAGCTAGTGTGTGGGATAGATCCCATGTTAAAGAGGTGGGATGACAAGGAACATTGAAGAGATGAAGGAGAGACATGAGTTTTCTTAAACTTCTATTACTTTTACTCAGATGTCCTGTTGCACACATCTAGTTCTGAGATGTGCATAGGGTCATACACATGGTGAGACTACACCAGGGACTGGGTAACAGAGACATGTCTAGAGGTGAATCATGAGGGGGAAAAGGTGTAAGGGAAAGGGTAAGTTCAGTGTTTCTTTTTTGGTTGAGTCAGACTTAACAGATCTGCTGTCTAACTATGTCTGAGTTGTGACCTTTTGTCCAGTAAAAAAATTCCAAATAAGTACATTTTGCCTGACAGCTGACATATTGTAGCGTTATGGGAAGCAATTTTACTACTGCATTTGTTCAGGATTTGGTGTGGGAGGAACATTCGGTTTCTAACTTAGGGAATTACTGTATGTAGCACAAAATCTGCACGGCTTTATTGTACAACCTAAAAGGCAAGTAAGGATAACTGTAGGCATCTATATTTGTTTTGCATAAGATACATAATTTTAAAAGGAAAATAACAGATATACAGGAGGGGGAAAACATGACTGTTAAATAGTTCCTTCATGAAAATGACAGCCATACATGCCGTTACACTGTAAAATGAATCAAATTGTTTAATCTGGCTGTAATTTTGAAGATTAAGGCATTTCCAAGTAGTCATGTGGGGACATTAAATTATATCACAAATCTTTCTGTGTACTTTTTCATAGCACAGTATTAGCTAGTCTTATCAGAGAATGGTGTTAAGGGTGTCTATCATTTACTTCATACAACAATACTAACAAGGGTTTAAATTAGATTTAATATGATATAATGGAAAAATTATATTTTTTCAAGTGTCATCTGAAAAAAAGACCATGAAAATTGACATAAAATTATAGAAATCATTGCAAATTGTGCAAGCATGGAAATTTTTTCCCCACAATTATTTTGGAGATAAAACCCAAGTAATTCATCACAACATAAACTAAAAAGAATGATATATGATGATGGTAACTATAACACAACAGGTACTATTTGGTGATAGGATCCATTAACAGTAAATTGCAATATTTTCTCACTTCTTTAAAGTTATTTTGAGAGGAATGGAATTTTTGGTGATAAAGTGTAAGAGTTGCTGTGTAAGTTGGTACCTCCACAAACATTTTTAGTGACAATTTGTAGAATGCAGATCAGTGGAAATCCATCTCTGATTTTGGAGACCAAATTCTTTTCAATGCATTTTCATGCCTTGTGGTGACTTCTAGGTGATCTGGTAATTTCCATAACACACTGCTTGAATTGAATTTTCATATTTATTTTATAATATCGCAACTGCAATATATTTTGTCGTCCTCGAGGCATGTGTAGAAAAGCTGGAGAAAGAAAGAGAAAAGAACTGGTTCATTATCATAACTCTATTGCTCATTCCCTGTCTTCTTAATAATGACTGCCCATATTGAAACATCAAGGGACATTAGTTTGTAACACTGATTTTTAGGGAGTTTGTTTCTTCTCTGTTTTGTTAGGGTGTTAGGTGTTGGTTCATTGGGGGGCGGGGGGGTTTGGTGCTTTGGTGATATTTTTCCACATGACAGTGTTCATGCACAGTGTTGTTTGCTCTTTCTCCTCCCAAAATGCTGGACCCATACTCCAAGTTGTCCGCCTGTAAGCCAGACAGTTGTGTTAGTGCTGTGCCTGGCTCCCTGAAAATTTTCATAGGCAAAGTGCCTCAGTAACAGAATCATAGAGACCCCAGATAATGGGCATTTCTTTTCTTTTCTTACCCGTATGGAATCTGCACATAGAAGAGTTTAAAATCAGTCTCCACCTGCTCAGATAAACATGTTCCTATGGAAATGAGAGGTCTGTTTGGTTAACTGTTACTCTGTCTAGACGTGTGATATAAGATCCATATTGAAAACTATTGTGGATTTTTTGAGTACAAAATATGCTATTGGGCCTCAGGATTATTATTGTGGATTCCTATCAAAAATCAGTGTAGCAGGAGATGCTGTAACTGTAACAAAAAGCAGAAAAGCTGATGATAGCTGTGCATGTCAAAAAAAAAAAACAACAAAACCAAACCCTCACAGAAATACAAAAAAACGCCCAAATTCACAGTTCTTCATGCTGTTGACAGCTCATTTTTGAAAACAAAAAATTATATATATATATATATATATATACACACATATAAGCATGTTGTTGTTTTTGCTTGTGTGACAAGAAATTGTCACATCATAGTATATATTTTTATGGTCTTGCACTTGGAGATTTTGGTACTTCAGTAGTTTTGTTTCTTTCAAAACCATTGCACGAATACATGAATGGGAATGTTTACAGGGCCAAAGCTTGTTTTAGGTGTTACAGTGTAGCACTTTTCAGAGTGGGGAAGGTATAGCTCTTAAAGAAGCAGTCTTTAAAGAGCAGTGAACAAGGTAGGGAATGAAGGAATTCAGGATGTTAGCTAATGAACAAGGTAGTACTCAACTGCTGACTGGATCCAGGAGTAAGAGGAGATTTGTGGAGCAAAGCTGAAACAGTACAGGCAGGCTGGGCAAGCTGAACAAAAAAACTCCAAAACAATCAAAGCAAAATGGAACAGTAGCAAGGAAAAACAAACAAATGAACAAAAAAACCCAAACCCAAACAAACAAACAAAGAAAAAAACAAAAAAAAAAAACCACAAAAACCAAAAGGAACCCAAAGAAACCCAAAACCAACAACAAAAAAGAGTGAATATATACAAATGAAAAGCCCAGGAATATGTAAGTTATGAACACAAATTCTCAACGCTCACATCTTAGCTAGAACTTCTTGCAAGGTTAAATCTGTGTGCCCCATCTTACAGATCATGAAGTGACCCATCTCTTCAAAAGGCTGATCAGTCAAAAGGAAAAGAAACATGTTCTTTGCATTTGAGATTATTTGATTTCAACTTCCAGAACTGAATTATTTTTATTACTTTCTCTGGCAGTAGTAGAACTACATAGCATCTTGTACTTTTGCTCTTATAAAAATATTTATGGCTCTTTTATCCTTTTCATGCCATATCCATGGCTCTTTTGTTACTTTTCTGAAATATTTTTTTTTCCCCCAATTAAATTTTAGAAAGCTAAAATTGATGAAACTGTTCAGACAATCTAAATGTTATTTCCCCAGTGAGATTAGAAGCAATAGTCCCATTTCTTTGCATTCTTGTTATTCCTTGTTATTTTTTGTAAATATATAAAAATAATGTATAAATATGTCTGTATATGTATATATTTTTTGCATTTCTTGTCACTGAGGTCTCATGTTGAGCTCTTCAACTATTCAGACATCACATATTTCAAAGGACAATTGCTTTGTTCTTTAGGACAGCTACCTTGCCTCTTTTCCAGTAAATGAACTACACTTTTCTAGTAACTCTTAAAAGTGTTACTCAAGGAGGAGATCTTTGTATTTAGCCGTGCTGAAAAGAAACACTGAGCAAGCATGTAGGTGAAGACAGTAGCCTTAAATATCTCATGAAGTATACAATAATCCTGCCTAGGCTAAGTTTGAAAGTATATTCGAACTACATAACATTGCAAAAATTTTTTTATTAATTAATCAGTTTATTTATCACTAATCCTATTCTCAGGTTTTTTTTTTCAAATATCAATGCAATTAAGAAAAATAGCTTTCCATATTTTCAGAAGCAGTAAGATTTTTTGTTTCTCTGTCACTGAACTGTTTGCACAGTGCCATTAAAGTTCATTTTTTGGTACATGGAAACATGTATTGATATACACAGGGAGACTCCTCTGCATTTTTGCATTCTCTATGCAATTTCCAAAGTCACACATGGAACACTGTCTGTTATAAAAAAGTTTGCTGTACTCTAGGCCTGATGATTTTTGTCTTAATTTATGCTCCACAAGTAACTGTGTGATCTACCTTACATTATAAAATTCTAATATATCATCTATATTTTTAAAAATCAGCAGCCTGGGAAAGTAGTTTGAGTGTTTTTGTTTTCCAGAAATGAAATCACAAGATCAGTGACAGTTTCACCCACATTTTACCACACAACTGCCACCTTTTAATCCTCCATGGAAATCCTTGCACTCATCTACATGATAAAAAATGGGCACCTGAGCTTTTGTTGAGGTGACAGGGCAAAGATGAAACTGCCTCATATTCTGAGTTCCTGGATAACCTTCCTGTGTATATTTCAATTTGAACTGACTCTGAATGTTACTTATGATTCTCTGTTTTTGTGGAACCTCAAATCTACTGTTTTCTTTGGTGTTATATGTAACTTTGATCTGTATTTTAATCTTCCACAATCATAGCACTTTTTTGTTTATTATGAGATCTATATTCTTGTGTAATATTTAAAACAAATGTTTATTTATTTACTTTATATATAATTATTCTGTTTAATGTTATTTCCCATAATGAATATTCTTTTTATAAGTCACCTGCTTCAAATTAGGATATAACAATGCTTTATTTATTTTAATCACTGTATGTGATTAAAAACATTACACATTAGGAACTTGTACCTGTACAGACTCTAAAAAACGACATATAAACACACAGAAGGCAAAATGATGGCTATTTACAACCATTAAAATAAAAGGAGGATTCTTATGGGTAGAAGAGAGATTTAAAAGAATGACAGAATTGCCAGTTTTTAAAACTTATGGTAAAATGATCTATTGCCTTCACAAGGAAACAATGTTTTGATTTAGCTCAGGTGGATTTACTGTTATCTATTTGTGGAATAGGTAATGTTAAGACGATATAATTCTAGATTTTAAGGGCAGGATAGTCTATTTTATAATTATTTATGAAAATTTTTACAAATTTAATTGATCAAGTTTCTTTAAAATTCCATTAGGCAGAAGAGTTTTTGACATTGAAAACTTAGATATAGAATAAATAGGACTTTTCTGTCTTTTCATTCTAAAAGTATGAATTGGTAATGATTGTACATTTTTTTTACAGTACCATTGATTTATCATAACAGATTGTAAACGTGTAGTGACAAATGAGGATATCTCCATTCTGAAATGGATTTGGAGCAAATCCCTTCTCCTGTATCCAGTCTTCACACCTTTAAATGACTATAATCTAAAACACAACAGTAAATTTTTGAAAACTTAGATAATTAAATATATATATATGTTGGAGTTGGGTTTTTTTTTTTTGGGGGGGGGGGGGGTTGCTTTTTTTTGTTGGTTTGACATTTTTTTTGCCTTTGGGCCTAGACTCCAGATGATTTGAACTTTATAGAAGTCACAGGCAAATATAGGGAATTTGATAACCATCTTAATTTTACTTATTTGCAAATCAGCTTCTCCCTAGGCATGCCTAAATCACTCAGATGAGAATTCCTTTCTTTGAATGCTTATTTCAACTAAATTTGAATATGAAATCTTTAATAAACTGATGTAAGAAAATAAAATTCTAACATTATGGGTCTGACCCTAAAATTGCTGAGAAAAAGCATTGATTTAATTAACTTCTGACATTAGAATTTGTTCAATATTTCTTGTAGACACTCATCATCTTGAAAGATCAACAATGCACAAAGTAAAGCATAATTAAGCACTTATATTGACACTAGATATCCAGATACTATAAAATTTGAAATGTGATGCAAACTTTCGTGCCTTGATGCAAAGTAAAAGATAAAATTTAAGATGTGAGTTCATTTTAAAATGTCCTTATTCATGACAATCTCTAAAAACCATTTCTCAAGTGAGTTGTCTGTTTTCCTTGGAGAGTTTTTACATCTGATCTCTATTCTGCTAAAGAGATTTTAAATTTAATAATAATGCTAAACTAAATGAAATATGAATTCTCTTAAATAATTTAAGCTTGCTGCAATTATACAAATTTAATAAGTCTAGTATATAATACCACTGGATAATATAAGCAAATAGAATTATAGATTAAATGTGTTTTTCAGGTGAGAAAATTAGCAAGGACAGTGGTCTAACTTTTTCTTTAGGCTCTGTTAAAATTCTATTCTTCTAAGAGACTATGTATTAATAAAGATATATTGTATCTCTAAAGCTAGTTAATCATTTTTATTTCTATATAATTTGAAATAAGAACTTATTTTAAAATATAGTTCTACACTAAGTAGCTTACTGAACTTTGAAAAATAATAGCTTTCTCAGTTCCATTTTATTTATTCTTTTATTTTCAATATGATTTAATGTTTTATATAACACAATTCCCTTTGATTTTAAATATGGAAAGCTAAAGCAGACCAAAATAATTAGGATTCATTCCAGTACTATAAGAATATAAAAAGAGGGTACCCAGACATTGACATAACGTGCATTGGATGAACACATAGAACATAATAAACTACTTCTATTTTCTACAGCCATTACTATTTTCCTTCCCAGATATACTATAATCTAATTTTCTTTGTATATATTGAATCTTACATATCTACCTCATATAGATAACAATAACAACGGAACTTTTGGGAAATTAAGAATAAATTGTCACAGTGAGGAGGAAATTTTTGTTTTTAAGATAGGGAATGCAAGTAATTTAGTTATTTTTATATTCTTCTGCCTGTTGCTTCTTACTTAACTCTACAGAATGCTAACCTCCTAACTTCATGGCTCTTGGTCTCATATTAGCTAGATTCTCAAGGAAGGTAATTTGATATTCTGGTTGTCTTATTTTATATAGATATATTTTTCTATCATTGTCATCTTCATTCTATCTGAGTCCCTTATTAAAAAGTTTTTTAAGTAACATTACAAAGGAACAAATATATATAGGAAAATTAGCTATGGAATCCCAATATTCTGAAGACTCACTGAGGACTATATACAACTGCAAATTAATTTGTCCTTCAGATTTTTATATATACAGCATTTTTTGATATATGATACAATTCATTTACACTGTTTTTCTCACTGATGTGGATGGGCCAACACGCAGGGAAAGTTGTTTGGGCCTTTCAGAACAGTTTGTTATGTTAATATTACAGCCTATGGCAAACACAACATTTCTGAAGTCTCAGTGTCACCATTTTTTTAGCAGAAGTAAGGGTTACTATCAGTCAGGTTGTTTGCTTAAAAGCTAAAGGCAGTGTAGTGGTGTAATTTTCTGGTGTAATGGTATATCTTAATTTTGTACAGAATCCTCATTTTGTACCAAAGTTAAAAAAAAAAAAAAAAAAGCACAGATTTATCTTTAAATAGACATGTTGTTATGGTAGTCTAGAAATTAAATGTAATGGAATTACATTAAAAAGATACAGATTATCTCATTTAAATCATATCTCTCCCAATGAAATGTAACAGAAGAGACAAGTCAAAGGTAAAATTGCTTCAATGTCTGTTTTCTCATATGAAAGCACTGTTTCAATTCTATTTATCATAAAGAAGATGGAATTTGAGTTAGAAGAAAAAAAAAAGAAAGAAGAAAAGAAGGATGAAGAAGGAAGACGAGGGAAGACGAGGGAAGACGAGGGAAGGAGAAAGGAGGAGAAGGGAGGAGAAGGGAGGACAAGGGAGGACAAGGGAGGACAAGGGAGGACAAGGGAGGACAAGGGAGGACAAGGGAGGACAAGGGAGGACAAGGAAGAAGGAAGGAAGAAGGAAGGAAGAAGGAAGGAAGAAGGAAGGAAGAAGGAAGGAAGAAGGAAGGAAGAAGGAAGAAGAAAGGTTACAGACTGTCTAAACAGTAAGTGCATTTTCTAATCTAGTAATGTGCTTCTATAGGGTGACATTTATTACCTTATGCAACACCATATGCTGCATGTAAAGGAAACTTCTTTCTATCATCTCTCACACTGAAAGTGAAGAAAAGTCGAATCAACAGATCTCAGAGCTGTGACAAACCTCCGTGTCTATGTGGGAATGTGTTGGCTGCCCAAATGAATAATTTGAGTTGAATTTTAAAAGCATTTTATGAAGTTTTAAGATAATAAACTTAGAAAAACATACAGAGAAGGGAGTTCCTTTCCCAAGCAGATCAGTGTTGGGAAAGACTTCTGCCACAACACATGCAAAACAGAGACAGAGGATCATCCAGACTACATGTCATGGAAAAAGAAACCCCTGGAGACAAGACCACCACTGTGACAACTTCCAAAGGACCAGAGACTTTATAATTCAACATTACCTGCGTCTTTAAATGCACGGGTTTTCCCCTGTTTAGACTGTAGCCCCTACAACCCACAACACACATGAAAATAGACTATTCCTTTCGTCCTGGGTATCCAGCCCTGCCCCCCTCCCGACCTTATTGGATGTATCACCAGTCACTCCCCATTGCTGGGTTCCCACTGAGTTGGAGTCCTCCTGCTCCCTTATTGGCCCCTGTGCCCCCCAAACCACACCACTCCCCCTGAACCCTTACCCCATCACATCCTACCTCCCAAACCCCGCCCAAAGGGCTTAAATACTCTGGAATCAAGTAATTGAAGGCTCTTTCTATTGCCTCCCTGCCTCGGAGTGCTGCATGGCTTTACTCCTGACCAGGTGGGGATTTCACAATCCCCTCCAGACCTCAAGAGGCATGGGGAAGTAGAGGAGCTGGTTCCCCTCAGAGGATCTGTTAGATCTGTATTTGACATCTTTGTCTGGAAGAAATATTCCTCATCCATCATATAATATTGTCAAATTGATGATATATTAGTATAATACATTATCTGAACAACATCATTCCTATAATGCATTGCTAGCTAGCATGGAGCTAGCTGGTGAGAGTTGGTTATAAAGTCTTAGCAACTTTTGTGGTATTTAAAAAAAAATAAAAAATTGAACACCTTATTTTAAGACTTGCATAGTAAAGGGAATATGTGAAAAGGTGATTGTTATTTTTGAATTTGAATTGTGGTAATTTTGAATTTGGTAATTGAATCCTGAATTTTAGAAGTATGAATTCTAGAAATAAAATCAAGTAAATATTTGGGTCAGGCATAAGAGGTACTTTCCTGAAGATACTGTTTTGTGGGTTGTCAGTGGTAGTGTTCATAATTTGTGTCATTAAAATTTAATATTTTATAAACCTACAGTATTTAACATAGAAATAACTATTTGCTATTCCTTATAGAATCAACTTCTAGCATGGCAACAACAGGAAAACTTACTGTGACATATTAAAAAGCAAAAACAAAGTTGTGGATATTTTTTCAGTAGATTTGATTTTTCACAGTATAAATGTAAATAAAGTTTAATTCTTGCATCAGATATTGGTCAGGTGTTTCATAATGAGGACAAATTTCATTCCTTTTGGAGTACAGCCTTTACAGAAATCCATGTCTAGCAGCCACTACATTTCTCTTCAACAAAGTTTATAAGGGGAAAAAAAAAAAAAAAAAAAAAAGAGTAAATAGATGAAATAGAGCAGGAAAAAAACCCCAAAAACAACAACAAAAAACACCAAAGTAGACTAACAAAAAATGTAAAATATAACCTCAAAAAAATTATAGCTGGGCATAAATTGCATTACTGTGACCCCCATACTGTTAGGACCCCCATATAATATAAACTTTAGAGTTTCACCAAAAGGGTCTTGATCTTGCTCTTAATTTCACTTCTTTTGTTTGGTTGGCTTTTTTTGATTTTTTTTGTTTTGTTTTGTTTTTTGTTTTGGGTTTTTTTTTTGGGGGGGGGAGTTGTTTGTTTGTTTTTTTTTTTTTTTGTTGGTTGTGGGTTTTTTTTTATTCCTGCTGTACTTTAAGTGGTATATTCTATCAGCATGGGATGTTTATCTATGCAATGCTTACAGCACTGGAGCATGATCTTTCACTGCTGCTTGAAGAAACTCTTGCAGCGGAAATCATGAAGTGTTAGCTTGGTTAAACTGAAAAATACATTGCATGAAATTACCATTGTATTATTACCTTGAGGGCTAAGACCAAAAAAAATAAAAAAAAAAAAAAATAAAATTAAAAAAAAAAAAGGCTAAAGTGCAAGGAATACAGATGTACAGAATATGGCTTTTTGCTGGGAATTTGTACTGTATATAGAAAAGCATATTTTTCAGTATAAACATCACCATAGATGCATATTGCAATGTATGCAAAACTGTTAAATCAATGCAAATATATGCTGCTGAAGAGAGACCACATTTTGGAGCTGGCACTGCATTCTTTGTCAATGTCAGTTTTGTGACAACCTTTGGTAGTGCATAGGGATTTCTCTAGTCACTTAGAGGTCAAGATAAACTGTTCTTCTCTTTCAGATTTTACCTTCTGATTGATTGCACTTCAGTGAAATCTGAGAAGTAAGAAGCCTGTCGTATATTTCATTCCTTAGGGGACCAGAGGTTCCATGAGACACTGATAAGCTAATCAATTAACCTAAATATTATTGAGAACATGAAACAATGTCTGGTGTCCCAGTACCTGTCCTGATTTCTCATTGATTGGCTAATAAACCTGTCAGTCATTTGTTGGATGAAAATTCTGAAATAGTTGCATCATAAAACTGGGAATATCAGAAGATTCATTCTTATTTAATGGGATTCTTTAACAGCTCTTTTAGGAATTGTGTGCATAAATACAATAAAAATAATTTTGCTATTCAAAGAGACTGCATTTTGCTTAATTTCATGATAGCTGACCCCACTATATATAGCTAAGAGTCTGTCCTCGCTGAAATGATCATATTCACCATGTGTTCTCAATATGGGCCAGAAACAAGCAGACCATGTTCTAGAAAACATCTTTTATCAGGGATATTCTATTAGTACATCAAAAAAGTTTTTTTTAAAAAACCATGTTCATGTAGCAACTCAGATGTGTAGTTCAGATTTTGTGTAGTATAAATATGTTGGGTTTAAAGCATTCCACATGCTTTAAGTAATGCACAACAGCCCAGAACTCAGACTATACTGAAGAGCTGCTACAGAACTAGCCCATATATGTGTACTTGTGATGAAGTTGTAGCTTTGAACTGATAGGAGTGCATGATCACAAAGTAAAGACTGTTATTTCCCAAATGTCATAGGTGTCCCAGATTTTTAAGTGTCTAAAGAAGCAGATACAAAGCTGGTAGTTTTTCAAAACAGTAATACACAATTGATATTAAATTCAAAAGATGCTAGGAACCATTTGGTGTTTTATAATGCATTTATTTGCATTTCTACATACCTAAAATATTTGGAAAAAAACCTCACTCTTTAGTCTAAGGATCAATAAGCTAACCTTGAACATTCATTTGTTTTTACCCATCATCACTATGATCTCTTCTCATTTTGTGGGACTGTTCTCCATCTATTTGAACATCAGATAAACTAGGGTATTAAAAAGAATTCATTTCTTTATTAATAATTTAAAGGCACTCATGTAAATTAAGAAAGGACACAAATATTACTGATATGAAGGAATTAAAAGACATTCAGTTAAATTAAAGTTTTGCGGAAATAAGAAGTTTGTTATAGTCATTTGAAAAAGCACCATTAAAGTCACTACTTTCAAAATGAAATGAATAATCACAAGTGCTTGAGCGCAGAGTATGCATCGAATACTGAACTCTTTGAATCATATTTCTACCTTTTAAAAGTGTCCTGGATGTTCTTTTTCTGGTTAGTAATTTATTTATTTATTTATTGTCTTTTTTTACATCATGACCTTTTTTTTCTGAGGCCAAGGCATACAAGGAGACAGCATGAATAAAAGATATGACATGTTTTTTTTCCATTCCTGACTGAATTTAAATGAATTTCCAGGCCTGGAAGTTGAATAGCTTTTCTGTAACTCATAGTTGCAAGGGAAACAGTAAGGAGCAATAAATATGGAACTTCTTTCTGCCACCACTCAGTTAGTCATTGGAAAGGGCTATATTAATAACAATAGAGAAGCTACTGCCCCAGAATAAGAAACTGAAGTATTGTTCCAAAGTAAAGGCTTGTATTTGATGTTTCTAAGTTTGAAATTCCTTCCCTCTTCAAACGCATCTGAGCAAGGAGTAAGACATTCTGAGCACAACATTGGAAAGTCAGAAACTCACATTATTTGTTCAAAGGGAGCTGTCATGAATTATGTTATCTTAAGAAAGTAAATTCTGGGAGAATAATCCACATCTGAAGTATTCAGTTGTCTTAAATTTTAAAATTAATTGAAAATAACTATTAACAATGGTGTCACTATGATAGCTAATTCACGTGGATCAAAGTTTTCTATCCCAGAAAGACGGAAGTGAAGCATGTAGAGGAACAATTTTTTGTTATGATTGGACACTGGAGTTAGTGTCTAATCATAATAAAGGAGTTAAAAATCATACCCGTGCTATAGGTTTGTACTCAAGTGATGAGAACTTCCATCTTTAAACTATAAGGTAGCATTAAGTTTAGATATGATATAGAGGAATCTACATAATTGTCTACTTGATTACTTCATTCACAGTTCTTTCATCCACAACCCATTATCCTCAACCACTCTTCCTCTGACAGACAGTGAGTTATTCATCTGTTTTTTTCCTAGCTGCACGTGAATTGCCAAAAATTGATGTCATATAGTGTAAGACACCAAAAGAAGCATTGCTTCTTATGGTGAATTAAAATCTTTGGAGGACTAACATATAGCAGTTGTGTGACTGCTAGATAGAGGTTAAGTCTTCAGAAACTGAGTGTGAGAATATTGTGTTTGGTACAATTATCTACAAGTAATGGATATTTTGCTACCTTAGACATATCTCAAAAAAAGCTCCAAGGATTGATGTGTTGGAAGGATTTTGGTTATGCAGTCTATCATTTAATATAAATTATTTTACAGCATCAGATGCTGAACGATAACATAAGAATGTCCAGAAAATCTGCTAGGGACTATGGGGAATACAGAGCTGAGAGAAGTTATACTCACATATCAGAGGTGCCGAAGCAGATTTTTTGTTAAAGGAAGGAGTTAACTGAATTATTCCCCTTCTTTAGATATTTTAGGCAGCATACTAGTTTTGGAATTTTGATTACTTTTCTTTGCATTGCTAGCATGAATATATGTATATTTAGTAACATGACTTGTTTTTTCCTATTCTGTTCTCTAAAGAATCTCACTCATGAAAATACAGATTGCACATAAAAAGTAACAAAACTGCAAGTACTTTTTCGACATATTATACAATTATTCTAAGAAAAGTAAGACATTTCTTTTCTTTCTCTTTTAAAATAGCAGGGAACTTTACTGCAAGATAAATAGCAGCACTGTTGCAAAAGAAAGCAGGCAAACTTTCAGGCAGGCTTCTGTAATGCCAGTAGGAGTTTTACCCATTCCCTTTCCTAGGATCAGGAATGCTACTCATGAGAGCTTCAGAGAGATGTTCTGTGGACCATTTTAACCAGGAGAGGATTTATACATAAATTCTTTACCCATCAAGATTAAATTTGCCCCATAATTTGGCTGCCTCTCTTGCTGGGATTCAGGTGACATAACTTTTTGTAACTTTTGTATAAAGCATGTATTGGGCCTTCCACATTTCAGACTTGCATAGATTTTACTAAGTTTTCATATGTATTTCAACTTAGATGTATCTCTTTGATCTGTGTATTTTAAACAAGTCCATTTCAGAGGAGACAAGGAGTTTCACTTGATAGAAGGTGTAAGATGTAAATGTAAATATCATTACTATGATATTTAATGATATAATGGAAGATCCAGATACCCTGATAGTAAAAGAACTTCCATCAGTGAAAGTGGTAGTTAGTAGAAGGCAAGAGAAAAAGCAAGAGAGAGTACAATACTTCAGATCAGATTCTAGGGACATCTACAAAAGATTGCTTCAGTTAAAAGAAGCATAAGAGAGGAAGCAAAGGTTCATGACTGGGATATAGAAATATACATACTGCTTAAAACTTCCGTTTGCACAAGTGAATAAATCTGTCTCTTAAAGGAGAGATTGCTGAAAGTCCCTTCCCATTTCTGAAAAAGAAATTAAAACTTATATTTAATTTAATCAAAGAAAAAGAGACAAAATAACAGAATTTCTTTTATTTCATTTTATTTGATACCCAACACTTTCATTTAACACAGAAAAAAATTCGTGAGGTTGAACAGAAGAAGTAGTGTCTCATCATAGACCAGCAATGTGTAATCATGATTTTTTTCATTATCTGGAAATGCAGCTTCTCTAAGTGGATAGATTCACGATGAGCTGTCTCTTGTTTAGCATACTCTTAACATTATTTGTTAATCTGACTTCAGACTTTATCTCCTAAACTTTTCAAGGATATAAGTATGCTAATTAAGATACTCAATGGAAACTATAGCACATATCACATCAGTGCACATACCCACAGAAAATGTGAAGGAACCAAAAATCACATATTTCTCCAAGTGTGACAGAGTTGCCCATATCTATTATCACCAATGACAGCTCTGCCAAGCTCAGCATTAACCTCCTTTTCTACTTCATTACAGATTATAAGTATAGGGAATTTCTAATTGGGCAGTTGTGTGAAACATGGTCTGTTCTGTTCTGCCAATGTAGGAATAAAAAATAATTAAAATCTAGAAAATGCTGCTCTGGATTATGTTTCTTAATGGCACAGGCATGTCCTAATGCAATTTTTTCATTTCATAATTGTGATTGTGAGTGTTCAGTAGTTTAATGGTGTCATTATTTTGATGCATAAAATGGACAACAAATTCAGGAATATGAAGCTGTACTTACTTTTTCATTCTCAAAGTAGAAATGGCTGAAATTCATTCATCCTTTTTACTCACAGAAAAGGAGTCAGAGGTGGGAAGAGTTTGTTCCAATGTGTTTCAGTGATATGGAGAAAGTGACTATGGAGAAACATAGAAAAAAACTCTATTACACAAATATTCACTGGTAAATTTAAATGAGCTAGATTCAACCATGTTTCTTTATGGATTTATTTTCCACCCAGTTTTGAAGGTGAAGTTGTCATCTCTGCTGAAACCCAGAGAAGATTTATATCTTATTTAAGATTTGCCTAATCTCATATTGAAGGCTTAATTGGAGCTTGTGCTGACCTTCTTCACGGAGAATGAGTTTATCTTTCCTGGGCAGTGTTAATACCATGAATACTTATTTTGAATCTGCATTACTCACACATCAGCCAAAAATCTAATGCTGAACTGCTTAGCTGACTTACAATGACTTCTCATTTTAAATTTCATACTTCAGTTGAATTTGAACTGAAACTATTTTTTGTTGCAGAAGTTATTAAATCCAAAGAGCCCACGTGACACTTGTCACTAACCTACATCAACTCACATCTTGAATGTTCTCACTGTACTGTTTGCTAATGCTCAAAGGGAGAATGTGACAACTTGAAATAACCATTACTATTCAGATTGTTTCAATCTTTGGAGGGAATTTAATGTTACATATGTAATCTTTTTTCCTGCATGCAACTAAGCTAGGTAGTAAAAGCACATTAAATACGTTGCAAAAAAAAATATGGTTAATAAGTTTATGTATAAGGTTTTTGGTCAATGTATAGAAAGAAAATAGTATATCAGAGTTTTCATGGCACCTGCAATACGGTCCTAAGGATTTTGCAAGAAATATTATGTGATATAATCTTGAAATTCCCTCTGCCAATTACCTAATTGTTTGCTTCTTGAGCTAAGGCATAAAAGACTAGGAAATAAGTTCACCTAATGAGTTTCTGTAAGGAGAAGATTAATCTCATCTGACTGTAATGAGTAGGTCTTAATTCTAAGGTACCAGTTGGGGTCCTTCTCCAGTCAAAGAGAGAGCAAGCTATGTATGTGTCCTGAGACTAAGTCATCTTTAAAGGGACAGACCAAAACAGATCATATGAACTACCTTTTAAAATACCTGTATTCATTTCTCTGACTGTAGAGGTATTTTAGATAATAACATGGATTACAAGCCAAATTCTCAAGGTAAAAGATGACATCTATTCAGGCATAACTGTGATGCTGGTTAGTTCTGGAACTATTTTAAAGAGAACTTTTTTAAAAAATATTTAATAATGGAAGCCACAGTAATAAGTCAAATGGGTCTGTTGGACAAAAGTATTTTCTTCCTGTGTTGCTTTGGCCCTTGATCTAACAAAAATTGTGTTTTCTATCCAATAAAAACTGGAGAATGAGAGTTAATTAACATACTGTGCTATTACAGTGCAGTAAATCAAAGAGACTATAGCAAAAAAAGATCTTGAAAAGCACAAACCTTTAGTAAATTCAATTTTTCAACATTTTCATATCTGTATATCTGTAGGATTCACTCATATTATAATTTTTTTTTTTTTTTTTTTTTTTTTTACCAAGCAACACAAAATAGATGGTATTATTTCCAATGGAGTCATTATGGTCTGTTGTGTGGATGCTCAATTACAGAGTTTTAAATATACAAATTATGTAAATGCCTATTTAGGGAGTATTTACAAAATACATTATTGACCCAGTAAGCCATAACAGCTTCAGTCTGTCAGAGAAATACCTATTTAGGCCCTACTTAAAATGTAAATTATTGGCCCAATAGACCATAACAGCATCTTCAGAACTGTTACATTCTATCATAGAAATCCATGATTGGGGACTTGCTGGCTAATGACTTTTGTGTGAAAGCTACCTTGGAAACTGTCCTTAAGTACACAAATTTCCCACATGATGGAATATAATGGGTATTTTTCAACAGCTGCTGACTACAGAATACTATTGGGTTCTATTAGGTAGCTAGTTAGTTGTCAAATCTCAAACAAAATGCGCAGATGCTATATAAAGATACTGATTGGCTTCACATTGCCCCCTCATTTTGTTTGAAACAATAGCTGCTAATGCACAGCAGCTATTTTTCAAAAATGACTATTCATACCTCATGTGGATTTACAACACCAGTTCTATAATGAAACAACTTTGGTGATAAGGAATGTTCTGTTGAAAACTAAGACGCAGACCAATAGTCCAAAAGGGTTATTATAAATCCTCATTAAGCAAAGCATTTTGCACATTCTTCAAGAAGTATCCACATGCATTGCTGAAATGATTGAAATTGCCTACAATTACATTACATATGAACGTTTTTCATTAAATATTAGTAAAACTGAGCCAGGCAACAGGGGAGTACTGCTATGTGACAGCCAATTTACCATAGAGTGTCACTGAAGTCTAGAAGTTGCAGAGAAAGCATAAGAACCTGACTGAGGAGATTGTCAGTAGTTTTTATTTCTAGAAAAAAATAAATATGCCAGTTATACACCATGGCTCAGTTTTGAGAGTGTACATTTAAAGGAACATCCTCAAGCTGAACAGGGGTCCATTACTGAATGAGCATTCTGAACTACTGAAGGAGCTGAAATACCTTCCCAACTCTCAGTTTAGGGATTTGGAAATGCTCATTTAAGAGACGTTGAACAAGGATTTATATTTGTAGGGACCGATTCCAGTTTTTACAGTTCTTACGTGTTCAAACTGTATTATTTTCAACATTGGAAAGAGAATTCATTTGTGAGTGCATCCATTGTATTTATGGATTCTTTTATATTGTTAGACTTTGTTTCTCGCATTTTAATCTTAACAGTGGACAGTTCCAGAAAGAGGGCAAGAGATTGAATAAGGAATATACTTTTGACACAACTTCTTGAAAACTTATTTCTGAGGACTTTTCTCAGTAAAATTTAAGACCATTAATCTCACAAAACAGAACCCTCTGAAATCTTAGAGAACTTGTTTGATAATAGTTATGAAGCAATTCTATATTTTTTAATACGATTTTTCTTATTATTGCCTTAATTCTAGTATCTTTATTCTAAAAGAGGTAAGAAAAATTTTCATGGTACTAAATAATTTTAACATGCTAAATAATTTTATTCAAATTTTATTATTTGTATTTTATTATTGTATTTTATTATTTGTACTTTTCATTGCATATGTCCAGCTTGAAGAGTATCAATAAAATATATTTTTTTTTTCTCCTGGAAATGCATGTGGTATGTAACTAGAGATCTGGAGATTTTAACTTACTATAGATTGTTGCTCTCTTGTTAATAAAGAAATGTATAATTGATAGGAGAAAAATGTAACAATGCCTTATGATTTGATAAAAACAGGATATTTTTGAATTCTTATTTCAAATAAGTTAAATAAGGCAAAAGAAGAGATCAGTGCCTACCCTTCCGCTTCCCCTCATGAGGAAGCTGTGGACTGCAATGAACCCCCCCTCAGTTTCATGTTCTACAGGCTGAACAGACCAAGCAACCTCAGCTGCTCCTCACACAACTTCCTTTCAAGACCCTTTATCATCTTTGTTGACCTCCTTTGAACACTCTCTAACAGCTTCATAATTTTTTTTTTTTTTTTTTTTACATTGTGGTGCCCAAAACTGCACACAACATCCAAGGTGAGGCTGCCCCAGTGCAGAGAAGAGAGGACAATCCCCTCCCTCGACTGGCTGGCGATGCTTTGCCTGATGTCCCCCAGGACATGGTTGGCCCTCCTGGCTGCCAGGGCACTGCTGACCCATATTCAACTTGCCATCGACCAGGATCCCCAGCTCCCTTTCCATGGCACTGCTTTCCAGCACCTCATTCCCCAGTCTGTACTAACATCTGGGATTGCCTCATTCCGGGTGCAGAATCCAGCACTTTCCCTTGTTGAACTTCATATGGTTGATGATTGCCCAGCCCTTTAATTTGGTAAGGTCTCCCTGCAGGGCCTTCCTGCCTTTGAGGGAGTCAACAGCTCCTCCCAGTTTTCTATCGTCTGCAAACTTACTTAATATCCCTTCCAGTCTGGTGTGCAAATCATTTATGAAGATGTTGAAGAGCACAGGGCCCAAGGTATTATAGCTAGAAAGCAGGTTTAGATCTGCAAAGGTAAGTCCCACTCATGCAAATCTTACACTAACTGAAAAGACAACCAGCCTTTTAACTATGTTTTTGGCTTGGTCAGTGAGATAAGATGGAAATATTCCTAGACTTTGGCCTTATTCTTCAAGATACTTTTTTTTTTTTTAATGTGTTTTTGTTTTGCTGGTTTTGGTGGTGTTTTGGTTTTGTTGGTTTTTTTTTTTTTTTCCCTAGATTTCTGGACAGATGAGAATGTATCTCATATCTGCAATCCTCCTTATAACTGCAGTTGATTATGTACGCATTGGCCAAGTAGTTGAATTGGTGACTTTACCTCCAAGGCTGTCAAACTGGACAAAAGAGCTAGAGAAAACTAATGTATAAGTTTATATAGGGGACTGAAAATGCCAACATTATAGAACACTATGCTGGGAAAAAAGTATTCCTGTAAACCTCCAGATGAATAGATGTAGACCACAAACCACTGCCCTTTACTATCCTATGTTTCCACAGCACCTGACCTAAGTTAGAATTCTCTCTCTATTGGGATGGTGGCAAAATATAGTGACTCAAAGCACAGTGTGGGCATCAGCGTGGGCACGAGTGGAGGTGTCATTGTGCCTTTTCTTTAAACAGGCTGCAGAGAAGGACAGACACACAAAAAGATGTGTGAAAATAAAACACATTATTTCCTCATGTAATTTATTTATTCAAGTACACAGTGAGAAAACAACAGACAGTTGTTACACGTTAAAAACAGGTTACATTCAGTCTTGATGTAAGGAGAAGCCTTTCACACTGAAGACAGCCATGCAATGGAAGCAGGCTGCCCAAAGAGGATTGTGTAGTCTCTGTCCTTGGAAACAGAGATCCTGTCAAGGTAAGTTTCCTGTCTGACCATTCAGGAGGCATGCTGGCATGCTCCTACCACCAGAGATTTGAACTGCTAAGACTGAAGCCCCTTCGCAGCAGGAGAGAGGCTCCTTGGAGGAGAGAGGAGAGCAGGAGTGAGCTAAGGGATGCCCAGCTTGCCTCTCTACACACACCACTCTCACAGTCGGACCAAGTTTCTTGTAGCAGAGTCTCAGTTGTCTGGATCCTTGAAGTAATTTATTCACGGTGCAGTAACACAGAAACAGACTGTGCTGGGTGCCTCTGAGCAGGATCCTGAACAAAGGAAACCCTGGGCCTATATATTCTCACAGTCTAAGTGCACCAAAGTCTTGGGTCTTTCAGCTGACTTCTTGGCTTCTGCTGTGTCTCTGAGTGTCTGGTCATCTGGCTGTGCCCCAGGTCCCCGTACCCTTTGTTATGCAAAAGGTCGGCAGTTCATGGCCTTTTCCCTGGGGCTCCCACCGTCCAGAGCTCAATCTGCAGCTCACACTGCAACTGCACACTGAGCTACTGGTGCTGAACGTATTCCTCAGCACACCCAACCGGATAAAAAATGGACAATATCGTCTGAGCCCACAACTGACCCTGAGCAGGAAACTGAACAAGAGAATTCATGAGGTCCCTTCCAACCTGAACTACCCAGTGATTGTGTGCATGCAAATAATTGAATAAAATCATGTCATTTCTTCAACTGGAGACTTAATACATATCTCTAAGCAATATTTGAGTTCAAAATATGTGTACTTTGGCAAGCAAAAGGCAGGATTTTTCATAAAGGTTGAAAAATTCCTTGCTAATGAGTAATCAAGAAGAATACTTTCATAGAGTTATACTTCAGTCTAGATTGAAATTGATAACTGGATACAGAAATTAGAATAGTTGTTTAATGAAAGAACCTGCTTCAGGACTCTATGTCTCACTAGTAGATCATTAGCAAGTGTCTGTATCCTAGAACCATTATGTGTATACATACCATAGCAGCCACTAAAACACTAGTTTGTGTTTTAGAACCGGCCATAGAACAGGACTCTATCCACTGCAGTCTCCTATGCTAGCTGTGGAGTTGGCAATCTGATTCACAAATAAGCCAGGTTCTTATAAATGTTGCATTATAACATATAAATGTTGCAGTAACCCAAACTTACACCAGACTATCCTTTTATAATTCTTATTTTATGTTTTTCATGCTCCTTTTCATTTTTCTCAGTTTTTTCTGAAGCATCAAATCAAGTGTTATTTCTCACTGCTAATTCCCTACTTGCCATTACTCTCATCACTCCAGATTGTTTCTGTTCCCTTCCTATTTCCTTTTTCATGCCAGCATGACTGCTTTATCACGAGCTTAAGGGTAAAAAAAATAACTTCTGAGATATTTTATCCACCCTGTTGCTCAGTGGGTGTAAGATTAACCTCTGTGTTAACAGCCTATGTAAGATCTGCCCTCCATCAAAGCTGTAGGGCAGGGTTATATGAATTCTCACTTCTCCTCAAGGGAAAACAAAGAACTTTGATCAGGGCTTTTATATCAGCCTCTTAAGTTTAGCTTGCAAGCAGGCTAGGAGAAAGCAAACAGGTTACAAAGCCTTACACAAGCAGTCCAAAGGCTTCTTATATTTCTTCTGTTGAAAAAGCACTCTAACACATTAAGATTTTGTTTTAGAATGAGAAAATCTAGTTGTCAAGTGATACTTCTGTTCTACCTGACATGAACCAGAGACAGGTGACATCAACTATATGTGACTTCTAAAGAAATTTCACCAGACCTAGTAGCCAGGTAGTATATCCTTGAATGACTATAGCAACTACTTCCTGCAAGGCAGAGGGTGAGGTTGAATTTTATCTACAAAGTCTTTTAAAACTAGTTCAGGATTTGGGAAGCAAATTGTACAAAATATTTATATTGTATGTAGAGGTTTTAGTCATCACAGAGTACCCAACGGAGACAAAGTATAAAATATTAAAAACTTATTCCTTAATTTATTCTAAATAAAGAGCGATGTACAAAGTGGAAAAAAAAATAAAAAAATCCAGGCAGAAATTCAAAGTATAGTATTTATTCCTCAGTAGCTTCTTATCTGAAAGCCCCTTCTTCCTAAAGATAAAGTGAAAAGGTCAAGGCAGAACCTGTTCAAGGGGGCAAAAAAATCAAACTGAGTTATATATGATCAAAAAGAGCTTCATATCAGCCTTTTTTGTGTAATCATATAGTTTTATAAATATATTTTATGACTAAGGAAATTCTGCTCCTTTTTAAGATGCAAAACAAGCAAACCAAGAATCAACCAACTAAAAAATTCCAGAAAAAAAAAGGTACCTCCCCTAAAGTTAAAACAACCCAAACCAATCCAAAAAAAAAAATCACAAAAAAACCAAAAAAAGAAACCAAACCAAACAAAAAACAACAACAAAAAAAACCACCAAGCAAGCAGAAAAGACAGCCTTAGTTATGATTGTAATCACATTGCCACGCACTTATCACAATGGAACATACTTAATTCCACTTTCTTTGCATGAACAAAAGGAAATTCAAGCACAGATGCAAGTACAGTTTGTCTTTTCAGAATCTGCTTTTGATACTTATTTTATATTCAATGAGCGTAATATTTACATTTGAAAATTATGGCCTCAGATGCACTGAGAATCACAGTAATGAAGGGATATTTTTAACATGACATCCACAAATATAGGCAAAAGAGTGAATATTCATAGTAGGAAACATACAGATATGCTTTCAGAAAATGGTTGGGGTTTTTTTTTGGTTGATTTTTTTTTGTTTTTAGGTACCATTTTCTAAGAAATGCTATTACTCTGTTGCCATTATTAATAGCCTCCAAGCACAGGAGCTGGTGAGGTTGGATGTGACTCAAGATAAAGCACATTAGGGCCTTATTTTCTATTAATATTAGTAGAGTCTGTTTGTCTTAAAAGGGAGTTGGTCAGACACTGTGACTGAAAAAAATTGGCATATCCTAGTTTCAAACACACATCCAGCCACAGATCCTGGACTTCTGTAGAAGTGTCTGACAAAGCCTGCATTTGTCAGAATTCTGTGCAAGAAGTTGCGTGTTCTGTAATTGCAGCCAGATTGCAGCCTGAGAGACATCAACAAGCCAGAAAGTCACTCAGGAATTTATATCTTTTCTTAAATACATTTAGGTGTGAACAAGTATTCAACCTGAAAGTGTACAATGCTACAAACCACTCAGAGATTTTAAGGATCAGACTCTAAGTCAAAAGCCAAGTCTGGGGAAAGATATAGCTCACAAGAAGCAGTATACAAATTATACTGCCTAATCTATTTAGTATAGCTACTTCTTTTGACCAGAGTTGCTATCATATTTAGAAATTTTAGTGCTAACTAGAAAGCTGCAAAGCCAGAAAAATAATTTTGGAAACAGTGAAAGAAGTCTGGGAAAAAACCCCAGGATTATTCTATTTAAATGTGATTCATCCATGTGTTTTTATAAAACCTCAGGGAACAAAAAAAAACCCAACAAAAAAACCCCTTTAGCATATCAAAACCAAGTATTTATACACAGTGTCTAAAAGACTCAATTGAATAGGTCATCTCAAGGCTAAAGTTATAAGATTAAAGGAACATAGTCAACTTAAATTTTATAATGGGCTATTTTCTTTATAATCCTGTTTCTGATAGACAGTAGTCTGCTCTTTTAAGTAGTCTGACCTAATGGTATTTTAAATCCTTAAATATGTTATAAAGAGTCTCCTACTTAACAGCTGATATTTACAGGACCTTTCCAGTGACCATAAAATGGATAGACTACAGGTTTCACCTGTGGTCGTTGGAAAGATCTCACAAAACTTGAAGTCATCTAGCTAGTCATCACTCTAGCAAGTGATACAATGAAAAGTGTTATGTTAAAATGCCTTCAAATGTGGATACAAAAAACTGAGGCATCCTTAAAAAAATGTTTCCCCTTCTTATAAAATGTTTGACTACTATGGTTAAAAATATTTTCAGAAAATGTGAAAAATGCAGGCCCCAAATCATTCCTATTTAAAAGTAAAATGTTTTCATTTCTTTAAGACCTATTCCCAACATGCATGTTGAAATGATAAAATTTCAGATGCATTTTGTTTCCTCTTTTTAAGAAATTCTCCTTCCTAAATTAACCACACCTCACTCTTTTGATTTGAGAAAAAGATCAGAAAGTGATAACAGCTGTCACAGAGCACGGAAGTCTACATGGCTGACACTGACTTTAATTTTTGCTGGCACCCCTCCTTCTCAAAACGCCCAGTTTGCTGTGGCTTTTGAAGAACATACTAAAAAAAACCCAAAGCAACAAAAAAAACCACACACACAAAAAACCCCAAACAGACAAACAAAAAAAAAAACAACAAAAAAAAATCCAGGAATTGTGTTACCTTGCCCAAAATATCTTTTGCAAGAAGGATCTATTTTAGTCCCTGGGGATTTTTAGATAGGAGTAATTTTACTTAACTTTCTACTTAGCTTGTTGGAAACAGAATAAGGAAGCTCCTGCGTAGTGCCCTTGAGTGCAGTGCAATCCAGATGGATATGGGACAATTTTAGTGAGCTAGCTCCTTGTCAAGGATCTCACATAGGAAGAAAAAAGAAATGGTTTTCTTTTCTGAGGAGTGCGAACAAATGAGGAACTGGCAGCTCTTTGAGGACATTTATTCTTGTAGCACAAGATGTATTGATTCCCTTGTGTAAGAAACCATGAAGGGAAGACAGGATACCTACATAGTTCATTAAGGACCTCCTGGTCAAACTAAAGTGGAAGAAGGAAACACACAGATCGTGGAACCAGGAATGCCTATCCTGGGAAGAGGGATGCTGTCTAGATATGTAGGGATGCAATCGGGGCAGATAAGGCACAGCTGGAGATGAATTTGGAAAGGGATGCAAAGAATAAGAGGGGCTTTTACAAATACACTGGCCAAAAAAAAAAAAAAAAAAAAAAAAGAGAGAGAAGAGGACTAAAGGAAACACACTTCCCTCGGTAAACAAGATAAGGAGAAGGTAGAGGTATTCAACTTTTTTGCTTCACTTTTCAAAGATAATCTCTCTTCCCATATCTTTCAAGCCCTTAAACCTCAGGGCAGGGGCTGAGGGAATAGTCTGTCCCAGCATAGGAGAAGTTCAGGCTAAAGAACAACTGAGGAACATGAATGTACATAAGTCCATGGGACCCAATGAGATGGGTACTGAGGGAACTGGCCAGTGTAGCTGTCAATCCAATCTCCATCTGATTTGAAAAAAAAAAATAATAAAAAATTGCAGCTGAGTGATGTCCCCAGTGACTGGAAATAAAAGGAAATATCACACCCATTTATTTTTAAAAAGACAGAATTGACTCTGAGAACTGCTGACCAGCCAGCCTTATCTCCTTGCCAGTGAGATCATGGAACAAATGTTCCTGAAAGACATGTCAAAACTTATAGAGGGAAGGAAGGTGATTAGAGACAGTCAAGGTAGCTTCACCAAAGGCAAGTCTTTTGCATCTTTTTCTTTTTCTGATCAGTTGTACTTTTGGGACTTCTTTTCAGGCCCTCAGTTTTCCAACTAAAAATCTAGGTGTAAACGAAAAATGCTTGATCCATCTCCTATTTGGTGCTTTCATTTCATGTCTGTTTAAGTGGAGGATTAAGGAGATACCGCTTTAATTTAAACCAGTCACTGTCACAATTTGCAACAAACCTTTAGAAGCTTCAGCTAGCAAGCAGCAGATTTCTGCTTGAGAGTTCAAATGCTTGGGTTGGGACATCGTCCCTTCCCCACATCAGGCACATATATTGAATTATCTGCCGATTTTCTCATTCACAATTCAAGCTACATTCAATCATATTACAGCAATCTAAGGATTTTGCACAATATCTAAACTTACATATAAGGTTTTAGATTATATTTAGCATGATGGAAAAAATTACATGCCAAAATTAATATTCTTAGCTGATTAATTTTGTTTCATCAGATCATAAGGGGAATTAGGTGAGCAGTAATAATAATAATAATAATAATAATAACAATAATAATAAAAATTAATATGGTAGAAAAATGTGTACCTTGAAAACGTAAAAAAGAAGTGTGAGGAAAACCGCAATAGAGCTACCAATCATTAAAAACTCAGTAGCCCAGAAAACAAAACAGAAATAGGAACTCTGCTCAATTCTCATCTGAATTGACAGTACATATAAAACTCCATGTTCAACTGTCTGATATACTGCAGTACACATTGGAATGGCTTCAGGAACAAAAACATTCTTAGCCCAGAATGTATGAGGCTGATAGTCTATTCAGTTTCAACAAAAAAAAAAAACCAAACCGGCTGCAACAAGTTGCTGGCTAAACAGAGTCATCTTCAAAATCAACTTGGTTTGTCATGGCCAGGCATATTTTACAGTTTAAGTGACAGACCTATGAAATTTTAGCTTTAACATTTATTGCTCAAAACATAGTAAAATGAGCTACTGCTACTGGCCAATATTGCAGGAGAGCAGGCTGTGTGGAAACACAAAGAGGCAGGGAATCAACTGCTCCTCAGGAATACGTATGCAACAACCGATATTTGGTACTTTATTGGAAGCACGGGACTATTTGGACAGTTTTTTTCAAAAGCCTCTGGGACAGTAGCAATGGCAAGTTGTCTGCCAAAGCTTACATACTGGTCCAGATTTTCTCTTGTCTTAATTTACAGTCATTCATTAACTATATAAAACATGACACCTCAATAAGATAGGCACAACTCTTTTAGAAAGAGTTGTTTTGAAAAATGTATCTGTCTAGACAATACAATACTGAAATATTGAAAGAAAGCTATCTGAAACTGTTATTAATAGTAAGATTTTCAAAGACATTAGGGCATTTTCATAAAATTATTTGGGTTGGAAAAGACCTGAAGTCCAATTATAAACTTAGAGCTGCTGGGTCCACCATTAAACCATATCCCTAAATACCACATCTTTTCAACCACCTTTGACTACACTGTTGCTACACATGCACATAATTGGAAAATATAACTCAGAAATGTTTTCCAGTTTTTCATTGTTTACCACACCTGGATTTCTACTTACAGTTTAAGAAAAAAAAAAAATCTCCTTGATAGATAAAAAGAGTCTGCTTGATCTTATGAAATGCAGGTGTTTTAGTCAACTTTAAAATGATTCAGTTTATATTTGTGTAAATGCAGAAGGTCATCATTGCTCTTCAATTTAGTTAGGAATTTAGTTAGAAATTTAGTTAGAAATTAAGCTAAACAAGGAAGTAAGAATGAGTCACTGTAGAAAGATGTTAATGTGCATTATAATAAAGCTGTATTGAAAGAGTGTTTAATAGGATACTACAGAAGGACTTCAGCAATTCTAAGACCTATTATTTTGTATATTTTTACATGCTGATTTATTCAGTCATTTTACCTCTCTTGTAATTTTTTTCATCTCCCCTACTGTGTCTATTTAGAAATTAAACAAAACATTGAATTCTATCTAATTAGGTAATATGAAAGACTTTTATGGCAGTTATGATCAGTGTTGAAAAATCGTACGTAAGAGTCTTTGTAATATGAAAATTACACTCAGAATGATCAGTGAGAACAATAAATATTAAAGCCTTCTTCTATGTCTCTGCAAAACTTTTCTACTTAAAGATTAAGAATGAGCCGAGAAAAGCTGCCAGTTTGGTGCACTTCCACTTGTTGCTTTAAGAACAAAAAAGCATAGGTTGAGTCCTAGGAGGCATAAAGAAGTAACGTTTAGTAGAAGTTTGGCAGACCTCAATTTTTATTTTTTTTTTTTTTTGTAAACCAGCCTGATTCCTGTTGTGAAAATAACTGAGGTGAATGCAGTATGAGGTTTCCTTAAGTTCATGCAGATAGAGGGGGCCCACTCAGTTTTTCTCTTTATATAATGACCCCAACCATCTGCAGTGCTACTCTAGGTCACTTTGGTAAATTCATAAATTTCTTTTACAGTCTGCAAATAGCACAGAGAGAAGAAAATACCGCTTTCTGATGTATGTGTATGTGTTGAGGAAGGTGGGGACTTTGAAATACTGATATTTCTGAAAGGATCCGTCCTTCTTGAGCCATATCAATGTCAGTCTGCCTCCCCCACACAGTAGGGCAGTGCAGCTCACTTGTGCAGATGTCAGAGCTGCTTGAGTTCTGTAGGTGTATCTTTTTAATGTGTTATGTTAAATTGAATCAAATAGTTGGCAGAATTTCAGACAGCTTTCAGGTACACATTTCACACTTAGGATATGGTTGTTTTCTTACAAATTAATGGTCTGTAAGCACCCTGTCCTCCTTTCTAATTTTGCAGCAATTTTATGCCAAAGTAACATTATTGATTACTTGTGAGTCCTCTAATGTTTAGCTCAAATGGGAAAAAAAACCCACAAACCTCTTTTGTTAGTTTTGTATGTGCTTGCTCATTCATATCTCTCTCTCTCCCCTCATCAATATGTTTACACATCATGATTAATTTCTAGCACGGAGTCTGTAATTTTGGGTAATGGTACAGCCTTTAAAGTCCATCTAAGACCTATATTTTTTTTTTGTGAAAAGATATACTGTGGACAAACAGAAAGTTTCCTCTCCTTTTATGTTCCCTTGTGTTTTCCTTTTGTTTTATAGATATCCGCTGATGTTTTACTATCTCACAATTTTATCTTAAAAACCATTAACAATTATTTCAATCATCGTTCTGCAACCTAAATGCCATGTTGAAGGTATGAGAGTATATTCTTTTTATGTTTATATATTTATATTATGAGAGTATATACTAGTGTGTGTAGTAGCAGTGGGATATCCCACAAAATAAATCCAGTGGGATTCATAATCTAGTGTTTTAGTTTCAAAATCTTTCATGGAATTTTTTTTCTCTCCCTTACCAACACAAAGGGATGGGAACTGAAAGCCCAGTCCCCACTACCTGCTCCTAGAACCAGCTAACAAAGGATGGCTCATAACTCTGCATTCCAACTTAATGGCTGGGGAAGATTGAGAGGGGCGATTTTTTTTCCAGGTTTTTTGCCACACTTCTTTGCTTTGGCTGTGGTGCGGGTGCCAGTCACTGCTGAGCTGGTGGAGGCACTTGGAGAGAGCTCCCTTGGCTGAGCCCCCCAAATCCTCGCACCCTGTGCTGTCGAAGGAGAGAGAGCAGTCACCACAACCTGGATTTGCTACAGACTCCCTGAGGGCCAAAGCCATTTGCAGAGAAGTTCCTGAAACCCCCAACCTTCCCCCACTGCTTTCAGACAAAGGACAAGGGGAGAGTCTTTACTCTGCCCACAGGAAAGGTTTCAGCATGTCCCCTGTGACCTCCAATTTCCCATGTGAGTTTTTCGCAACCAGCTTCGCTGGAGCTCGGGAGTGACCTTTGTGGCGGCTGCATCACATCCTACTGTCTGCAAATATAACTGCACCAAAAGGGGAAGAGATAGGACTTAATTTGTTTAAACATTTTTGATTGTGGTGGTGTTGTTTGTTCTGTTCTGGTTTTGGTTTATATATTTGTAGTTAAGCACTGTTGTCCTTTTCTATACATTTTCTGATTAAAGTCTCTACATTTCAAAGGTTGTGTTAGTTTTTTGGGAAGAGGCCCCCTTTCCTAGTCCAGACAGACATCTTAGTTTTCTTTTAAACTGAGACATCTACACGGAGAAGTGGGCAAGAAAACAGAGAAGCCTTCTTCCTACTCACAACTTACACACACAACCCTGGTCTCTTTAGCATAAATACTGAATATTATGTAATCCTCAACAGATGTTAAACACTTCTAAAAAGAGGGAATATATGATAACAGATGTATCACCTTTGCATTGTCTTCTTTATATTGGGACTGTTGTGAGTGAGGAAGAAAATTATGCCTGTAAAATAGGAGAGCAGGATACATTTCTATGCATGCTGCCTTAAATATTTGTAGGGTTTTATGCCGCTTTCTGTGTTTTTGAGATCAGCTGCCAGCAATAATACTTTTGCAACCAATGTAAATGTCCACATGGGCTTATATTTATGAATTAATATTTCATTCTGCTCACTGTGCAAGCTGACCAAGTCCAGCAACAATATTGTTCTGAGCTAACATAACAGTTTCTCAGTGTTTTGCAAGCTGCTATGCTGTGTTGTCTCATCTGTGTGGCAAAGCAAGTTCAGGACAGAACCTAGATGATCTCTGCGCAACCATTATGCTAGAACATTGCAAGTTCATTTCTGATACATTTTGGCTTAATTTTGGTTTTGTTCTGTTTGCTTTTTTCTCCTAAGCTGTGCTTCATGAAGGGGTCTTCTGCATGAGGATATTCACTGTGGTAATTGCTTGAGTTATAGACTAACAATGATAGCAGCAGTATGCAATCAGTACTATTAGCTTCACAATACAATTCCCAATGTGAACATAACTTCTCAAGGAAGTTTACAATTTAGCTTAATCTACTTCTACAGTGGATTACCTGCAATTTAAATTATACTCGCATGTCAGTGTTTTCTTGTGTAGCTAAACCTCCATGCAAGATTCTTTCTAGTCTCGCAATGATGCCTTTTTTCTTTATGGCCAGTTCAACTCCCATTTATTTTATATATTCACAGACACTTCTATGACATCTACAGGCTCTGATTTTCAGTGATCATACACTTACCATGAAAAACTGGAAATCATAAACTTTTATTCACAACTATCTGGTCTTCTCACTCTAAAAGCAAGTGTTTGGGTAAAGTCAAAGAAAGAGAAAATAGAGGAACTTAACTGTAACTGCTGTGTGGTGTCCCTGTCAGTAGCTGATAAATCTGTATGACCCCTTCATAGCAAGTCAATGCTTCATATCTACTCAATGCCTAATTTTGGGATAGGAATGGCAAACTTCCACCAGCTTGGAGTAGTGCAGGGGGAAACTCACATAAACTGTATTTTAAATAGAAGAAGAGGTAAGCTCATCACTTTGAGGATGATTGTTGGGGTTCTAAGGGTGGCTCAGCGTCCTCTGAGACCTCTCTGACCCCTTCACAGGACCAAGGAGCCCTGTTTCCCCTCAGGCTGCTTCCCTGCCCCAGTGATGCAGTAGGACTGCCTGCCCAAAGGGACTTGGACCCTGGCTGCAGCCATGTCTCCAGCCCTGTCTTGGTTTCCTGACACTTGATGTACACCGGTAGGTAACTTGCTATACCTGGGGCTGTTGATAAGACCCCACTATAGCCATGAGTCTGTTGACTGTGGTCAGACCTGAGGGATGGCGCAGGCCAGTGAGGGCACTGGGATTCCCTGAGATCACCCTGGGCTCCCAACTACCTGTCCACTAGGGACAGCCAGCCTTTGATGCATCCTGAAGGTGATGAAGACGCACCATGACTTTCAAGTCTACAACAAAAGGCAAAATGTGCAAAATAAGAACAAGAAATCAGAAATAAATAACTTTTACCAGAAAGAAATTTATCTTCTTCCTCAGTGTTAATGTCCTTTACTCTAGTTTCCACATTGTTTCAATAACACTAATGATCTTAAACTTTTATTGCTGTACATGTGCAAATCTGGAGAATAGACACACTTCATATAATGGTTGATGGACACACTAGGTGTGCATGTACCTTGTCTTTCCCCATTTGAAAAATCAAAAGTAAACCCCAGAAGACTGGATAATCTTCCTAGAAATACCATGATGGTGATGTACAACTAGCAAAATTTTGTGGTAATATGGCGAATATAGTACCTGATTGAATGGATATCAGCAGAAAGATTTCTACCAGGGTGGCTGTTTCCTGCTAAGGGTAATTTATTAAATTTATATTTACTTCTCTGGGAATGAAATTTAACTCCTATTACTTACTATGCTTTAAAGATATTGCATGCTGACTCCTGCAAAAACAGAATTTTCATGTTTGTTCAGCACACAGCTAATTTGGCAACAATTGTAATTACAACTGAATTTCCATACACAAACTGATACTTCAATCAGCAGAATTTAACCAACTCAAAATGTCTTTTCATCTGAATGTCTGAAACACTACTGCACTTTAAATCTCATCCTTCCTGAAATTTTCTTTTTTTACATCCTGCTTTTGGACAGTGGAAGATAGTTTTTTTTTTTTGTTTTTTTTTTGTTTTTTTTGTTTTTTTTTTTGGTCAGTAACAGCTATGTCACTTTTATTTTGGAAACATAACAATTTGGAGTTTTTCTGCAGAAAGGTTGTACTGCTGCTGCCATCCCAGTGTAAAAAATATTTAGATAGTACGTTAGAATAGAAAATTCTCTGCAATATTATCTGTATTCAGGATGACACATCAGATGACCAAAATACATGGTCTTTTTCTAGCTAAGACAGACACCAGAAAAGAAGAAGTTATTGAAGTAAGACACACAAATATTTAAACTAATATCAATTTATATGTTTTTTTATATGCATGGAGCTTTCTTAAACAAATTACTTTACAATTATATATTTTATTATATTTATATAATGTTCTGCATATATAATGTGGTAATAAAGATGCAAACTAGAAGCAAAGAAATAATATATATGCATATTAGTACTCTTAGTATTAGCATAGTCTTCTATCTACTAAGTTTTATGCTTTTTAAGGCACAGAAAGTGTGAAATTTCAAAGTTCCCTCAGTTTCCCTGAGTTCTCTGACCTCTCCCTGCAAATTGCATATTTTTCATATTGGACATAGGGACCTTTGTGTGGTTCCTTTGCTCCTCTTTCGCATCTCTTTGTTACACATAAATCTCACCATCAGATCATTGTACTTCAATCTCCATCTTTTTCTTCTTACCTTGCAGAGCATTAGCATACCAGAGGCTCAGCCTTTTTTAACTCTTTTACCAGCCCTAGCATAGCATTTCTTCTATAAAAGAAAATAGCTCATACTATTTAAAGGTGTGAACAGGTTGCTGCAGATATACAGAGACCTATCTGACTCTCAGAGAGAGAAATATGTCTGTCATTGACCAGAGTTATGTTTTAAGCTGTAAACAAAATGTATGCAGTGGAGAAAAAAGTGAAATCTGAATAATTTTCCTCATTGGAATTTAACACAGTGTTTTTAAATATTTTTTTAACACTTTCAAAATGATTGTCAGTTATGAAAATAAATGCATTTTCTAATTTTGATAACTAGGTATTATCATGTCTTACTATAGGTCAATCCTATCTTGCAAGAAAATAAAAAGGTTTTTCTTTGTAGTTATCCACAATAAGTAAGCAAATTTCTGACTGCTGACTCCCCTAGCCACAAAGTTTGGCTTTAATCAATATGCCATAAGATTTTATTTAGTTGGGTTATAAACTCAAAGCCCTAGCTAAATGCATTACCTTTTAAATTAAAATTTCTTCTTTGGATTTTAAGGGCTGAAACTCACTACTTTTTTATGATATAAGAACTTAGTAAAGAAATTAATTGAAAAATAAATTCCTAATTAGTTGTTCACGTTACAGCTTTGTGTCTCAAATTCTAATGGTTATTTTAATTTGTTTCCTCTGATTGAAATATGCAATACCTATCACTCTATAGAGACTCATAAAGTATGTGACAGAAACTGACATACAAAGCCTTAGAGGCATTTTGGCTCATTTTATAGACAACATAAATCTCTGAAAACTAAATGAAATCATAACAATAAGGATTCCCAAAGGGAATGTATTACAAGAAAAGAAACAAATTCTCACTGCAGTTTGGGAGATCTTTTCAGTGTTCCAACATTACTGATGGGTGCCATAGCAATGCCATAGCAGTATGGAGGTGTAAATCACACCAAACAATGGACACTGATATCTCCATGGTGTTCCTGTTCTTGTATTCATGCTGACCTAGATGGTCCACCTCTCACCCACTGTGTTGCCGTCCATTCTGCTGTTTTCCCTCTCACAGCCTTTTACCAGAGCTGGACAAGAACCAAAATGTTTTCCTTTGAGTAATGCTTACAGAAGTATTTTGTAACCAATCCTTAATTCTGGTTTATTGTTCTCTTTTTCTGTGTTGCCCTTGTTACTTCGCAATGGAATAAAAGTAGTGGTGCTACCAGACTTCTACCCATATTTGAGGAATTCTGCAGAGCATTATAGAAAAGAGAAATAGAGAAGTTTAATTAATGACTAGTTTAAAAAAAAATGCTAGATGATATCTATTTTTTTGAATGTTAGTTCGGATTACTTCACTAACTAAATTTATGTCCAGTAAATTCTTATTTTCCCTCTTTTCCTCTCTTTCCCTCTCTTTTCCTTGGGTGTGACATTTTTCATATATCTTTTCAGAAGTTTCTATCTCAGAATCTTTACACATCTTTTTTCACTTAGTCACTAGCTTCTTAAACTGTGACTTTAGAAAAGCGTGTATTATAAATATTCCTCAATTCCTCCCCTTTCCAATATGCTTTTATCAAACAAGATTGACAGGCAGATTTTCTTGTTTAAGTCTTTCAACAGACCACATTTATTCCTCACCATATTTTGATATTTTTTAGATGACAAACAAAATCTTCCAGGTTTTATATTATTTTCTCCTCAGAAAATAAGAATGTTTTTATTACCCTACATCAATACATTTTTTAGCATGTGAAAAACCTAACAAGTTTGCCATGTTGAGTCAATCTCTGGCATTCTTTGGTGATCATTTTACCTAGCACTATGGTATGATATGTTTCCAGGGACTGAGTCACTTGGAACTGTTCATTCTGGAGATGATTCCATACTTTGAACATTCTATGTTTGTTGATTATAACCTTCTCAAATTCAAAAATAGTAATAAAACTCCTGCACACATTAGCAAAAAGATTTGCACCATTAACTATTTCTCGCTGCAATTATGTTGAAACACCTGAATATAAAAAAACCCTGTTTCACTTTTATTCTATGTTGTTTCCTTTTTCCTTTTTTTTTTGTTTTTTTTTTTTTTTTTTTCTTGTTGGCATAGAATGCCTCAGAAATGGATAAGAGGATGGCTAATGTCCTACTTTCAACTTGTAAGCTGGCAAACTTAAGAAAATGTCTAAACAAAACTAGAAGCAGACCCAGTACAAAGAAGGAAGGAACTGCTAACACCATCATGAAGCTGGTCAAGAACAACTCAGGACTTGAACAGCCCACACAGCTCCCTGACAGGATGAGCACACCTCCAAGGGAAATAGGTAGATACTAGAAAGGGTTTCTGTGTGCCAGGGTTTAGACTGTATTATTAATTATATATTTCCTTATTCATTTAGACTGTGTTAGTAGTGTGGTAGCTGGACTAATAATACCTGCTCAGTGTATATTGATTGTAAGGACTTTATATGGACAAAGTTTTACATCTGTAGACATTGTGCATCCACTTCAGCCTATAAGGAGATTTTGAGTGTAACACATGTAACTTCCTTATATAACTTTTTCACAGAGTGTTATCTCTAAAACTAGTTACATTTCCTTACCCTATTGCAATTATAGAACGGCTATTGTAAAACTTCTCTTCTCATTTTCTAGTCTACTTTCAGCCTTGTATGCATTATAGATAGTACTGGTCTCATTTCAGTATTGATTTGTCAGATTCTGAATGTCTAGGCAGACACCAAGAACTGCTGTTCTCCCAAAGTCCATACTCACTTTCTGAGATGCAAATTATTCAATCTCCTCCTGGAACCACAGCCCTATTTACTCAAACTCTTTTCCTGCAACCTCTTGTTATTTCCTTGTATACTTACAAAAATTACTATATTCTTTCTCAAATCCCAGTATGCTAGAGTATAGAAGTGAAGATTTATTTCTCTCTCTCTCTCTCACACACACACACACACACACACACACAGAGCATCATTTAGGCTCATTTTGCTTCTTAACATCCTACCAGCCTTTTCATACATGTGGGTCCCATTAGAAATAACTCCTCTTGAACCTGAATAATTAGAATTGCACATATTTTAATTACACAGTTGTGATTAAATTAAAAAACTGCCCAAGAAAACACTGATATGTTTTTATTGCAATTGCAAATGCTTATTTTATGACACTCTTAGAAAGCATTTTCCATTTTTAATGGCAGTTGTCTCATGCAACACTATCGTTCTCACAGAAAAATTAAACACAAGTATTCCTTTAACTCTATCTGTCTTTAGGTCTGCATTTTGTCATGTCAATTTTCCATCAATCACATTGCTAATATTAGCCTGCTATTCATCAAATTCACATTGTGAAACTTTCCAAGGTATACAGGAAGAAACCTATTTATTTATTCTAATGAACATAATAAATTTTAACATTCCATTAAACTTAATTGAATAGTACAAGATCAAAAATTGTCTCCTCTGATTTTTTTATGGGATTACCAGTAGAAGAAGACAGAGTGCATAAAGGAGCACGTTCTCATATTTTATTAAATGGCCTGTCTGTGCTCTAAGAATAGTTCTGATTTCACAGCAATGAAATGGCTAATTCCTGTTTACACCACAGTATGATTTCTAATACACTGTAAGAAATAAATGGTGCAGCTTTATTCCCAACCAGCACGCAATTGCTCACAGAAGTAGTCCCATTGATCTCAAAGTGTGAGTTATTTCTCTGTAAAGGTAGTAAAAAAAGAACCCTACAAGTGGTGTTTAATATCAACAAAAAGCATCCAATTTAGATAGGAAAATAGAATAAATACTGGTAAAACTAGTCAATGCTATTTTATCAACTGCTTAGAAAACATAGACAAGATTGACAAGTGGCTTTGCTGTTTCATGAGCAAAAAATTGTAGTTCAACAACTAGATTCTTAGTTTTACAGGTTTAAAAAAATGCCAAGCCATCATGGCACAGAGGTGCTTTTAAAAGGACTTTAAATCTGTAATACAAAAACTAAATTTGGAAAAAATGCTCTTAAAATAATGTACTAATAACAAATCATGTCATAAGGACAGTATTATTACTTGAAATCAATATCGACTCTTTATGAAAACGAACAGATCAAGATACGGGGCTACAAAACTGTTCATTGTACCATGTATGGACTACTATGGGCTTCAAGTATAATTGTTCTTCTTGCTAGTTCATCCTGTCTGGATTGCTGTAACTCACCTGAGCATAACTACCCAGAATGGGAAGTATTCACCTTTCATAATGTCATGGTTTTTTTTATGTGTGCTTAGACTGTAACAGAAAAATGAAATGGAGACACTGTAGTGATGGATGCTGTTGTAATATCTCAAGCAATTATTTTCATTATTTCAGTGATGTGCCAGTGATGCAGAGAGTTTACACAGAGTAGTTGTGTGATATTTTTTTCATGTGTTTATATTTGACCTCTGTGGTTAAGACCAGAACTTCCAGACTGATACATTTTCATCTGATATTGTCTTCCTCTGTGTCTAATGGAAAAAATTACATGGCTATGTACCTTGTGTAGCCCATTTAGATCTGTGAGCACAACCACATAATCTTTCTATTTTAACAGTTTCACTCCATTAAAAAAAAATAAAAATAATTTAATCTGATTTGTTATTATTTAGAAAAATAAAATTTACGTGGAGAATATTTGCATTAGCTGAGATGTAATCAGTCTATACCTGTGTGACATGATAAAAGTTTTTTGACTCTCTTTTTTTAGGTGAGTCTCTTTCTATTGTTCCTGTTATAGCACACCTGTTCACAGCCATATTCCTCCTGAAGTGTCTTAGAGTATCATGAGGTGGGATAGAGCACAGATTTACAGCACAGGAATGTTACCCACTTAAAATGTGGCAGCTTATGTCACACATACCATAAGTTAGAATAGGGACTTGGATAGGCAGCAGAGAAAAATCATCACACTATAAAAACTATCTTTGCTTTGTCTTGTAGCCTTAAGAGCACAACACATACTTTACCAATATTCTCAGTAATAAAAGTTTGCTTTTTCTCTGTTTCTCTTTCTGTCACAGTCCTCCCACTTCTCCCTTAGAAAAGAACATTATTGCCTCCTGTGGGTTACCTGAAATAAAACCTCTCCACATTTAACTGTAGCTGGGTTCTTCACAGTATGCCTACCTATCTTGCCATAAACAGATTTTACTCTCCTACTGTGTTTCCACAGCAGTGCCTTGCTTTAACTGTGACTGTTTGGTAAGATGGCTTTTTTCTTTTTTCCATGTAACAAGTAATGGTGATGATTTAACAACTGTACCTAAGGATTTTTTATTTTTTTTTTATTTTATTTTTTTTTTTTATGTTTGGGATGAGGGCTTTTTGTTGTTCCCTTTAAGGTTATTGCTTACTTTTGGTATAATTCACAGAATCACATCATTTTTGAGGTTGAAAGGTCATGTAGTTCAACCTACCTGGTCAAGTAGTGTTCTTTAGAGCATGTTACTCAGGATTGTGTCCAGCTGGCTTTGAATATCTCCACTGAAGAAGCCTGTTGCATTAAGGATATAGGAATTTTGCAGAAAATAAGCCCCTGTGTGTTCCAGCTGGTCCTCAGGGATCAAAGGGACTGGGTGTGGCTGGGTTTAATTTCTAGTTACAGCCAATTCAGTAGTATAAGTCTTGCAACATTCAAAAGACCTTGCATGAGCACAGATCCATAAATAATGCAATTTATCAGTCAGGTCTGATCACATTTAATAAGGACTTGCATGATCCAGATTCACAATTAATATGGTTTATTGAAGCAACAGGAAAGCAAGTTCAGAATTGCCAGTAATAAATGCTCTAACTAAAGTGTGTCATATGTGTTGCAACAGAAAGTATAGTAAAACATATCTAATAGTGAGATAGATATAGATATAGCTAGCTAGCTAGCTAGCTAGCTAGATAGATAGATAATGTAGATAAATTACTATTCCAAGGTGTTCTCCAACACTGCTGGAAGCACAAACCTCACCAAAAGGCTTCAGAAGAAGCCTTCAGGAGAGGAGGAGAGGTACAGCCCATCAGCTGATTCCAAGCAGACAGAGGTGTTTTCTCTCTCTAGTCCTTTCTGTCTGAAAGCCCTCCTTTTATATAATAATTTTGGCCCATCCCCATAGGATGGAACAATTGAACGTTCTAGGTGAAGTTGGTTGACTTTGGTCATATATGTATTACCTTTCCCATGTTCTCCTTCATTTGCCTCCTGAGGGGTGTATAAATTAATATGTTAATGGGGCTTAGTGAAGGTCTCAGTTACTTTCAGTCAGAATTTATAGTTGACAAAAGAGTTAGGATAAACACTTTGGTCACCCTTCATGCACAGAGGTGGTAGAAAAGGCTGCCTGACCTTTATCAGAGTGTCTTTGTGTGCTTCCTTATCTCCTTAATGAATCAGACTTGTAACAAGGCTTGGTTTGCACAGTGAAGGGAGTGTGGCTATTGCTGGTACTCTTCTATGCCTCACTGAGACGACACTGGGCTTGTAGCCTTTGCTTCACCACAGACACCAGTCAGTGTTAGCCCTTGATTGAGCCAGGTGAAAGATCAGCTAGGGGCTCAGCTCATGTTTTTCTCAACCTGCCTTGGCAATTCTTCACTGTCTTAACACTGTACAATTATGATCATTTATTACAAAGAGTCCACAACCTCTCTGCGCAAAATGTTCCAGTGCTCAGTCACCTGCACAGGACAGTTCTTCCTCATATTCAGGTGGAACTTCCTGTGCATCAGTTACTGCCTGTTGCCTTTTATCCCATTTCTTGGCACCACCAAAAAGAGCCTGGCTCTTCACAGAATTACAGAATCATAGAATGGTTAGGTTTGGAAGGGACCTCTGGAGCTCATCTAGTCCAACCCCATTGCCAAGACAGGGTCACCTAGAGCAGGTAACACAGGAATGTATCCAGGTGAGTTTTGAATGTCTTCAGAAAGAAAGACTCCATGACCTCCCTGGGCAGCCCGTTCCAGTGCTTTGCTATCCTCAATGTAAAGAAGTTCTTCCTCATATTGAGGCAGAACTTCTTATATTTTAGTTTATGGACATTACTCCTTGTCCTGTCCCTGGGCACCACTGAAAAGAGTCTGGCACCATCCTCTTGACAAATGACTTTGAGATATTTATATGTATTGATGAGGTACCCTCTCAGTCTTCTCTTCTCTACACTAAACAGGCCCATGTTTCCAAGCAAGTCAGCCCCCAGCTTGTCCTGGTACAAGAAGTTATTCCCCAGTTGCAGGACCCTGTATTTGTCTTTGTTGAATTTCAGGCAGTTCTCTGCCCATCTCTCCAGCCTGTCAAAGTTCTTCTGAAGGGCTGCACAGCCCTCTGGGGTATTGGCTACTCCTCCCAACTTTGTGCTGTCAGAGAACTTGCTGAGGAGCTAGGACCATAACCATTTAAACCACAAGTTTAGTTCAGGGACTGAAGAAATTAATCAGGTACAGCATGTATAACATACATGGAGGGGTGGTGTACAGGAAGGCTTACAGACAGTGAGAGTGTATAAGTAAAGTTTCAGCAAACTGATCTGGGAGATTCTTTCTTGTCCTTGTTGAAGCAAAGCTATGTTTCTGATACATTTCTTGTATAAATGGTGTCATTCAAGTTGAGGAAACATATGCCTCTGGTCAAATGTATAGGAGTATGAAATTCTGTAAGGTTGATCTGTTTGTTTTCAGCTGCATGCTGTTCCTTGCAATACAATTGTGGCTCAGGGGAAACAGAGAGGGAGATATTTTTACTTTGCTTGGGAAGAACTGAGCAAATGGAGAAGAAATGTTTTTAGACCTTGCAGGATGTAGCAGACAGAATATAACACTGGAAGAAATATGGAAAAAAACAGGATGTCAAATAGAAAAAAAGGATTCCTGAGAGCACTGAAAGTAGCATCTCAGCACTGACTGAAATACAAAATTCCTTGGAAACGGGGAAGTGTGAATATTTTGTGCCAAATTAGAAGGCTAAAGGTAGTAGAAAGGATTTACCTGCAAGAACACAGTAGGCAGGGGAGACTTGTATAGAAGTCCATTTTATTTTTACTCGTCTAACATAGCCACTTTCAATTTTCTCTATGGAAAAAATTTTATTCCTAATTTTCATTATCCTTCATTGTGGAAAGAAATCAGACCAGAATATCTAGGTGCACAGGCCTCAAAAATGGGACAACCTTGAGATCTATCACATAAACATCATCAGTTCTTTAATTTTTCCATTTGTTTATTTACAGGTTTACTATTAATATCAAATTGCAGTAACATCTAATCCGATCCAACACAGTTTGTGTTCAAGCAATACATATTAAAAAAATAGTTTAATAATATCTATTCAGTTAAAATGTCAGTAAAATAAATGTGCTGAAAATGTTTTATAGGGGGACCGCAAAACATTTTTTAGACAGGGGGTTTCAATGTAGAAATTGTGTCTAAGGAGTCAGGCCATTCAAGTCTATGCAAATGTTTTCAGCATTTTTTCTTGTTAACAATAGTAATATTGTTACTATGGTAACAAAAACACACACAAAAAAGGTAGCCCTATTCCTGATGAAATATATATGTATCTTTGAAATTTAAAAGATATGTTGTGAAAGTATCTTCAGGATAATGTCTTAATTTTTTGGTTGCATTCAAGTTTACTGGCTGGCATTCATTCCAAATGGTCATTTATCTCTTCAGTTTCATCTATGAAAATATCCCATGCACAGTGCTGTCTTAATTACTTCATTCCAAACAGTGCATGATATAAAATTGAACCATTACATTTGCAACAAAAGAAAAAGTTTTCAAAACTCACATATTATTCACAAATTCATTATGATTACCATGCATATATTCAGCGATATGTTCTCAAAAAGAGATTAAAATTTCTTCTGATTTCAAGCATTCCAGATTTCACTGTGTAGTTTGTAATTTTCTTTCTCTGTTTCCTGGAGGAGGTAGGAGGTTTTAGTTTTGGTTTTGAGTTTTGTGTTATGGGTGTTTTTTTGTGGGTTTTGTGTTTTTTTGGTTGTTTTTTTTTGGTTGTTTTTTCTTCTGTGTGGATGAAACAAATGAACAAAGAGGAATGGTTGTATTTTACACCACCTACATTATTATTCATGAACTGGGAGCACTGAAGCAGACTTATGTGGAACAACAAATACTTTCTTCAATATTCTGGTGAAACTGTTTGTGCCCTACAGGAACTCGTTGAGCTTTTGTTGCCTACTTCAAAGCTACTCCATTCAAATCATCTACTCTTTGCTGAATGACTTCCCATAAGTCAGTAGTCTTTTTTATTAAACAAGTAAAAAGCCTTGACTTTAAGAGTTCCATAGTTCTGATCATATATCACAACCTGTACTGAGAGTTCAGCCTGTACTGGGGAAACCTGCCTGAATTCCTAGCTTTGGGACATTGAATCCGAAAATGTCCTATTTTTGATGTATACTTGACCAAATTATCTGAACTAAAGATTGCTCAGGGGAATTTATACATGTTGAGATCACATGTCCTGGGCCATAGTTGTAATCTCTGTCAAAAATAATTGGGTCTAAATTAAGCTCACTCCTCCTCTTTGGATTGGAATCTGTTCTCATATATGCAGGCTTGTAGGTACCAGTCTGCTTCCTGTTCTGTCTTTGTCTTCTAAGCTCAGGCTCTTTTGGGACTCAGTGTCTTCACAGCAATTCTGTGTGGTATCAATCTGAGTGACACTTCCATCCTCAGAGAAGGAGAAACAGCAGAATAATGTCAGAGCAAGAGTATCTCTGGAGATCATGTGAGAAGGTGGAGAAATCATCTCTTCTCTGCCCATCTGTTCATCAAGTAGGGCTCAAGTGTACAGCTTTGTCACACTTCAGGCTTGCAGTGTTGGGATCCACAAGGCATTTTGAGAAAATGCAACTGAAAAGTGTCGATGAAGAGAAGTTATTCTAAGAATAAATTAAAAGCAATGTTGAAGCAGTGAGGAATGATGGAACATTACTGAAGAAGTATCAGAGAAAAAAAAAAAGTAATGTCTGCACTGATTATTCTGATAAAGAATGATGTCAACATTTTTTAGAGAAAGAGAGGATTTTTTTACAAAGTCCATTAATACTGGCCAAAGTCAGATATGTTTTCCACTGCTGGGTAAGATATCACAGAAAAATAAGCCAGGGGACTACGGGAAATATTTCAGGTGCCTGAAAAATACAGGCAACTGTAGTAGCACCAGGTAATTGCACTTGAAAAACTTTAAACATTCCTGTGGAGTGTGGATCATATTTGATTGAAGTGCACCTTTACAAATGCAAGGCCATATTGAGTACCATTGAATTGAAGAATCCTATTTCTTTTCAGTTTTAAAATTATTGTTATAAAGAACATATAGTTGCATATACTGTTGCATATATTTTCTAGTAATATATATGAGAGAGACAATATATGATAAATAACTGTGATCTTGACAAGCAGATTAGACAAACCAAAACCGATTTTATAGAAACAGAGTATCAGGACATAAAAATTTACTGTTTGTACTTGGAAAGATCATCACAAAAGAGAAGCTAGAAGCTTCCTCTTTGTCTTATAGAGCCAATGTCAATCATCTCCAGAAGATACCTGTTGCAGGCTAAGGCTGACCCCATCAGCAACAGGAGTAATGCCTCTATGATAACATTTTTAAGAAGGAAAAAAGGTTATTGTGCAGATGCAAATTGCAGCTGGAGAAAAGTGATAAAACTTGAAACGACTATTCAGACACCAAGCTCAGTGAAGAAAGAGGTGGAGGAGCTGCTCTATGTGCTGGACCAGAGATTCCCCTGCATCTTGAGTGAAGACCATAGTGAGGCAAGCTGTCCACATGCAGCCCATGGAGATCCACAGTGAAACAGAGATTTACCTGCAGTCCATGGAAGACTCCACGCTGGAGCAAGTGGAAGTCTCTTGAAGGAGGTTGTGATGAACCTGTGGGAAGCCTATGATGGAGCAGGTGCCTGTCAGGACCTGTGGATGCATGGAGGGAGAAGCCCACAATGGAACAAGTTTTCTGGCGGGACTTGTGATCCTGTGGGAGATACACACTGGAGCAGTTCATGAACAACTGCGACAACTGGTGGGAGACACTCCCCCTGTCGCCCCCCTACTCATGGCCCCCAAGTTGCCCCAGAGAGACACATGGAGTCCACAGGAGGGGAGGCAGAGAGAGCGTTTATTAACATAGCTGGGGTATATATATAGGTTTTAGGGGAATGCAAATTACTACCAATAGAAATCAAGGGATAAATGACCAATGGGAAAGGGTTAACTATGGGCCAATAGAGAAACTTAAACAGACACCTTCAAGGACAAATTCCTTGGTGCTTAGCTACATAGATAAGAGGTGTTTCAAGGAGTCTTGGGAAGAAGGATGACTAAGTAAAAAAGACAAGGAAACCATTTTACAACACAGTAAAAGCTTCAGTTTTTAAGGCACCCTGGATGGTTTCTTCATTTTCTTGAGAGACCCATCTCTGACATGATTTTTCCCATTTCTGATACTGCACGTCGTCTGTTACAAACAACTATACCCTGTTGAGAGGGTTCACATTGGAGACTCTCACAGAGAACTGTCTTCTGTAGGAGGGACCCTACACTGGAGCACTGAAAGAGCCTTCCGCCTAAGGAGTTGTGCAAGAGACAACATGAGATAAACCAACCACAAACACCATTCCTGTCACTCTGCACCATGGAGGTAGAGAATCGTGAATAAAGTTATTTTTGCAGCACGTTCAGCTTTAGCAATTCTACCGAGTGACTGGCCTAAACAGTAGACCATGAATTGTAAAATATTGGGAAACAAGTTTTTTTCCCCCTTTTTTTCATGAGGAGAGTTAATTCAGCTTGTATCTATTGTTTAGCATCTATCCATTCAAAATATTTCTGTAGCACTAGATGTTTTAAGTTGAAATAGTTTGGTTTTTCCTACATTTAAGTCACTTTTTGCTCTAAACGAATGTTAAGGCTTAGGTACTTAGCTATTGCAAATTGCCATTTCAGCTTTCAATTGATTTCTATCCACTTGGAATCCACCCTGTAAATGTTTTAATTTTGCTCAGATTCCCTTTCAATTCCTTATCAGAGATGAGAGGCTATCTCTCTCTAGGTCCCCCACTTTCAGTCTCTCTTGGCAGGGTGGAAAAGGAACAAGGTTAAGCTGGCTTAGAGCACTAGAACCAGCACATTCTGTTTCAGCAGCTGAGCACAAAAAGGAGACAATGATCAAGAATGTTTCTTACTGTAACACCTGCTATCTCTTTTTTTCAGTTATTGTGCTCTGGTACCATGGTACCATACGCTATTTCAAAATTGCTTTAACCCAACAAAATTCCTTCTATTTCTGTCTACTGGATATATAAGGATGGGCAGAAAAAAAAATAAAAAAAAAAAATCTGCAGATGGTTTTGATTTTTGCTGTCTGTTCATTACTTACACAAATGAAGTCTTGGATAGTGGGATAGTGTGGGTGATTGGATAACAAAGTAAAAAAAAAAAAGTGCTATGACTCTTCTTTTGACTTCATTGTTATCTGGCTGGTTGTGCATGTGTTTTTTCACCTCCTCTGATTGCTGGTAGCACAGGCTGTTCATTATAGCCAAAAAAATCAATCCTTTCCAAATTTTTACTGTTTTTCATACATGTCTTATCTTCTGTTATTCACAAAAAACATACTGAAAAACTTGTGTGTAGCAAAAATTGCCTGGGAGTAATGTGATAGATTGACAGTTAATACTTTTCTTCATAAAGTTATTGGAATCACAAAACAAAACACAAAATTGTAATTATTAGCTATTGGTTACTGCTGGACACCTCTGTGTGAATAAATGAATTTCAAACTGCTGCCTGGAATGACTAAATGCATCATGAATTATCACCTCTTTTTCACTGTTCTGTGTCAGGTACTTCATTAAAATATAATAATCTTTAACGTTTTAAAAATTATCTTTCTGCTTTCTTGTTCATGTTTTACCAACAAAATTAATCTCTAATATTTCTTTACTGTTCTGCCATACCTTTACAACCTTATATATATTTTTCAGACTCTCTAGATACATGAAAATATTTTCTCTTTTCAGACTAATGTTTTCCTTTGTTCCAATTGCTTTGGTTTACCCACAGAGACCATCTAATTCCATTCCCTCTGCCATGGACAGTGACACCTTCTGCTTGACCAGGTTGCTCAAAGTCCCATCCAACCTGGCCTGAAACATCTCCAAGACTAGAGCATCCACAGCCTCTCTGGGCAACCTGTTCCAGTGCCTCACCACTCTCACAGTAAAGAATGTCTTCTTAATATTGAATCTAAAACTACCCTCCTTCACTTAAGGCCATTGTCCCTTGTCCTGTCATTATCTGCCCTTCTCAAAAGTCCCTCACTCCAGCCTTAACACAGAGCAGAGAGTTTCTCTGTCAAACAACCCTAAACACTTTTATCTCCAGTGCCTCTTATGGATGCAAAACACAAGTACGTTATCCTGCCTCAGATCCTTCCTTGATATTCTCCACTGTGGCAATGCCTTCAAAATCATTTAGTACTGTCAGGCAGAGGCAAGCTGAGGATATTGTTTAGCTGATTTTGCAAAGAAATTTGTTTGATAATATTGATTGTGCAAAGAAATTTGTTTGATAATATTTTCTTTGACATCCATATATCAAGCTTTAAAAGTGCTTGTATCATCGATTTAGGGCAACTTGTCACAAAAGAAAACTGTTAGATGATAGTTGTGATAGTTGTGGTTCTTTTTGCTTCATATTTGCACCTTTTCTCACATGATAATGTTCTGAGATCTGCAAATATGTCTGTAGTGCATTGTAATGACAGCACAATATGCAACTCTATAATAATAATAGTAATAAATAATAGAACATATAAACTTTAGTCTCACAAATGGAAATCTGACAAAAGCTATGCAAAGCATATGTATGCTTAGCTAAGCATTGGCACTGGTTTTGCAAAGGCAATACAGTTTATTTGCTACTGTGATGATTAAATAGAGATAATTCAGCTATGTTAAAAGACTTCAGACTGAAAATTGTAATCTACTAGCTGTTTTAAAAGACAATATATCTTGAATATTGCTTATGTTAATTTACCTGCAAGGATTGAGAGGTTTATAAAAGCAAAAGAGGCAATCTGATGCTCCAAGAATATATCCCTTTCATTTTTAAATATCAGTTTTCACAATACTATCACATTCTCTGTGCCGATTACAACTGATTGTGATCTGAGGAAATCAGGATGGGCCACAGCAACATTCAAAGTAATTTCAACTCTCTATTAAACCAGGAGGGACCTTCTTCTTCTTTTCTCACCTTGAAAGAACCAAAGTATTTCACAATATCATATTTTCTTACCTTCGCCTTCTATTTCAGAATTTAGGATAATGCTTAGGATTACCCTTGGGAGGAGTGAGGGAGAGGAGGTGCTATCACCACTGATGGACTGAATAGTCTTGCTAAGCTTTCGACCGTCCGTAGTCTTCCCAGAGAAAACTGCACACATTTATACTAATGTAATTTCATTTTTCTTCTAAACACTGGAGACCAAATTTCTTCGTAACTTGAAATCTTTGCAAATTACAACTCCATCTGTATCTTTCAGGAAGCTGTAGTTTGACTTGTTACGGTTCACAGAGGAAAACCAGATCAATAACTTGTCACAGCAAGAGATAGTTTACTGTCTGCGGGGTGTTGTAATAAAGGATTGTGGATGGAGAAAAAATGAATAAATAAATAAATAAAAAACCCCAACAAACACCCAAACAAACAATTTTGAGCCTGTCTCTGTGCATTTGGACAGACTGCTATTAAGGTATTGCAGTTTATTTCTGCAATAATTTAATGCTGACATTATTAGTTATGTGTCATTTTGTAACTGCATTTTTATGTTTAGGGCTACTTTGTAAAGAATGTATGTAAAAATCCTACTGCCTTTGATTTCCTTTTGTGTGGTGTATAAGCATAAACAGGCAGTTCCTGAAAAATCTGCTGTGCCTACAAAGGAAGCAACTGACAATAATGACAATATGAAGTTTAATTAGAAATTTCTAAATTATTAGCTTACACTTAACTTGACTTTTCCCCTCTTCTATTTCATTGCAAGATGATGAATCACTTGTATTAGGCAACAATGAATATGTAATTCTTAAAAGTATGAATGAACATAACAGCATATTGACCTTGGATGTGTGTACTTTATTAAGGAATTGAGCAATTAATTCTGTTTTATTAGGCAATTTATATATGAACTGCAAGACATGGATGTCAAGTTTAATGGCACATTCAATTGATAGGGACTGAAGGTAAATTTTTTCAACTCCTTAATTTAATAATCTTTATAATTACAAATTATTGTATCATTTCACATTAGTATTTGTATGGAATGGAGAACATAAAGGCAGTATCAAATTAAGTTGTGTTTGCCTCTGAAGGACAACACGTTTCTATTCACATATCCTTGATCTGAACAGCTGTAGCTGCACTGTAAAAGTCCAGAAATTTCAATAGCCCTGACTTCAGCCTGAACACTAATGGAAAGTCAGAAAGTAAAAATCTGTTTCACAATAAGTGATCATCATGTGAAGAATATTGGAATCACAGCATCATTTAAGTTAGGAGGGCCTTTGGAAGTCATCAAGTTCAACCTTCCTTTTGAACTAGGTCCTGTTAAAGCTGTTTCTCAGGGTTTTAGTGAGTTGAGTTTTGTACATATCCAAGGGTGGACATCCCACAGATTCTAAGGACATCTTTGTCAGTGTTTAATCAGCCTCATAGAGAAAAGTTTTCTTTTTTATGTTTAAGCAGAATTTCTCATGTTTCATCTTAGAACCCTAGAATTGTATGAGTTTACTTTGTCAGGGAACCTCTGGATAACACTTGCTTCAACTCCCTGTTGAGAGAAGGGACATAGATTAGATTAGCCAGGGTCATGTCTATTTGATTCTTGAATATTTTCAACAAGAAAAATTCCATCACTTCTCTAGGCAGCCTATCATACTGTTCAATTGCTCTCAGAGTTAAGACCTTTTTATTCTGACATACAGATGGAATTTTCTCTGAAGCAGGTTGTTTTCTGCTTGTCATGCCAATATAAATCTTCTAGAAGACTCAGTTTCAACTTTTCTACACTGTTCTCACAAGTATCTGTAGTTAAAGTAAGAGTTCCTCTAGTCTTCTCTCATCACCTGGATGAATAATCTGCTCTCTCAGGCTTTCCTCTTATGTCAAGTATTCCAGAACCATATTGTGTTACTGGTCATTTGTTGAATTCACTCTTGCATGACAATGTCCTTTTCGTACTAGGAAATCCATACCTGGACATAATACTCTAGATGTGGTCTCACAAGTGTCAAATAGAGGTGAGACTCTGGCCACATAAATGCAGATACAGCACAGTGTGCAGTTAGTCTTTGCAGCAAGGGCACTTTGTTGACCATGCATCTGAAGATACCCATAAAGAAGTATTTCTGTCTACATCTATGGACATGTATTTGTGTCTACTATATGGATAATGGGCCAGAGAGCACTTTCAGCAAGTTCATGGAGGACATCACACATAGCAAGAGGTAGTGAGAGAGATGGAAGGTAACAGTAACTACATTTGTAGGTGCCTCCATAAATCCATACATGTATGTAATATATATAAATATATATCTATGTATACTTAAGTATCTCTATATTGGCATGTTATTGATTTGTTAGGAGAGATACTACTAAATAGTCGAAACCTGGAAGTTGTATTGATGATCGTAATCCTTGGAGGCTGACAATTTAGCCAAATTTTTAACACCGTACTATGTCCATATTTCATCTAATTTAACGGAAAACCATGCAAAAACACTTGCTGAAGTCAAGGTAAATGACATCAACAGACCTTCCCTTGACTACAGATGCTGTCATAATAGGAAACAATCAGGTTGGCCATGTAAAATTGCCATGCTGTCTGTTTCCAGGCACTTTTTGCTCTTTATATATTTAGAAATAAATTCAAAGAGGATTTTGATCAACAAACTTCACAGAGACTGATGTGAGGTTTACCAGCTTGCAGTGGGTTTGGTCCTTCTCCTCTCCTTCTTCAAGAAAGATGTGACTTTTTTTTTTTTTTTTTTTTTTTTTTTTTAGTGATCAGAAACCTCCTCCAGTCACCATGGCCTTTAAAAACTGATAGCAGTCTCATAGTGGCATTACTCAGGTAAGGAACAGAGAAAGTACTAGCATGCACCACTTATTTTGTAAGTGGAAAAAATAAATTTCTTTCTCAGTTTCATTCACGAGAGTGGAAAGCCTACATCATTCTTCCAAAAGTACATAAACTGAGAAAATATTTGTTTTCCCTCTGGTCCCCATCAGGGAATGTTCTATGTATGCATGAGTAAATGTAATGATGTCCAATTTTTTGACACAAATCCAAAAGGTGAGGGAGGAGGGACACATGGAGAGGTTAAAGTAGTCTTGTATTTTTTATTAGCATAAAATTGCTCCTGCAAATATGGGAACTACTTTCCTGAGAATTGTCCTTGTAATTCCAAGACAGTTGTCATTCAATCTGTAGGTTGTCTTAGTATTTCAGCATGCTGTGCCTTCTGTTGATTGACTGCCATGCGAAACTCCAAAATGTCCATGTAATACAGAAACACCCTTACAAATTAATCACTAAAAAATACATGCTTTTAAGTCTGCCTCTAAAAATTCTCTAGTTGGTAGTTTTAAAATACTTTTAGGCCTTTAAATGTATATGTTTGTCTTGTGATTTAAACCCATCTGGAGATCAAGCACCATGCTTCCCCATAGTAGGCAGTATGGATCTCTGTTTTGTACTTTTACTGAGCACAGTGTTGATAAAATAGAGTTGTTTTTGTTATTACTGAGCAGTGCTTACACAGAGTCAAGGCCTTTTCTGCCTTTCGTGCTGTGTTGTCAGTGAGGAGGCTGGGAGTGCATAAGTTAGGAGGGGACACAGCCAGGATGGGTGACCTCAACTGACCCAAGGGATATTCCGGACAATATCACATCATGCTCAGGATGTGGGATCCTCGTAGGGGAAAGAAGGAGGAAGGTGGAAACATTCAGAATGATTGTTGGTCTTTCCAAGTCACTGTTACGTGTGATGGAGCCCTGCTTTCCTGGAGGTGGCTAAACACCTGCCTGCCCATGGGAAACAGTGAATGAATTCCTAGTTTTGCTCTACCCATTAAACTGTCTTTATCTCAGTCCTCAAGGTTTTTCTCTTTTACCCTTCTCTCCCCAAGCCTCCTGGTGAGGGAGTGAGCAAGCAACTGTGTGATGTTTGATTACTAGGTGGACTTGAAACACAGTAGACTTCAGGACAGGAACTGGGGAGCAAAATTCTTCCAATTGTAAGACGTTAGGTTCATGCCTCCTTGAAGAACCTCATAATACTTATGTTTACAGGCCCTGATAAAATCCATTTCATAGTCCTGAGGAAACTGGATAATGTTGCCAAGATACTCTCCATGATATTTCAAAAGTCATGGCAGATAGGTGAAGTCCCAGGTGAACGGGAAAAGGGAAACATTGCACACATTTTTTAAAAGAGTAGAAAGTAGCTCTCCAGGAAATACTGCCCTGTGAGTCTCAGATCTGTGCCTGGGAAGATCATAGAATAGATCCTCTTAGAGACTATGCTAAGGCACCTGGGAGACAGGGAGGTGATTCAAGACAGTCAGCATGGCTTCATCAAGGGCAAGTCCTGCCAGACCAACCTAGTGGCTTTCTATGGTGCTGTGACTACATCAGTGGACAAGGGAAGAGCTACATATGTGGTCAGTATGGAGCGCTGTAAGTCTTTGACACGGTCCCTCATAACATCTTCTCTCTAAATTGTGGACAGATGGATTTGATGGGTAGATTGTTAGATGTTAGACTATTAAGAGCACAAGAGCAGGCAAATCCCAAATGTCAGAAGTCAAGCAGGCAAGGCAGAAGACCGACTTGAGAATTGGCTCGTGGGTCAAGTACAGAGGGCATAGTGAATGGGATAACATCAGACTGGTGACCTGTCACTACTGGAGTTCCATAGAGCTCCATCTCAGGCCCCGTGCTCTTCAACATCTTCATAAATGACTTGGACACAGGATTGGAAGGGATATTGTGTAAGTTTGCAGATGATACAAAACTGAGAAGAGCTGTTGACTCCATGAAGGCAACAAGGCCCTAACCCTAACCCTAACGCTAACCCTAACCCTAACCCTAACCTTGACAAATTAGAGAGATTGGCAATCACAAACCATACGAAGTTCAACAAGGAAAAGTTCCAGATTCTGCACCTGGAATGGGGCAGTTCTGGATGTTCATACAGACTGGGAAATGAGATGCTGGAAAGCAGTGCTGTGGAAAGGGACCTGGAAGTTTTGATTGGTGGCCAGTTGAATCTGAGTCAGCAGTGCCCTGGCAGCCAGGAGGTCCAACCATGTCCTGGAGGGCATCAGGCAAAGCATCACCAGCCAGTTGAGGGAGGGGATTGTCCTGCTCTTCTCTGCACTGGAGCAGCCTTACCTTGAATATTGTTGCAGTTCTGGGCACCACAATATAGGAAAGATATTAAGCTATTGGAGGGCATCCAAAGGAGGGCAACAAAAATGGTTAAGGGCCTTGAGCGGAAGCCATATGAACAGTGGCTGGGGACTCTTGGTTTGTTCAACCTGGAGAAGAGGAGACTGAGGAGACACCTCATTGCTCTATAACTTCCTTGTGAGGGGAAGAGGAGGGGCAGACACTGATTTCTTTTCTGTGGTGACCAGTGACAGGACTAGAGGGAATGACCTGAAATTGTGTGAAGGGAGGTTTAGGTTAGATATTAGGAAAAGATTCTTCACCCAGAAGATGGTTCAACACTGGAACAGGCTCCCCAGGGAAGTGGTCACAGCACCAGTTCTAACAGAGTTCAATAAACATTAGGATGGTACTCTCAGGCACATGGTGTGTCTCTTGGAGATGGTTCTGTGCAGGGCCAGGAGTTGGACTCAATGATCCTTGTGGGTCCTTTCAACTCAGCATAATCTACGATACTATGAATAAGAAATTGGTTGGCTGGTTGTATCCAGGGAGTAGTGGTCAACAGCTCAATGCCCAAATGGACATCATTGACCAGTGGTGTCCCTTAGAAGTCCGTACTGGGACTGGTCATCATCATCAATGACATAAAAAAAGGGACACTCAGCAAGTATGCAGATGACAGCAAGCTTAGTGCTGCAGTTTACATGCCTGAGGTATGGGACTATCCAGAGGGACGTAGACAAATTCAAAAAGTGGTCCCATGGAAATCTCATGAGGTTCAACAAGCTGCTGCACATTGGTCAGTGCAACCACAGGTATCACTACAGGCTGAGGAATAAACAGATTAAGGGCAACCCTGCAGAGAAAGACTTGGGGGTCCTGGTAGATAAGAGGCTGGACATGAGCTGATAAGTTGTGCATGCAGCCCAGAAATCCAGTCCTATACTGGCCTACGTCAAAAGCAGTGTGGCCAGCAGATCAAAGAAGAAGTTTCTGCCCATCTATTCTGCTCTGGTGAGATGCCACCTGGAATACTGCAATTCAGCTCTCAAGACTTCAGCAAAGGAAGGACATGGACCTGTTGTAGTGAGTCCAAAGGAAAGGCTGAGAAGATTGAGATTGTTTGGCCTGGAGAAGAGGAGGTTCCGGGGAGACCTTCTAGAGGCTTTTCAGTACTTAAAGGAGGCCTGCAAAAGAGATGGGACAAACTTTTTAGTAGGGCCTGTTGAGTTAGGACGAGGGCTAATGGTTTTAAACTGAAGAAGGGTTGATTTTTATTAGATATAATGAAAAGGTTTTTACAGTGGTGGTGGTAAAACAATGGAATATGTTGCTTAGGGTGAGAGATGCATGTACATTACTATGACTGTATTACATCTTTGAACATTAATGCCTATAAAACATATTTATTTCTTCAAGCATCTAATAAACATTGCAAAATTCATCCAAGAAACTCCTGTATTCAGTTCTACACTCCAAAATTGACTGTAAAGGGCTGGACAACTTACTGAGATAATATTATTTGCTAAATGAGTACTGTGTCAGGTGGACAGAAAATGTTAATTAAAAATTCTGCTGTTTTAACAAAATAAAGACATCTCTTGTGAATGAGATTCTATGGTGGTATATAAGACTCAGATAAACTGCTTCTCTTTTCAGACTCAAGTGAATGGGGGATTGTGTTTTTACAACACAAATTGTTCTCTCATTTCATCCCATCCCGTAGCTATGTAGCTCCTGACTCTCTAATTGAGATTGAATCCAGCTAATCCACAATGGAATTTAACAGTGATGAAATCTTACAGAGTAGAGGTTCTTAGGCTTAAGTTACCGATACTGATTCAGAATAATATTTCCTGTGTTATTTCTTGTATAAAGTTGTTGGTTTTGCAGGATTGGAGATCTTGCCCTGAGGATCTCCTGACAATATAAAATATACGCCTTAGAGATGCAACAGTATCATTCCCTGTTAAAGATAAGCTATTATATAAATGCAGTGTATGAAAAAGAACTTGTTAGGAAACAGAAAATATAATAAAACACACTCATTTCTTAAGTTTAATCATAGAATTGCTGAACATAGAAAGCAGCCTTTGTGTATCATTTTTCCAGTTGCTACACTGCCCCAAAACGGGATGAACTAAAACAGGTTGCCAAGCACTGTGTCCCAGCTTTTGAATATCTCCAAGGATGGAGACCCTACAACTACTCTAAGCAACCTGTTTCAGTGTTTGCGCTACCTGTTCCAGTGTTTGATCAACCTTTGAGGAATAAAAGGGTGAAGTGTTGTTTAGGTGGAATTCCTTGTGTTTCAATTTCTGTCCATTGCCTCTTCTCCATGCACCAGAAACCACTACGAAGAGTCTGACTGTCTTCCTCAGTCCCTCTCTCAGCTATTTACACAGATTGATAAGAATACACTGAGCTTTCTTTTCTCCAGGCTGAACAGTCCCAGGTGTCTCACCTTCTCATTTTATGTCAGATGCTCCATTCCCTCAGTCATCTTCATGGATCTTTACTGGACTCATTTCACGATATCCATATCTCTCTTGTACTGGAGAATCCAGATCTGATCCCAACACCACTGATGTGTCCTCACAAGGATTGACTAGAGAGGAATCATAGAGTCATAGAATGACTCATGTTGAAAGGGGCCTTAGAGATCATTTAGTTCCAGCCGTGACTGACTTTTCACTGACTTTTCGCTAGGTCAGGTTTCTCAGACTTCTCTTAACCTGATGTTAATGCTTTTCCTGATGCAAACCATGATACTGTTGGTCTTGTCTCCCAAAAAATCCCACCATGAACATATGGTCAACTTGCCATTCATAAGGGCTCCCACGTTCTTTTCTAAAAATCTAGTCTCTAGCTCGTCCATCCCCAGTCCTTAGCGGTATATAAGATTATGTTTTCCTCAAGTGCAGGTCTTGAAATACTGCCTTGCAGAACTTTGTGAGCTTGTGGTCATCTCATTTCTCCAGTACAAAAAGTACTTTTTGCTACTGATTATGACCCTTTGAGCCTCACACTTTAACTAATTTTCAATTTACTTAACTGTTCACTAATCTAGTCCATTCCTCATCATGTTGTCAATGAGAATATTATGGGAGGTCATTGAAAGCCATACAAAAGTCAAGCAAAAAATATCTGCTGTTCTTTTGTCATGTATCAAACTACTTACCTAATTACAGAAGGCTCTCAGGTTGCTCAAGCATGATTTACCTTTCATAAATCCATGCTGACTTCTCCAGGCAGCTTCTTGTCTTTGTCTGGAAATAGTTACCAGGAGTATTTCCTCCATCATCTTCACACAGATTAAGATGATCAGCATGTAGCTCCCAGGATTGTCTGTCTTAATCCTCTTTGAAGATAGCAGACTTTTTTTTTTTTCCCAGTTCTCACACTAAGATAGTTTCTCTATATCCCTTGTAGATCAACTGACCATGCTTTCATATCTTACACACTTTATATTTGAAATGTCAGCAGCTTCTTTTTCAACTGTGCAGACTTCAAAATGGACCATTCTTGGAGGAGGTGACCCTTAAAAATCAACCAATTCTTCTGGCCTCATTTTCTCTCAAGGACCATATTCCACGGGATTCTTCCAAGCATATGTCTGAAAAGACTAAAATCTCTTCTGAAGTCCATGGCTGTGATATTGATTTTTGCCTTGTTTTTTCCTCTCTGGATCCTGACTCCACTAGTCCATGGTCAGTGCAACCAAGGCTATTCTCAGCCTACACATTCTGAACATTTCTTCTTTCTTTGTGAGTATCATGTCCAGAGCACCTCACCTTATCTTTATCATTTATGTTAGGAAACTGTCATTAATGCACTCCTGTATTACTGCTGCCTTGTTGTGCTGTCCTTCTAGCATATACTTGGGATGTTCAAGTCCTCCATGAGGACAGGGACCTACAAATGTGAGACTTCTTCCCATTGTGTAAAGAAGGTCTCATCTACTTCTTCTTGATCAAGGAGTCTGTAGCAGACAGTATCGACAACAATATTGAACATGTTACATATTAATTTTATTGATCAAGTCCTATAATATTTCAGGTTCTATTATTAAGTCATCCTTCCAGAGGGATGCCTCATATTTGGTACCATTAAAACTAGACACCATTTTTTTACTCCATATAAGAAGTTATTCTAATGTCATTAGTAACACACTGCTAATAGTCCAGATGTTGACTCTTCATTTCTTCATAATAAAATAAAATAATAATAATCTACCAGTAATAACTGAAGTGGCCTGATGTAGATTGTAATTGCATGTTCTGTACAGTAAAATTTTATTTAGGCTAATTTTCCAGAGCCTTACTTTTTATAATTGACACTCCTCTCTTACAGAGTCTAATTAGATTCCTTGTCACTCAATAAAATTAGAGACTTCGTTCAAATGTAAATCATACTAGTTTAGGAATGTACAACCTGAATAAGCAGATGTGTCAAATAGGATTTTTTTTTAAAGGCAAGCAAACTATGTGCTAGGAAACAAAGTCATCTGTACAAGAAAAATTTCAATGTATTTTATAGTTGGCTTCACATAAATGAGTATGTTGCAATTTTTCATCTGCATGTTTCAGAACATAAGTTTCATTCTCTATATTTTTTACTAGTTCCACAAAAAAAACCCCACAAAAAACCAAAAAAAAACCAACTCCATACAGTGTGTTGCTTTTTGTTGCATTGTAAATTTATATGACTATGACTTGTGAAATGAGTAGGAGAAAATTACTGTTTACAACCTAAAATGTATACTAGAATTTATACTAAGCATATAAATTGAATGAGGAAACTTCACGACAGGCTCAGCTTCTCTTTGTCACAAACACACATAGCAGATTGCCTGTAAAAGATTTAGTACTAAGTTTCCTGTGATCTTGTTATCTACTGGATGAATTATTCTCCTTTACTTACTTCATTTATGACATGAATAAAAAAAATTACCAAAACACATCACTGTACAGAAGGCAGCTTGTCTGAGGTAATTGGAGATAAATGCTGAAGTCTCATGATATGTGACCCAATATGACAATGACAGGTCATGGGGGAAATCACAGCTACAGAACAGGAATATGGAGAAAGACCAGAGATGAAGGATAAACATTGGTTTCACCTCACTCTCCCTTTTCTTACCAAACATCATGGCTGTAAGCATTCTTTGCAAAACTGTAACTCAGACTGAACAGTATCCCACATGCAAAATATGATGACTCCTATCACACTGAGTCATCAATTTTTTATTTGTGATCCACACTGCTTCCTACCACATTCCTACACATAATGAAGAAAAATGTTGACTTCGTGGTATACACAGAAAATCAGGATTTAAAATACTCAGTATCAATACAAATAACTTGTTTAAATAAAACATAAAATTGTGTTTTACAAACTGGATGTTCAAATATATAGTGTGTGCTGAAAGACACATTTCATCACGTAATTACTTTCTCTTAATTTTATGGAATTTCACACTGTCTCATCTTTTTTCATCCCTTACCACTGCTATTTTTACTAGTTTTATTACCAGTGTGTGAGGGGGAAAAAAAAAAAAAAAAAAACACTTCTAAAAATCAAATAACCCAGCTTAGTTTCTGGAAGTGAAAAAAATTTGCTCTGTGAAACAAAACAAAACAAAACAAACAAACAAACAAACAAAATTATGGTTTTTGTTTGGTTTTGACCACCTTGAGAAAAAATATTTCAGCTGCATACTCAGCTATGCCATTTCAACTGCGTTGTTTTTAAATTAGGTAAATAAAATAAATTTTAAAAATTCAGATATTAAAACTGAGATAATTTTTTAGAGCTGACTGAGGAATCTGATCACATTTTCTAGATTTAATCAGAACTGGACATTCAAATCCCTTAGAATTTTTTGAAGTCTTAACCCAAGTTAGATGTGAGTTTAACAATGAAAACAAAAGCAAAGTTCCCAGAAGCTTCATCTCCACCTCTACCTTTCCAAGAATACCTGGCACAAGTGTGCTCTAAAAGGAGCATCACTCTCTTGGTATCTAGTACGGCAGAAGAGTGCAAAGGACCAATGGAAGATCTGCATGTATTTATTGTTCTTGTGTTGATTTATTATAGTCTCCTAAAACAACATCACATCAAAAAGAGAAGAAAAGTTTGTAGTTGTGCAAGTACACAATACAGTTTCAAGGGCAAGTGTTAAGCATGCAGAAGACAAAAGCATTTATGTAACAGAATCACAGGACAATTGAGGCTGGAAGGAAACTCAGGAAGTCTCTAGTGTAACCCAAAGGAGGGTCAGCTATGAGGTCAGACTATGTTACTCAGGGATGTATGGTCTTGAGAATCCCCATAGACTGAGACTGCACACCCTTCTGGGGCAACATGCTTCACAACTTGACTGACTTGGGGTGAAAATGTTTTTCCTAACACATGGTCTGAAACCACCTTGCTTTAGTTTAGGCCCTTTGTTTCTTGTCCTCACAGCACACAGCAATGAAGACTGTGGCTTCTCCCTCTTGTGAACCCCACCACTGGAGGCTGGGCAGGTGTTGTTTGATCTCCCTGAGGTGGTCTCTCCTCCAGTCTGAAAAATCCCCAGGTCCTGAGCTGCTCCCAGAAAGGCAGGCCACAGCCTATACCCTTGCACCAGTGCTTCCTGACTGCAGGCAGAACACAGCTTTGCATTTGTTGCAATTCATGAGGTTTTTGTCAGCTCATTTCTCTAGCCTGTCTAGGTCCTTCTGAATGACAGTTCTGCTATTGAGTGTGTTGGTTGCATAACCACACTTCCACACAGTTTGATATAAACTCCAGACTTCATGAGAGCAATCCATTCCATCCTCCAGACTCATGCAATACTTGTTTCACCAGCATCTCTCTTGCCCCCCTCTATAACTTTTCATTTCATTCATCTAATTGTCCATCCCTCCAGACCATGAAGTCCCATCATAGATACAAGAGTATCATGGGAGATGGTTTCAAAAGCCTTTCTAATGTTGAGGAAAATTATGTTTACTCATCCATAGAACAAGCTGAAGGCACTTCATCACTGAAGGCAATCAGTATTGGTCAGGTGTGACTCAGTCTTGGTACTTCTGTGCTCACTGTTGCCAGTCACGTACTTCCCTTTATGTGCCCAGAAACAGTTCCCAGAGGACTGACTCAATGCTTTCCCAAGGGACTGAAGCAGCACTGACAGGCCAGTAGGTAGTCTGCTTGAACTTTTGGTCTTCTTTGAAGATGAGTGCAACACTTCTTCCTGTTGCTGTGGACCTCCCCTGATCTCCGCAATGCTTCTAAGGTAGAGAACATCCATTCAGGGACACTAGGTAACTGTCTAAATGCAAAGACCTTGGAAACCTTGCTAGTGAAGTCTGAGGGAAGGAAGATATAGGATAGAAAATATCAGTCTTTGCTTTGTCTGCTGTACCTAAATCATCAAAGCAATTTAGCAACAGGCCCACATTTTCATAGTTCAACCTTTTATTACTAATGCACAATAGGAAGTCACTTTGTTGTACTTGACATCTTTTGTAAAAATCAACTCTGTGCAAATCTTCAGTTTCAATCTTCCTTGGTAACTACAGCCAAGGCTGCCATTGATTACCATACTCCCAAAGAATGGCTTTTTTCCAAGTAGCACATTCACCTGTGTGTCACTCCCAGCTGGCTCAACTATCTGGATCAAGAAGCTGTTTCTCACACCCTCCAGAAATCTCCTTGACTGCTCCCATTCCACCATGTTGTTATTCTAACAGATGTCATGGAGGTTTGAGATCCTCATGGACATGAATTGGTGCTTCCAAGACATCCTCAGGTCAGCTGGAGCTTGCTCTGGACTAAGCTTGTGGTCTGTAACATATGACAACCATACTGTTACCCTCACTGGCTTCTCCTTGTATCTTGATCCGTGAGCTCTCAGCCAGATCATTGTCTATTATGCGGAAAGACATCACACATTCTAGGCTTCTTCTTCACACACAGCACAATCTTCTAAACTTGTCTTCCTTGAATATCTTGCACCTGTCCCTAACTTTACTTCAGCCGCGTGAGCTGCCTAAATCCATTTCAGCTCTTCTAATAATCTCATAGGTTTTTTTGAACTACATGCAAGTCTCAATTTCCTCCTGATTACTTCCTCAGGTGTAGGCATTTTTGCACATACACTTGAGATGGAGTGTATTTTACCTTGTTTCTTCCTTCATAAGGACTCTCTTGTTGTCAAAAAAAGAGGAAAATGAAACCCTCATTAAGATTTGTTGTTTCTCTAGCCTACATGTCTTCAGTAATTTGAAGAACAAAGTACTTGTTGTTTGACATCTTTCTTCCTTGCATAAATATGTGCCTACAGGCTTCAAATGTCTTTTTCTGAAAACAGTCAACATGCAAAAGCAAAACTGAAAGAAACCAGAAAATGCTAAAAGGATTACCCATGTGTTAATATTTTTGACTGGAACCTTACATCTTGCATAGTTTGAAAATGTTTGAAACTACATGCCCAAAGGGACCAAAATGTGTAATTTCCATTTGTCTCCAGTGGATATTTCTACAGGTTAGAAATGAGCCAAATTCTGCATGTTTACTTGCTTTGTCTATGTTTGTCTTCCCATCTGGACTGACAGAGTAATAGAGTGACAGAACACGCTGTGGAGAAAAAGAAACAGATTGGAAACACTTTGAACATGAGAAGAGTTTTACTTCTGCTAAGCATTACTCCCTAAAACCTTAAGAGCTCTATTCATCAGTCACACACTGGGTCTTCATAAACAACCAACATTTACCTCCTGCAGAGCCCAGGTTTTGTCAAACAGGTTGAAGTTTTTCTGTATTACTCTTGTACAACTCAGATCTGAGAATATAATTTTGATATGGTACTGATTCATACTATGGACGAAGAGGAAATGTTTTCAGGGTTGTTTTATACAGACAGTATAATTTGTACCTTCTCAAACCATTCAAAGAGAGACTCATTGCATAAAGACATATCATTTCATTAACAATCACGTTGTAGTGGACTATTAATAGTTGCCATTTCTGGTTCTGCTTTAATTAGCACAAACCCACACATACCAGAACACAGCGAAATAGAAATGATACCCTGTCATAGTCTTATACATGGGCTGCTTGTGTCTGAAAGAAAAAAAAAAAATAAAATCAACTTTTAATTTATAGTCCCTTATTCTCTCTTCCTACTCAGTCATACATCTTTTGCATCAAATTTTACTGTGTTGTATATTTAACAGGAATCATATGATGCCTAAGGATTTTAATGGGCATTTTATAGATTTTCATCTAGTTATATAAGTTGAATAAGTTTTCCTAAATTTCTCACATTTTTGGTGGTATTTAGAAGTTACTGGATACTTTCTTACACATTCCTGAAGTTCTGTTAGATACACATTACCAAGGACATGCTGTTTTGAAGAACACCTACAAGAACTCGGAGACAATAAGATAGCTTGTAGTCAAAACAGGAGAGTAAGCTCAGAGCCCTTGGAGGGCAGTTCTGTTGTAATTATCAAATATGTTAATTACTAAAAGTTATAAAAACCATAACATCTGGCTGATGTTCATGCACGTACTTACTTTGTACACCTTAGAAGTTTCTGATAAAGGGCATACTTCATCTATCTCCACTAACATTGTTTTCAAAGTCTTTTGCAGGATTTTAGGCATCACATACAATATCCTTTTCTCCATTTCTGTTTCAGATATACTCATTAACTTATTAGTTTAATTTGTGGGCCTGTAATACTTCACCTAATTCATGTCCTGCCAGCTGAAGTATATAAAAATCTAGAGTAAGATTGCCAGTCTACTTCCAAAGTACATTAAAACTCAAAGAATAGAGAGTGAATCAGCTGTGTGTTTTATTTTGTTGTTTTGGTATAAATCCACATCTCTGGCAGGAGTGACCTCCACTTCACAGAATTATAGAATATTTTGTGTTGAAAGATATCTTTAGAGATGATCTAGTCCAACCCCACTGCAATGGACAGGGACATCTTCCACTAGACCAGGTTGCTCAAAGGCCCAGCCTGACTATAAACACTTTCAGAAACTGGGGCATCCACATCTTCTCTGGGCAACCCATTCCAATGTCTCACTACCCTCATTGTAAAAAATTTCTTCCTTACATCTAAACTAAATCTACTCCTTTTCAGTTTAAAACCATTGTTCCTTGTCCTGCCACTACAGGATTTGGCAAAAAGTCTTTTTTCTTTCTCATGAGCCTCTTTCAGATTTTTAAAGACCATGATAATGTCTCCCTGAAGCCTTCACTTCTCCAGGCTGAACAGCTCCAACTCTCTCAAAAGCTCCAATAGTTATTGCTTTCCCTCCAGTATCTATTGATTAGTTAAATTCTTTGTTTCTCCATTAGCTGTGCAAATGTAACCTTGTCTTAAATATTTTTTTTTTAATTTTTTTTTTTTTTTTATTTCTGGAGCTGGCCCCATCTACTAATTGTCTAGATGTCTCAACACAACAGTAGAGCTCTGTTACAGGTAACTACTCCCATATTTTAGTGGGGTTTTAAAAAAAAAAAAAAAAAAGAAAAAAGAAAAAGAGAGAGAAACAAAAATTATTTTCTAGGCACACTGTAAAGCAAAAAAAAGTGGTAAATAAAAGTTCAAAATAGCTGCAAAGTTATCCTTCTGGGAGTGCCTCCAGTATATGATTGTGTTCTCAGTATATAAAGCTACATTATTCTAAACCATCATACTGTATGTGCATTTGTGTGTGTGTGTGAGTACTTTCCAGCCCCATCCCTGCGGCTGCACAAGCTAAGCATATCAAAGCAATGAGTGTGCACCAGAAAGAAAATCAGATGTATGGCCTTTCATATCTAAGTAGGACACTTAAGTCACTCTACTGTACTCCCTAGCTGTTCAGAAATAAAACCTTTTTCTTTAAATAAAAATAAAAATTGAATTAAAAATGTAATTCACTTGAAAAAAACAGTGATCAAACCCTCAGGAAAAAATAACTAAAAAGCAGTTTGTTCATCTGCGTCATATATGCTCTATCTGCACAACTCTTTCTGTTGGCATAGCAGAGTACATTTCAGTTAAAGAGGGGAAGAAAATCATATTTAAACATGAATCATAAAATACTTGCAAGTTATAATAGAAAAATCTTATTTGATATAGAAGCACTTAAAAATTAAATTTTTGCTTTCATCTGTGTTAATGAGAGAAGCTGATTGGAATAATCAATAGAGTAAATCTGGCTTTATTGTCAGCTTTTCTTATTGCACTTCCTTATGTTTACTTGGAGACACCATATTATCGAAAGTAAGAAGTTCTTATGGGATAATTGCATCTTTTTTTTTTTTTTTTAATAAATTCAGATTTGTCAAACAAAGAAATATATTTGGGATGAAGTCAAAAGAAGCAATTCTTCCTGACTCTTTAAAAAGGAAGAGGATTCAGCTGGATGTTCCTTATCAGAAAAAGTCACACAAAAATCCAAGTCATTAGTACAAAACAGAGAGAAGTAGACATGGAACAAAAATAGCTTATTTGAGAGAGAAAGAAGGAAGACGCATTTTGAGGCCACTGTTGTTCTGAAGAGGAAACTATATATAGGGACCTCTTTATCAAACAACATAACCATTAACCTCGAGTAAAACTGATAAATCTAAAGCAGACACCAAATGCAAGTTTCTTATATCTCAGCTGAGGATACTTTATCCTAGAGATTTTTATATTTGATTCTTAGGAGAGTTAGAATTAATTTTTTTTAAGAGGAAAAGTGCCAGAGCTGGGATAACCAGAAGTACTGTGGGATGAACAGGAAAGGGAAAACAAGGTGCAACTATTCCTGTTTTCAGAACTGAAACATCTGAAGGAGCAAAAAAAATCAGTGGAGAAAAGGTCAGAAAAAATTTAGGACAGTGATGGAAGGCCTGGATTATTAGATATGCAGCAGAGTACTTATTTCATGCAATGGCATAGGTCATATTCATGTAGGTAAAATTTCAAAAAAAAATCAGATTTATAATACTATAAAAATTTACTTTTCTTGCTACATTATTAAAAAGTATTATTTTCCTGAAAATTTACATTTTTTGTATCAAATTATTTTAACACATTGGCTTCTTTGCAGGGACATTTCCAAGGGGAAAAATTTCTAACTTATAAGAGGTAAGCAGAGAGGAAAAGAAAAAAAAAAAAGTGATGCCTATTCTGGAGTATTAAATTCAAATTAATTCAATTAGAGAAACTCTAAAAACCTTTAGCATGTACAGAAATACAAAGATAGGCAGTTGATTCTGAATTTAGCAGCTTATATTTTATTCTATATTAATATCAGTGGCAACATATTTTTACACTAGGTTTGTAGTCTCAGAGTTCTCCAGAAATTTTCAAGCTAAAAATTTTTAATTGATTTTTTTTTTCCTTTGAGTTACCTTATCGCAGGTATTACCGGCTTTGTTGGTGCTCCTAAATGTAATAGCTTCTCTAATCACTGCCACATATAATGACATGGGACACCTTGCACTCAGTGGACTGGAATGATATAGTTCACAGAAAATGAAGATAGGTTGAGTATTTTAACATGCATTTTCTCTCTTCTATTTCTACTAATCTTTGAATTATTATGCAAACTCAATATTTTATTGATAATTAGGAGCTGGAAATGAAAATTGGATTTACATTTAATCCTTACATAAAGAGAGATTAAATTAAAATGTGCTGCGGTCACCTTGTCTGGTTGTTTAATGTGCAAAGACCTGAGTTTTCAGGCCTTATTACACACAGAATGTGTTGCAAGATTAGACCACATTAAAGATTGAAAGAAATACAATCCCATGAAGACATATCCTGTTCAGTTTATTCTTTGGCAATTCTTCAATGAAGATGTAAATATTTATTTCTGAGAAATAGAAGACTATTACTCTGATAGAAATTAATATGGTGTGACTTTCAATATAGAGGAGGCTTCAGTACTTTATTAGGACTGACAGTGCTGGAGAGACACATTCAATGAACTGAAGGCATGTATTGTAGTGAAGTGTTGCATAAATGTAAAACACTTTCAGTGTTGGGGCAGGTGTTTGGTTTTTTTTAAAAACTTTAGTGTATTGATTTATTTTCTTTAGTTAGTTAAATATTAATGAATCTAGTATTTTGTAACACTAACCTATAAACTACATTCATTTACAGGAGAAAAAGCATTGTCGGTTCTGCCCATCAAATATGCAGAACCCTTATAGATTTGATTTAGTCTTGAGAGAAACAGATTTTGTATAAAGTCATTCACCCTTTGCTTAATATAACTGGTTTTGTTGTAACTTTGTGCCCTAAAAGCTGGTTGGAAAAAAGGTTAATGAAGTTTAGCAAAAACTCAATACTGGACACATTTTGCTCACAACATAATTACCTTGCTCTTATATACTGTGATGCTTTCTGGAGTTCTCAGATGAAGTTGACATTCCTTATATTTTATGTACTGTATGCATGTAAAAGTTATCATACTTTATCTACAACGTTTACTAAGTCAAGAGGTAAAGCTGAAAAATGTAATACAAGGAGTGTGTAGCGGGGATTTTTCCTATTAACGTGGGAAAAAGTTACAGAGATATTGTGATATATTTTACAGGTCATACATGGAATCTATGGAAGAGTTGAGAAATAAATCTAGATGGGCCTTATTTTCATTCATACCTATAATTACTGAAAATTTGCAGAAAATTTTGAGTGAAATTGGATTATGGGGTGTTGCGTGGTTTTGTTTTGGTTGGGTTTTTTTCTGTTTCTTTTGGGTTTTTTGTTTTTGTTTATTTGTTTAGTTGTTTTTTTGTTGGGTTGGGTTTTTTGGCTTGTTTGGTTGGGGTTTGTTATTCCGTTTGTTTGGTTGGTTTTGTTTTGTTTTGGTTTGGTTTTGTTGTTGTTTTGGGGGATTTTTTGTTTTGTTTTTGTTTTGTGACTCTTGCATAATTGATTGAGATGAACTTTCAGGGATAAGCAAGTGTACCTCTCACAGGTTTGGTTGCTCCCGTGCTGGGTTCCTGTGGGAGTCTGCCTTGTTTTCTGTCATCTCACTGCACAGTTTTAGGAGTACATAGCTCTGTCTCAGATTGTAATCTGTCTCAGATTAAGATCTGCATAGCACATTTGATCACACACAGAAACCATGTTGTACCTCAGGATTTCCAGGTTTCCTGTTGGAAAGTGAGAAACATTACATGTTTGTAAACCTACAGACTCAGAGCACAAGTTTCCTGTTATTGACTTACCTAGAAACCCTATCAACCATAACTAATGTGGGATTGACACAGCTCGTAAAACTGCATTTTCAGGCAGAATGACATGAACTGGAATGGTTTCCCAAAGGTAAGTATTCAACTTGTCCCTTTTGGTAATGGAGTAATGGTAAGAAGGAAGGCAAACAGAACTGGGAAAAAAATATACCTCTGTAGCAGAATGTAAATGTGTTCCTTGTGTCTGAGAAAATAATCTGTGTCTGGGTCCTTATACATATTTATATTTTTTTAGCCAATAACTTCATAATTTAAAAATCTAGAAGAAATCTTAAGATTATAAGCAAAGATATAATTCTTCCTCTGATAGAGTATATAACAACTGCACAAAATGATTAGTTCTAAACATATTTTTCTTTCATTGTTTTCAAGAATTTCAATTCCTCACTGTACAACAGAATGGCAGAAGAAAGCCTCCAGCCCTCTCACTACTTTTGCCAAGTTATTAGAGTATTCTTACCAATGATCAAGGAAGAAGATCAGACTTCCCTTAGGCTCAACTGAAGCAAACCTCTAGATATCAGCTTCTTAAATGAGATTATTATATAGGATATAGAGGCTTATCCTGTGTTGAAAGTACCTATCGCTTCTGTGTTTTACATGAAGAAATTTCTGCTGGTGTGAATTGCACAGCTCTTCACTACTGCCTGGTGGCAGGAAATTTTGATGAAGAAATAGCTATACTGAGGGATTCTGAGAGATTTTGAATGGAGAAAGTTTCCAAATTTTTCAGCTAGAAGATATCAGGCTTTCTAATTACTCAGAGAAGCCAAATGTTATCTAGTGAAAACAGGTAAGTCTGCTAAGACTATCCAGGAATTTTAATGACCAATAATTGCTGTATACTATTCATTTTATGTAAGGAAAACCAGGACTATTCTTGTTTGGATATATTAATCTAACTGATATGTAGATTGAAAAAATCTATGAGAGTTTTTGATTGTTTTTTTCTTTTTACCTCATCCTTGGCTGAACAGTGTAAATACTATGAACTCAAATAAGTGTGTCTAAGTTACAGAATCACAGAATATTCTGAATTGGAAGGACCCACAAGGATCATCAAGTCCAGATCAAGTGAATGGCCCATATGGGGATCAAACTTTGAAGATATTAACAGCATGCTCTCTTTCAATATCAAGTTACCTCTCCGAGGAGAGAATAAGGTGAAGATGAAATCAGAAGATAAGTTAAAAAAATTAAAATTCATAACAATGGTAAATTTACTTTGACCTTTGCCTTGCATTAACAAGGAAGACAATCATTCTTTAATTGTCTCATTAAATATCTGTCTGGTACTTTTTCATTTTCCTAGTATGACTTTATCATGTCTAACATTTAGTCACAAAAGAACAACTCTGTTTCGGAAAGCAAAACACTTACCAGGAAAGGAAAAACAATTTTTGCACCCACTTTCAGGTTTAGGGATGAAGAAGCAAAAAGAGAATTTCAAATTCTCCATGCCTAAAGATGGAAGAAGAGATACAGAAAGAAGAAGCAGAAATGCATTAAATTAAATTGTCAGGATGAGAAGGAGTTGAGAGGTGGGCGTTTCCTCATTGACTCTCCTGTTCTGATCTCTTAGAGAAAACCAGTCTGGAGCAGGAAATTCTGAAAGACAGATGAGATTTCTCCATGATGAAGAAGATGTATTAATAGGTTAATAAAGAGAGAACTATAATGCTTTCCTCAAAGGTAAATGGGTATAGAAACTGAAGAGAAAATGCTGGAGAAAAAAATGCAAAAAATATGGAGAAAAAAAAAATTGCTAGTTAAGTGATGTCTTATGATTTCTTACCTTGGAGAATTAACAGTATTGGAAAAAGTATAGGGGAAGTGTATCTCTCCTCTGCAGAGAATTTTCAAAGCACTTCCTCTGGTTTTGTAGGTTGTAAAACTGGAAGAAATTTTATGTCTAAGAACTTCCTACCCCAAACAGCATGGGAAGAAGAAGGCAAGGTAGAAAACTCTGTTTTGTGAGGGACAAAGGAGGTGTAAATCACCAAAAGCATATATCAGAACAGAAACCCCTTAACTATTGTTTTGGGATTTTTTTAAGAACAAACTTAAAATTAATTTATTTGAGTCTTGTGTTAAGCAAATACTTCATAAAGTTATTATGAAATAATGTCAGATAAGCACTTAATTATATTAGAATTGGGTTAGAAATATTTCAAGCATGAGGGAATATATGAATTGGGCATGAGGGAATTTATTCTACTGTAATGCATTTTTTATTGATTCATGGTTGAGAGTTGAATAAGAACACTAATAGTTAAAAACTATTCAGAAAAGAGAAAAACACTTGAAAAAGTGTTTAAGCTTATAGATAGTGAAGAAAAATTTTAAGTCTTCAAACATAACTCCAGAACCATAAGCACATTATTTTGTTATCCACCCATTGCTTTGTCACTGCCCATTACAGATTAGATACACAAATAGAATGATCCTACGAAACAATACACGTTCTAAACATTTAGATAAAAATGAGAAAAGATGAAAGTATTTTTTCTCTTGTAGTCCAATTCACTTCTACTTGATCACTTTTGCACACATGGAAAACTGCATCTTTCAGTAACTGTCAAGTTTTGCATAAATAAAATGTATTTTCAGCTGAATTTCAGTATTTTGCCCATAATAATAATAAAAAAAAAAAAAAAAAAAAGAGATCCAGGCTGAAAATTATTATTTTTATTTTATGGAATGCTGTGTCACATATGATGTTTGGGCCTTTTGTCTTTACATTAACTGCGTGTTCTTCTGAGTTGACTGAAGAGCTATTCACTCTCACATCTGTAGTCAGAGTTGAACTCTTTCCTCTATTACTTTAATACTTCTCAAAACAACAACAACAACAAAAATATTAAAAACTGCCTGTAGAAATGTATGCAGCTGTAGGCAGACACATCAGCTTGGAAATAATGTGCAAAGCTTCAGAATGGTTTGTGTCTGACAAGTATAAGAGGCCTATTTTGGCTTCATTTACTTTACTTTCTTTGCCACTTTTCTGTTTATGGTCTGATATTTAAGGAAGCCTCTATCAGGGATATTTTGAATTAGAAGCCCTGTAAGGAATATGTTAACATATTTAGAGGTGCACACACTGGTTCTTTTGTTTAGTTACCTGAAGTTCTGCAAAATGACAAGTAGAACAGTTGTATTAGATAAAGGGTGACATTTTCTGAGCAGTATCAGAATCTTCCAACAACTCCACTGAACAGGAATCCTGCCCTGCTTTATCTCCTGCACTATTTTGTAGCCCATGTCCTTCAACTTCAAATACCTGAGTCAGAAACCTGACAATATACAGTATTTTTAAGACGTAGCCTCACCCACTTTAGCGCAAATGCTCAAAACATTTTAATTTTTTTAATCTGCAGTCACTGGTTGCCAGTTGTCCTTGTAGGCCCTCTAAAAGAAAATATGTCTATCAGACATCTACAATAGCACTATGTACTCAGCTTATACTCTGAAAATAACAACGATTAATTATTCTCCTCATGCTGTCCTTCCCAGAAACCAGTGTTCCTGCTACCATGTCATAAGGCTAATCACTCTTTCACTGAGTAACATGAAGTTTATGTAATCTCACTTTTCAATCTCTCAATTCAATGTCTGCTTAGATAAGTGGCTTTTGACATACAGGATTTGCTAGTAGCAGCTGAAGAACGAGTGGCATTCAGGTTCAAAACACTAATTGAGCTTTTTCAGGGGAAGATATTTTTTTGTTTGCTTTTTGTTTGGGTTTTGTTGTGCTGGTTGTTTTGTTTGGTTTGGTTTGGTTTGGTTTTTTTGGGTGGTTGCTTTTTTTTTGTTTTGTTTTGTTGTTTTTTGTTTCTTTTTTAAGAGCATTTTGGCCATTGTATGCTCTTATTTTGCTACTCAGTTTTGACTAGAAGGTTTTTTAATACTCTTGCCTCATATTTCAAATATTAAGCTAGTCCTGATATATATCTGAAATATATTAATCTTACAAAAATATATTTTACTTCTTTAAATTTCCCATTTGGTTTCATATAAAAGCCTCTAAGACTTTAGAGGCTTATTTTGTAACGGGAATTTTGGGGTACAGCGACAGAAAGATTTGTATCTGTCAGCCTTTCAAGGTCAGCAGCTACAAATTTAATAATTGTTTTGACTGAGAGATTTAAACCTGACTGCTCTGTGAAAAGTCACTGCCGTGTGCTGCTTTCTGTACTAGAAAGTGAAGGACTGCATGTGGTTATTTTAATAAAAATATCAACTGTCTACATGATTTGCTAAGCCTGACTAAAAATGTTTGAAATTATGATGGGAAAGACAAATATGAGGTAACTGTAACATCCCTCACTTGCAAACACACAGGGTGACAAAAGTTCTACCCAGAACACAGGCCTGGCTTTAGTAATACTTTTACAAGCATGTTGCTGCTGAACCACTTGACAGATTTCCGTTCTGCTCTTTAGATTTGCTTTCCAGGACTTTTGATGGCTCTCCTCATTAGAATAATGGTACCATGGTGAGAATGTATTTATTTCCATTGATTTAGAGGCACCAGTGGCTTGCCTTTGACAGAAGATACCAGTGACTCTCATTCGACTTACTAGATGAGTTCAGGCTTTTTTCTGTGTCAGTAATGCCATTAGTGTTTCAAGATGAAAGCCAAATTAATCTTTTGGTATTAACTGAGGAGGTGCAGAACTAAGCCACTTAGTGAGGAAGATATTTAAATTTGAAAGACATTTAATACATTTTACTTCAAAGCAGTCAACACTGCCTGTATAAACACAACTTGTGCAAAGTTCATCTGAAACTAATGGGTCTCCAAGATCCAAGACCTGTGTTAAATATGTTTATACAAAAAGGAAAAGTAATTACTTAGTCTCCAAAAAAAGTGGACTGTCCTTTGAAAATTTATGATGGTCAGTGCTGCTTTAGTAGAAATTTTCAGATTTCTATTTTTTGAGTTAGATTTTTTTTTCTTTTTGTTATTTGGAATATTTTCACCTGAAAACATAATAATTTTGTCTCTTTCTTAGAATATGTCTTTTGATGATCTGCTTCAGGATTTTCAAAATTACCTAGTTATGCTAATATTTCCTCCCATTTGACTAAAAGTTGTGGAAGACAATCCAACTGTTGAAAAAGATGGTGGTTAAGAATTTTACAGTGAACATGGCAAAGCAAATAGAGGTAAAACAATGCTTTTGTTTTTCTTAAATTTATTTTAATATTTCAGATTGAAAGCATACACTGGGAAAGTAGGCACTAGGTATGTATCACCTGCAAATAAGTAAATTTGTGGAGCAAGCAGAATATTTTTCCACTCTTCTTTTCAAAAGTACTTCTATTTTATTCTCCTCTCCCTCTGAATAAGAATGTATTTTCTCCTTAGTTTGCAAATTATTCAAAAGCAATCACTCTATTCTATGTTTGTGCAGTGATCAGCATGATGGCATCCTGTTTTCACACTGTATACTACAAAGACTATGATGTAAAAAACAAATGTTTTCCTTCTACCAGTGTTTTTTAAGACTTCCCCAGCTGTAAGAAAGCTGTATTGAAGTAGTTGTTTTGTCATGACAGGATGAAAATATGAAGATCAAACATGACTAAAAGCTGCTATAACTGTCTGTCATGCACCAAATGGCAGGTAGCTATTGCAGAGATTTTCCTGCACTATTTACATTCTACTGTATCAATAATTACCCTGTATAACTTCAGGTCAAGTATAATATTGATGGCTTTAATTGCTCTTATCTTTGAAAGGTCTTACAGCAATTTTTAAAATTCTGGCACTTTGCCTTATTGGTACTAACTTCATTAGAGCCAGAATTTTGCTTTGAATGTGTATGTCCTTGCATGTGCAAATTAGTGCCCTAATTCCTGAAATTCAGTAGTGTCTGGATGCTAAAATTTCAACACTAGCACCAATATTTCTTCTGCCACTAATCCACTATTTTACTGAGTGCAGGAACAAAAGCACTAACTTAAATACCAAATTAATCTGATATTTGTAATTTGTTGTATTTTTAAAATGTTGATGAACAATTAATTTGAAATTCTGTGAAGCTAAAAATCTTAGCCTGGTCCGAATACTCAACTGCTACGAACAAGTATACTGTAAGTAACGAGGTTAAGTCAACCTAATGAAATAAGAAAAAAATGTGAAAATTAGTCACACAGGTTCTCATGGTTCATTAGGCTAAACAGAATTAGAAAGAACTGCTAGCAGTAGTGGCACATTTACCCGTGTTGCAGGAGGCCCCAACCAGGCCAGAACATTGCCTCAGGGTCATAAGGTAAAACTCTTTTAAAAAAAAAAAAAAACAAAACCGGTCTGGCTACTATGGTAAAAAAGGACATCATAACAGTGAACAATCACGGGACCAAGCATAGCCAGAGGGTAAGTACATAATTCCCTGGTTTTGCTGAATAGGAAATGGACAAATGCTAGCTTAAAATTCTTGCAAGTGTATGCTCAGTTGTGCTCATTTATCTCCAGCCCGTTATTTTCCACCTTGCAGTACAGAAAGACTGATAATTTCATACTTACTCTAAGCTGAGGCAAGAATCTTGAAGGATTCTTATTTTCTAGCAATGTGTTGGGAATGACATTAATGACAACAAGTGGAAACATTTCTTAGCTGAAATAACTTAGAGTGACTCCTGTTCTTACTGAGTATATTAATGGAAGTTACTTGAAACACACACTCAGGTAAACACACAGTTTAGCATCTATCACTGCTGCTCCACTGTCAGAGCATATCATATCCTTATTTATATTCCCTTTCTTTAAAGTGTACATTTGCAGTCATCCACTACAATAGCACTTCCCTTTTTTTTTTTTATTTGTTATTTAATGCAGCTTTGTTTACTTCATACACATTGGGAAATGTACTTTTTGCTATTAGAGCATGTTCTTTTTATAATGTGTGGCATTTTCAGATACATTCTTGCAAGTTTAAATTAATTTCCATTTTTCAGACTGATAGTTTACAATTCGAAGATGAAGTCAGCAACATGACAAGAGCGGTTATACTTGATTTTTGTTCTACTTGTTTGCTACTTACTTCTTTGATTGTACAGCTGGTTCATGCTTAGTTAGAGGGCAAAAAGGCAAAAAAAGGCAAAAAATAATGCTCAATGACCATTCTTGTCAATGATACATTATTTCATCTAAGTAAAACAGCATACAGGCCAAAGTTTCAAATGTCACCGACTTACTAAGAAGTGTAGTTTTTCTTTTATCTTCAGACTTAGTAATATTATTTGTTTTTTTAAAAAATAATGTGTAGTTACATCAATTTTCAGCTAAAATACAGTAATGGGATTCTGTGATCCTACTTCCATTTAGAAAATGTAAGTTAGTATATTTTCTAGCTCAGTTTTTTTTGTGTTACACCCCTATTAAAAAAACTACAAGATCAACTTCCTTGCTGATATAACCATCACCACAATTATTTATGTTCATGTCATTTTCGAATGTATTACTACAGTGTACTTCCTGCAGGGCTAAACGTAAGATGACTTGTAAGCTTCAATTGGTGTAAAGAAAATTCACACCGAGTTTAAGCACCTCTACAAAATGGATCTGGTAGCAGGATAGGGTCCCTAAATTGTCAGTGTAGGCTCTCAGCAAGCAACTCAAAGCCTAGTTTTCCCTGCTTCAGCTCATTTTTCTGCAACCTCTCACTACGTAACAAGCTTTGGATAACTTCTATAGCAGAAGATGCAGAGTTCAGTAATAATGCCTTTTCTAATGTTACATCTAGGAGCATTTTGTTAATATATTTACAGAGTTAAATGCACTGAGGTCAAATCTTTCAGGCTGTTCCTGACTCTCATGGAACAGAATGGGAGGAGAAAACACACAGGCATAGGGGTGGAGAGCTCGGAAAGGAACCTGGGTGTCACCTGCTAAGCTCAGGGCCATCCTTAAATTTAAATGAGGTTGCTCAAGCCCTTGACCAACTCTTAAACATATCCAAGGACACACATTCAAATGTGTCTCTGGGCAAGCTGTTCCAGTGCTTTCCACTCCTTACAAAATATTTTCCCTCAGTTTAGTCAGAATTTCCCTTGCTGCAACTTGCAACAGTTACACCTTATCCTGTCGTGGTCTACCTCAGAGACTCTGTCCACTCAGCACACCTTTGTAGGTAGTTGAAGGTAGTCACTTGATCCCTCACACTCAGGGATCAAGTCTTTTCTCCAGACTAAGCAAACCCACTAGCCTCAGCCTTTTGTTCTGAGCTAGGTGTTCCAGAACCCTACTACACTGGTGGTCCTCCAGTTTATTAGCATCTTTCCTGCATCAGGGAGTCCAGAACTGGGCTCAGTACTCCAGGCGTGGCCTTAGGACAGCTGAATACGGAATAAACCTATCCATTGACCTGCTTATCAAGTCTTGAACAGGGGTGCAACATTAGACCACAGTTCTGGAGCATGTAACCATCAGGACACTTTTGAGTATGTACATACAGGGCTCACACGCTGGGGACTGTAGTGTTCACCCTCACCACCATTCTGCAAACCTTGCAGAAGGTATGTTTATTGTTCTGGCATTAAAAGTGATGCACAACAGTAGTAAAAGAGGTTTAAGAAAAAAATTCCATAGGTACATTTTTAGGGTGCCTTTTTCACAATTAACTCTTTAACATATTACAGATTCTTAGAGGCTTCCATGGACCTTACTATGGCTCTTCGTGAGAATTTCACAGTCTGTACTCAAGCTCATGCAAATGGACATGTGATAATTTGAGCTGAACTTTTAAATGTGTGCATGGGAGAAATCTAGAAGGTAACAATAGCTGACAGTGTTTTTTTCCTGTTTTCCAACATATAAAACAAATAAATTTTGTATTATTAATATTACCTTGAATAACCATACTATCCTCTTTTTTTAATTTTTTATTGTTTCTTCATCTTGTATTGATTAAATGTGCATGCATATGCACACACAGATAATAGTCTGCTGTAAAATTTTCTGCTAATACCTGCACCAGTTAAAATGTATGACAGATTCTACTGGCACAGATTCTTAATGGGGAAATACACTTCAAATAAGTTATCTTCTTGCCATTGTACCACATTCATATCCAGCCAGTAGCTGACCGGATAACTATAGACATATTTTAGCAAGTGGAGTCCTGGAGCAGGAGAGAAACTATGGCGTAAGACTGCAAATGGATTGTATTTCAGTTTAGCTATGGATTGAAAGAGGGAATGAGGAAGAGGCAGACAGATGATAGTGTGGAGTAAATTGTGTGAAATTACATGTCTCTGAAATTTGACAGGTCTCCAAGGTGCTTGGTAGACAGCCAAAAGGCAGAAAACCTATAGGAGCTTGAGGGCAGTAATAAATGTAATCTAGACCACCAAGGGTAATAGAGAAACTAAACTTCTGCATTAAATCAGCCATCAGGAGCCAACTGCTTATTTGGAATTTTAATTAAAAATATCTTTAAATGTTCCAAATATTCATGGAACACAGTATAGTATCTTAAAGTTTCCTAATTTTTTTTCCCCCTGACATTTGCTGATTTGCCCACAGTTACAATGAACATCCTGCATGAATGTTCCAATAATTTGTGGAAGTAGGAAGTTTTCTCCATGGCCAGACACACTGGCATGAAATCAGTTCTAATATACGCAGATATCAGTAATCACTCCCTTTATTTATTTAGGGCTATACCCACAATATAGGAAGATACTAATTTACTTTATTCCCATCCTTTTGGCTGCCAAACTGCATGAGAGGGATACAGCCTTTCTCAAATCACCAAATTTGCACTAGCTTGTTCCAAGATTGGATTAACTTTGCTGAATTCAAAATTGTCTTTTTCCTTTACATGTGTTCTTTATATCAGACTGTACATGTAATTAGAAGAGGAAAAAAAAAAAATCAGCATCTCACAGCAAAAAAAAGTTTGTAAAAGGCATTTTTGTTCATTCTAGGGTACTTTTATTTCCCAAAAAGTTCCTTACAGAAAGTCTCAATACGTCAGGAGATCTCAAACTTACTGTATTTGTAGGTTAGCTTACCAAAAATAAAAAAGTAATAAAACAACAACAACAACAAAACAACAAAAAACCTGAAAAAAATCATTGCATTCAGCTGTTCATCCCTGAAATGTAGCACAACCTTGCATTAGATTTGACATGTAATGTAGCATTACATCTGTTACATAACACAGCATGATTGGCAGTGCTCGGCATAAGAGGTCAGAATTGTTAAATCAACCAGAGCTTTCATTAAAGGGCCTATTTCAGCAAAACTGAAGGGTGAGCAATCTGTTTTGAGTTTCTTTTCTGAAGGTTCTGCTATCCAGAGGGACTTAAGAATTAGACAGCACCGACATGAGTTTCTTAGAATAACTAAAAAGTGTTTTGACAGGGATTGTTTTTTTTTTTTTTTTACACCTGTGGGCATATGAGGAGTGCAATTTAGAGCTGTCTTAACTATTAGGTTGTGTATTGTCCATTTAAAATAATTTCTCGCACTCAACTTATCTATTCTACAGTCTACTGTTAAATGCAAGCTTTCACTTAAACAGAATTTTTTTTCTTTTTTTTGTTTTGAAGACATAATGCAGTCAGGTGCCTCTTTGCCAAAGCAAACAGAAAGCTGTCTCTGGCAAGACATTACTCACATGGGTAAAGACTTTTCATCCACTTTTAACTACTGCTATTACATGGGGTTGGCTGCTGGTATTTGTGGTTTATTCCCAATTTGCCTGTGAATGTCCATTTTAGTAGGACTGCAGGGATAGTGGAAGCCTTGAGCACTTCAGCCCTGGACAGACACCAAGTCCTCCTTGGAGAGAAAAATGTTCAGGTACTTCAAGCAGAAAAACAGTGGGAAAGAGGGAACAAACATTAGAGTCAGCAAGAGAGATCAAGGGGCTGAAAGTCTGCAGATGAGCAAAGAACAGCTGCAAGGAGGAACAGAGAGCAGAAATCCAGGCTTCACTGGGGGGAGGAATAGAAAACCAACTAAAGTCTGTGCAAAACTTCTTGCAGCTCAAGAAACTGCTGGCATCTGACCAAACTGATTGCACAGTCCCACCTGCAAAGGTAAGATGACAATGAGTCACAGAACTGGACCTCTTTTAGTTCTCTCTAGTTTAGTCTTGTAACTTTGATTTTTCCCTATGTATGTCCCTTGAGGAGCTCATTTTAAGGAACATATGGAGCCAATAAATATATCAAAGCTCTGGCTGACTCAGGGACCTTCCACAAAAAATGAATATTTCTTCCACATTTTGCACATTACCACTTTCTTATTCTTGTAATAAGAAAAGTCTACATCAATACAGGGGTGAGAATGTTAGGGGAAATCCAGAAAGATATGCTTTCATTCTTGTGACTCCCTTGGTTTTTCTGAAATGCACAGATCAGGCAGGTTAGCCTTATAAGGTCTAGATTATTTATATAGGTATTTCTAATACTGGTATTGCAATTGCATCATGACATAAGCAAGTTAAAACCACAGACATTTGATTTCATGACTCTTTCAGGTATAGCTTTCCTACTGGCAAATGAGCGGTTTAATCTTTAAAGTGGTAGAGAAAATGTTGAAAATCTGGAAAAGATACAAAAAGTTGGATTTTTTAAAATTAAATATGTAGTTTTGATGCACTGAATTTTCAGTTTTTGAATGAAGTTTGCAGAATTGAATTATTTTGCATATTGCAATGTTTTTGTTGATACTATGAAATTTTAGGCATCTGTGTTAAGCAGGCTTTTTTCCCTAACATTTCACAAGTGAATAAAGAAAAAGTGCATAGGAAAGTGTTTATTTTCCCAGGGAATACTAGAATAGCAATGACATTTCAAATTGATTAGTATATGAAATTCACTATGTTTCTGAGCACTTTACTGATTCTTTTTGTTATATTTTGAAGTCAGAATCAATAGCTATTATAAATTCATACATGGAACAAAAAAAGGAAAAAAAACAAACAAAAAAAAAAGGTTTACGTTACCAGAGGTACATAGAACAGTAAATATATTTTGAAAGAAATGCCTGATTTCCATCTTGTTCCTTAGGGGGAAAGGAAAGGTTTACTCAAAAATTTTTGACAGCATTCACACTGCTGAAAACTTTCTTAGAAGGTAGAATTTCTCCTTGTACCACAGTAAGTTGACTAAATCTCTGAGGAGAGCAGAATTTGAGACACTGCGTTCCATATGAACTACTATTTACACTGTTTCACTTTCATCACTGTGACATTATGAAGAACCTCATTCTTCCCTTGGCTTGTGTAAAGGTCTAGGCATCTGACTTTAAGCTAGTAAGAGGAATAGACAAATGGATTTTGAGGAACAAACTACTGAAAGATAGCTCTTTATCCCTGTTTTAAATCCCTTAAATTTCATGAGTTGCAAGAGTATAAGGAAGAAAAAGTTGTTGAATTGCAATCCTTACACTTGCTGGCTAAGTTTAGAAGAGTTTCTTGACAGTATAACTTAGCAGATTTGTAATAACAGAACTCCTCTTCTGAACTTTTCCTCAGTGCCCTTGCTGAGCTATTGCATCTTGCTGCTGTCGCAAGTCCTTGCTTGTCAGTCAAATTGCCTACCATAGTCTGGCATCCCTATTTATAGTTGAAGGAGTGTCTGGTGTTTTGCATGAGGTATTACATTAGCACAAATTATTGCTAGCGAGTGGTGACATTCACCTTGGATATGCCACATCATGATGTCATTTGCTATCCAAGGTACATGCAGTCTGTCAGATGAAGTCAGTTAGCATCTGGTGAGCTGAGAAAGGCAGAAATTTCCAAATCCTAATATGCCAAACTAACCTCCAATCCAACTTAAATGAAAGCAAATTGAGTTTGTTTCCAGACATTCTGAAAAGCTTCATTAATTCTTCTTCTTTTGCACCATATTTTAAATTGTGTATAAAAGCACTAAATTCCATTTTTAGTAAGAATTAGCTAAACGTTTAAAAAGCACAACTTACGAGAGTATAAACAAATTAGTGAAAAGTATATCAGTTTATGAACATCTACTACAGCATTCATTCTGTAGAAACTGGCATTGTGTGCATTTTTTATTCCCAAGGAAGGTCTTGCTTCTTCTGTCAACTTTCACTAAGGGAGGGAAAAAAAAGAAACTAAGTGATCAATGGAAGATTTTTTTTTTTTTTTTAAATGCTGCATTGGCAATTCTGTGAGGACTGTCAAGACCAATAGTCTTTGGCCGACACTACTTATCTATTCACTGAATTTACAGTAGTCAGTAATTGGATTTCTAATAAATCTTCTGTTGGTGTGAATATTATTATTATTCTCCATCAGTTACTAGTACTAACTGCTCTCCTTTCCTGAGATCTTTAACAGACAGACTGAGAAGAATGAACCTGGAGATCAAATTTCCCTTTTATGACTTGAGGTTTCTTCCATGTGATTCTTCCATGTAAAAGCTCAGACAGAGGCCAGGACAATGAGTAGTCTTATGATGTGGATTGTATCTATTAAATACAATGCATTTCCTACTGCAACCCAATCTATATTTGTAAAAAACTATGATGTAATTATTCTAACTGGCTTTATGTGGCTTGATTTTGCTTTCCCAGATGTACATTTCCTACTGAATCTGCAACTCATCCACCATAGAAATTAAAAGACACTTGGTTGTCTCTTCAATTTTCTCCTGTTTCATTATACTATAGTAACTTTTTCCCTAGTACAAATATCTAAGTATTTACCCATTAGTATATTAAGCACCAAAACATTAATCCAAATTAAGGCTGACACAATGCTTCAGCCACAGATGAATAAACAATTAGCAATTTGGAATTTTTGAAGGGATGAAAAGCTGAAATCCCACTTTACCAGAAATACAAACTTGTTGAGCTAGGGTAATGTGTGAAGTGCAATACAGTAATGAAACTGGATCCAAATGTTCCACCCAATGGCTAGAACAGAAGTGTTCAAAAGCTTTCAAAGAGAAAGCATAAGAGGAAAGAGAGGGGAAGACAGCAAGCTCTGTAGTGTTTACCTTGCAATGGAGAAGCAAAGATGTTCTCTCTAGAACCCTTTTAGAGAGGTCTGAAGTGTCAGTGCATAGATTTGTACCAAGAGGCATTACTGTTCAACTTCTATAGCTTCTAAAACTTACCATTTTTCACCATACAGGTAACAAGGATTTATAGATAGTGCTTAGAAAGCATCTCAAGATTTCAGAGATGCACTTTACCTCTGATGCTATTATATCTTTCCAGATCCTCAGCTTTCACAGGAACAAATCTGCTGCCGTTACTTACTCAAGATTTTTTGGCATCAAATGAATTCTCAATTCATGCAGAAGCCCTACTGGGGTCTACTGTCCCAAATAAGCTGTAAAAGTGCCCTCAACTCTGCACAAACTTTGAAAAAATGTATTCTCCTTTTGACTATAAACCTGTTTTACAGTGCTACTCACAATTGTTAACAATAGCACTGAGGCTGTTTTAACTGAGCTTTGAAATGGAAAAAGTTTTAGCTTTCATCCCATTCAGGTGGCCACAAAACTTAATAGTTTAGGAAGGTTATTAAATACATCTTAATAGAACACAAAAAGAATAATCTCAAGTAAACTAATTATTTGAACTGAGAAACATTAAACCTTACCACAAAAAGATAAATAAACGAATGTCCAGGGCTCTGAAGGCAACAGTAGCTTTGACTATCCTTGCCCAGTGCCAGCAGCTCCCTACAACCCTGCTACCACCCGCCCAAGTGAATCCCCAATAATGCCAGTGGCTGGCCCAGGGAGGCACCTGGGCCCTCGTGGTGCCTTGAAAAATGAGAAGACAAATATCAGTGCTTCATATACCACAGCCTTAAAAGCAGAAGTTCAGTATCAGATATGGGGGAAAATTGGGTATGTTATGTCTACAAAGGACCAATCATTAGAAAGAATTGACAAACTGATCCAAAATGCAGTGCTCTTATACGAAGAACATATGACAAAGACTTCCCTGTTCTCTAGATATTTTTCCTTTTCTTTGTGTTTTTTTCTTTTTAATCATTATTTATTTATTTATTTATTTCAGAAGGTGTTTTTTTTGCTTCCTGAGTTACTATTAAGCCCATTCTTCGTTGCTAAGGAAATCTTTCCACTATCTCTAAGCTTGACACTGGATCTGCAGTCTGTCTTGGGTGAGCTAATAGCTCTTTCTACAGAATCTCTGTCCCATGTCGGTTCCATGAGCCTTTCCAGGGGTACACGGCAGCACAGAATCACAGAATCACAGAATATGCTGAGTTGGAAGGGACTCACAAGGATCATCAAGTCCAACCCTCAGCCCTACACAGAACCATCCCTGAATCACACCATGTGCCTGAGAGGATTGTCCAAATGAGTATTGAACTCTGTCAGGTTTGGTGCTGTGACCACTTCCCTGGGGAGGCTTTTCCAGTGCCAAACCACCCTCTGGGTGAAGAACATTTTTCTAATATCCAAACTAAACCTCTGCTGACACAGCTTCATGTCATTCTCTCTGGTCATGTCACTGGTCACCACAGAGAAGAGATCAGTGCCTGCCCCTCCTCTTCCCCTCACAAGGAAGTTGTAGACTGCAAAGAAGTTTCCCCTCAGTCTTCTCTTCTCTAAGCTGAACAGCCCAAGTGCACTCAGCCACCCCTCTTATGGCTTCCCCTCAAGGTCATCCTTTGGACACTCTCTAGTATCTTAATGTCTTTCCTATAGTGTGGCACCCAAAACTGCACACAGTATTCAAGGTGAGGCCACCTCAGTGCAGAGCAGAGCAGGACAATCCCCTCCCTCGACCAGCTGGCAATGCTGTGCCTGATGCCCCACAGGACATGATTGCCCCTCCTGGCTGCCAGGGAACTGCTGACTCATATTCAACTGGCCATCAACCAGGACTCCCAGGACCCTTTCCATGGCACTGCTTTCCAGCATTTTGTTCCCCAGTCTGTAAAAACATCTGGGATTGCCCCATTCCAGATGCACTTTCCCTTGTTGAACTTCATATGGTCTGTGATTACCAGTCTCTCTAAGTTGTTGAGGTCTCTCTTCAGGGCCTCGTTGCCTTCCAGGGAGTCAACAGCTCTTCTCAGTTTTGTATCATCTGCAAACTTGCTTAACATTCTTCCCAATCCTGCATCCAAACCAGTCATGAAGATGTTGAAGAACACAGAGCTTGAGATGGAGCCCTGTGGAACCCCAATAGTGACAGATCACCAGTTTGATGTCACCCCGTTCATTATTACCCTCTGTGCTTGACCCACGAGCCAGTTGCTCACCCACCACATGATGATTTTATCCAGCTGTGGGATGGACATTTTGTCCAGAAGGATCCTGTGAGAGGCAATATCTAAAGCTTTACTGAAATCGAAAATGATTACATCAGCTTTCTTCCCTTGATCAGCTAGGTGGGTTACCTTGTCATAGAAATAAATCAAATTTGATAAGCAGGACTTTCTTCTCCTGAAGACATGCTATCTTGGACCAATGACTGCATTGCCTTTCAGGTGTTTTTCAATACTTCCCAGAATAATATTCTCTGTAACTTTACCAGGCACTGAAATGAGACTGACAGGACTACAGTTTCTGGTGTCCTCCTTCTCACACTTCTTGAAAACTGGGACAATGTTCACCAGTTTCCAGTCAGCTAGGACCTCTCCAGATTCCCAAGACCACTTGAAAATCATTGAGAGCAGTTGTTCAGTGATATCAGACAGCTCTTCGATCAGTGATACTGATTTCAGTGATCCCTATGAGTCTATGGGATCCAGCTGGAGCAGCAGACCCCGCAGAACTTCAGGGTCAGCTGGGAGTTGATCATGCTTCCAGTCTTAGTCCTCCAGCTCAGGGCATTGAGATCCTCTTGGTCTGTCACCCATGCTGAAGACAGAGGCAAAGAAAGCATTAAACACCTCTGTCTTGCGTCTGTCCCTGTTTGTCCTGTAATGGACCAATGTTATTTCAGAGCTACCTATTGTCATTAATGTATTTGAAAAAAACTTTTTATTGTCCCCCACATTTCTGGGTAGCTTCAACTCCAGCTGAGCTTTGATCGCCCAAATCTTCCCCATAGTGACAAGCAGCATCTCTGTATTCTTCCCATGTCACTTGACCTTGTTTCCACTGGGCATACACTTTCTTTTTTTGCCTTGTTTCCAAGAGAAGATGGCTAAGCCAAGCTGGCCTTTTGCCTCACCCGCTTGATTTCCGTCATATGGGAATTGCCTGCTCCTCTGCCCTTGGGAGGCGATGTTTGAAAAGTGACCAGCACTGATGGACCCCAGCATGCATAAAGACATTTTCTCAGGGGACCTGATTTACTAGTTCTCTGAGCACCCCAAAGTCTGCTCTCCTCATGTCCAAAGCTGAGTTTTTGCTGGAATTTTTCTCCCTTCAACAAAGCTTTTAAACTCCATTGCCTTTTGGTTGCCGTGGCCATGATTCTCCTCCACTAACCCTCCACAAATTCTCTCTTCCCTCAGCTCTTCTAAATCTAAACCATGGGTCTGCATCCCAGGCTCATATAATTCTCTCCTCCTGAGGCTGAGCCATACTCTTTTAAAATCCTGAACAGATGGTGCAGTAGAATGATACAGTTCTACCATTTATTGCAGTGTGTTTGGCAAAAGGCATGTTACTTACAACCAGGTAAGATAATCTGACTGACACAGAAGCAGGAACTATTTTTATACTTCTAACAAAATTCTTTTCCTATGCCCCTGTATCACCAGACCACTTTTTTGTCCCCAATAGGTCCAAGCATTGAAAATCTTAGAGCTCCTTCCAAGAGGATGACTTCCAAACAGCCCAAGATTTTACAAAGTGGGGGTGAAATAGCTATCACTGCTGCAGATGCAGTCCTGAATGTGATTCCCTTCTGACAGAGCCCTGATAGAGGAAAACATTTATGTTCTGTATAGCATTTACCTCTGAATGTAGGATTTACTACCCTACTTCCTATTTCTATCTCATTAGTGAAACAGCTATTTTATTATGCTGTTTACTGTCATGCTATTCTTTATGGAGATCTAGAGAGAAGCCTGAACCACTCACCCTTCTCCCCTTACCCTGGTGTAGACCACCTGTGAAGTAACTACATTTGAGGAAAATGAGAACCAGGAAAATTATGTACATTAGGGAAAGACTGAGCTTCAGTAAGCCAGATCAGGAGGAAAAAAAGGTTTGCATTTATATTTGTAACTGTGATTTATTTCTTAGGTTTCTTTCAGCTCCTACTACTTTACTGGCAGCTTTCCTTTAAGGCAAAGTCTTAGCAAGTGAACTTTCTTCAGGTGGACATTTTCAGCAACAATTGTTCCTATCTTTTCTGTTTTCTTTCACTGTTTTCTCTCTTTATCTTACAAGGACTTAACTTTCTCATCTATGGTCTTGACTAAGCATGTACCTAAGCCTTTTTATTATAGAATACACTGATCTTGAAGTAAGCTATTGAAATTTGTATCTCAAAACTGGTGTATTTAATAATATGATGAACCAGACAACAGTTTTATAAATGGATGAAATTCAGGTCCCTTATCAGAAGTAAAAGCAAATGTTGAATGTGAAACATTGATTACTGACTAGTAATAATATATTTCCTTCAAAATTTTGAAGTGTGATGTTTGTAATTAATTTGAAGTCCTACTATCTCACTATAGTGTAAGGGTGATGAAGCAGATGCTTTTTTGTGCAGGAGGAAAGTTGTTTCTAAAATCCCTATGAGCATGGAAAATTGGTGTCCTAAAAGAATATGAGTCACTGCTGTCATAGGAGACATGCTGTGCAAAATCATTATGCATATGATTATAGGAATGCATAATTCCAATTTTAGGAATTAATCCATTTACTCCAAATTTGAATTTAATGAAATAGCTATTCTTACAGCCATTCTTTAATGGTTCAAAGACACTGATCAAATAAAAAAGAGATTGGATGTAGAGACAGTAATGGTATGAACATGCCAGGCTAAATCCATTGGTAAATTCTACTATAATTATCCAGCACACAGTAAAGCAGGTGGTGCTTTTTACAACCCACCCAGGAGCGCAAGGGTACCTGAGGTTCCTGCTAATAGTTCCCTTGGGACAGATTACAGTGAAATGACACTGAATGACCAGTGTTTGTACATATGTAGAGTTTATTTTAAAACAATTTGATGACAATGGAAAAGAACCATGCAGCCATTTTGGTTATTACCTATAGAAATGCAACAATATGAAAGTATAAAGGTATCACGAAAATATATAAGGAACAATTTAGATATCTGTTGGTTGAAGTGATAGTCACAGTCTTGATTTGTTAAAGGTGGCGAAAGCCAACGAAACATGGAATTCAATGGGTTAATACATGTTTAAGTTCTGGTGGGTACCTCCCCTGGAGGTGGGGGAGTTTTACAATGCCTAAAGTAACACTGTGGATCATGTGCAGTCCTCAGGTGGAAGGCTGCAGACATGAGCCTGGGGCACTTTGTGGGTCTTTGATGGTTTATGCCTTTTAAGACATGACACTTTTTTCTCCTGTCAGCATAGCTGAGACAGTTTAGCTCATCAGAAGGGATGAATAACTTCAGGCCTATGTGTGAATGTCGTAGTACTTCCCTGGGCTGGAGGGGCAGTTTTATGACTGAGCTAGTTGTGTAAGGGAGGGCATTGACAGGATAAAAGGCACTATCCCACCTCATAGGATCTGCTTCTTATTAGCCTCTTCTCTCATCTGGCTCAAAAGCCAGTTTGTAGCCTACAGTGGTGGGTGTGCACCCTGTCTGCAACTGGGCTCTTACCTTGCACATCAGGATCAAAGCACCTGCTACTTTTGTAAGTGGCCAATTGAGTCATTACCCATTAATATTTCAGTCTCGTACAGTGCTCAAAAGCAGGCAAACTAACTGGCAGCTTCTTGCTCTGTGCAGGACAGGATGGGACAGTAGGAAGTACCATCAGAACTTCCCATTTCTGAGATGAGTTCTTCAGGCACTTCTGATTATTGTTTCCCCTTCTTAAGTCTGGGCCCATTCTTTCCCTGGATCTGTTAACAGAACAAAATATTAATAAATAATTTCAACTATTATGTTAGCCATATATTTTCTAGAGCTTCATATACTGTGAACATTAAAAAAAAAAAACAAACAAAAACAACACCACAAAAAAACAACCCTGCCTGTCTAAGGGTGGAAAAAGATGAAAAGAATATTTGAAGATGTTATTAGAATTTTTTTCAATTACTGTTACTCAATCAGATGTACTAGAAACTGAAAATTACATTGACAAGATGAGCTTGCAGTATGAGTATATAAAGCTGCATGAGGAAAGTAAAAGTAATCAGAATAAAACATGCACAAAATTGAAGTGATGATCTGATACTGTTGAAAAGATCATTATATTTGATATGGATCACTTGATGAGTTACAGGCCGAATTCAGCCCTGGGGTAAACAAGTGGAATGCACTGAGACTAGAAAAGTAACAACAGAATCTTTTATTTCCTTTCTATTTTGCATCAAGAAATAGGATATGCACTGCTGCTACAGCTCTCTATAAATGGAAAAAAGAGAGTAATTTTGTCTCTCACGAAAACTCAAGAAAGCAGGCAACTAATTAAAAATAATATAAACTCATACACTTCTCAATCAGCCACATTTTGCAATGGAAGGATTGTGAAGCACCAGCACTGTGGTCCTAGATTAAAAGAAATTACAGAACAAAAAGACAAAGTATACTTTCTTTTCAATGGAGATTATTCTCTGTTGTCCATTTATTAGTGATACATCTGAATTAATGTTCAGTGCTCCAAAATACGAGTGTTGGTTTAATGAGGCTTCTACTGAGTAACCTCTGTTTTCAAGGTCAGTAACACAACTGTTCACTTTAAGGTTTAATCCCATCATCATCTATACACAATTCCATTTCCAGTTCTCAGTTTTGACTGCCTGGAACAATAATTTGTAGACTTATCTCCACACATTGTCCTGATTTAAAACAAGAGAATGTTTTAAATAGCATATCTATCCTCTGTTTATTCTAGCAGACCTTGTAGGAATGATGTTTTGTTTCAAGTGAATTTAAACTGTAAGGCCCAGAACATCACTCTATTTCTTTGGATTCTTTTATGATTGATTTCAGGGAAGAAAGAGTAATCTCAAACCTCACTCAATAAAATAATACTCTAAAAACTGTACAATGTTCCATTTGTATTGGCAGGAACATGTATATATGACATAGAGCTTAAAGAACCTGTAACTATATATTCTATATATACATAAAATTATTTAATGCATAGTGACTGATAATTTTTATTTAAACCAATGAGGAAACCAGTTTCTCAGTTCTTGCAAATTTATGCAAAAATAAAATTTTGTTACTTGAAATATTTGGAGAAGATAAACTCTATAGATAAACTTTTGGTTCATAAGAGATTGCGACAATCATGTACATCTTGCATATAACTTTGCCAGATACAATCTGTAGGGTTCATATATTCTGCTTTTATGACATTCTACATAAAGATATATGTTCTTTGATAGAGGTGAAGATGGGATTTTAGATTCTCTCTAGCAGAACGATGTGTATTGATGCTCAGATCACTATTATAAGCTTAACTTCCCCGGGACTCCTTAGCTCAAAACACAAATACTCATCAAAATAAGACATCTTTCAGATAAAACTCTTTTGAATAAACGTGTGGGGTTTTTTTGGTTGTTTTTGTTTTGTTTTGTTTTTTTCTTTTTTAATGAATATCAGCCAATACTTACTTTTGTGAAGTATTACCTTATTCCTCAGCATTCACCCTCTCCTATCACTTCACTTTTATCCAATATCTTTAGATCAAATTCCCTCTAAATACCTACAAAATCAATGCACTTCCTCAGTTGTGAGAGCCATCCATATCTAAGGACCTTAAGAAAACACTTCAGAGGACCTTGCCATGAAATAGAACCTGTCCTAAAGCAAGCAAGCAAGAAGCAGAAACACATACTTAAAAAGAATTTAAGTTCTTGATGATAGTATTTTCTTCCTTTCTGTTGCTTTTGCCAGCCAAGTTTCCTGTTTTCTGAATTGATGCTATCACTGACTATTCCTTTCATGAACACAGAAGAATGAGTTTGCCAGTATGAAATAGAAAAGAACCTTGTATCTTCCCACCCATGAAGGCTCATTTTTCAGTTGAACTGATAGAACCAGAGGGGCAGTGAGGTTTTGATAAAACCAATATTTTGAATCTAATTTTGATCCAATTGTAGGGAATCACTTCTTAGATTAAACATCTGGAAATATATATTTCCTATATTTTATGAGTTTTGGCATACAGGAATTTGCTCAGATAATTTTACAAGAAATACAACCTGGACTTTGTGGGAAACTTTCATTATATATATTTTTATTTAATTTTAGCCATTTAAATATAAGTTTATAAATTGACAAAAGTCATTAACATTCCCACTTACACCGAGAGAGAAAAATGTCTCCAAGTGGGTTTTATGAAAATTACTTCCATAATTTTAAGGACTGCTGTGAAACAGACAGTCCTGTAATTCACTAGATAGTCCTTGTCATGTTTGGAAATGAATATGACATCGTCTTTCTTTTAGGCATCAGACGAGTCACCACACCACTCAGTGCGAACCACACTTACCAAAACATTGCAAAGGTAATAAAATGACCTTGTGAAGACATCTAACAGCTGTGGTGGGAGATCCGGCTCCTCTACTTCCCCAGCCTCCCGGGGTCTGGAGGGGATTGAGAAATCCCCACGTGGTCAGGAGTGAAAAGATGTAGCACTCCCAGATTGGATGGTCATAGAAAAGCCTTTAATTACCTGTGCCCAGGGTATTTAAACCCTTCGGGCGGGGTTTGGGAGGTAGGATGTGATTGGGTAAGGGCTCAGGGGGAGTGGTGT
>JAWWTY010000077.1:70941542-70972636 GCA_035222235.1 Margarornis squamiger | reverse complement strand
GAGTTTACCAGTGTGTGTATCTGTTTTGTTTGGTTTTACCCATTTTTGTCCCACTTCCCTTTCCCTTTCCCCCTTTTTCCTTTTGGGCTTGCTTTGGGATTTGTTCTGTAGATTCACAGTGTTTGATTGCATATAGTTGTAATATATATATGTATACATATATATCTTTAATACAATTGTCTTTTTGGTACTTTTTTTCCCTTCTCTCTGGGGCGGAGGGGCGGGGAATCTGTGTGGCTGGCAGTTGGGTTTGGCAGGGAGCCAACTCAAACCTCCACATTTCTGTATCAAACTTTTTATAAATTTCAATAATCCTTTTGATATTGTATTAGTTGGTATTACTAGTATAATGAAAAGTGTGTAGAAAGCCAGGTAAAATAATTCTGGCAGTAAGAGTGTATTAAATTTTACTCTGGAAAGAAATTTGCCATATTTCTTTGGGAGTCAACCATAATGGAAGATTTTAACAGTGCAAAGTCAGTCAAAAATACAGTAGGAGTTCAGTGCTTTGAACATGTTCTTCACAAGGTCTCCTGGCTAATGTCATACTTCTATTTTTGAACAACTTCAGATGCTTGAAGAGGTTCTGAATGTTTATTTAAAGAAATGAGGGACTGGTTCTGTAAAAATTTCCCTAAAGGCCTGTTTAAAGTTAGTCACAGAGGTCTGTAGTTCAGACATCCATAAAACTCACCATATTTTTGAGGCTTAAAACTCCCAAAATGTCAATGATTTCAACAGGAACTGCAACTGGTCTTCATACCACTTTCATGGGAGTGTTGCATAACAGGGTATTGCTGGTCTATCAACACCCATTTGCTGACTACATTTTCTCTTCACTAGACAGACAGACTGAATAAAATTGAGATTCACTGTTTGAATAGAGTCAGGTTATCACAGGTACGCAGACAGAACAAGGGGTACTCTTTATATAAAAGTTTCTGTAACTTCTGATAATGTCTGGTTTTGGAACACTTGTAATGGAGGAATTTTCCACTATCTCACAGGAGGGGAAAAAATTAGGTATTCAATATTTATGTAGGTCCTACAACTCATTGTAATGCCAGCTGTCAGCAGTCCATCTGTTTTCTCTGTCATCATAGCTTTAGTAGGTCTGCCAAGAACATAATGCAGACACTACATATAAGATCCTCAATCTTAGCTTCCCAATGCCAAAGACTAATCAATAAACCTGATCAAAAGTTGATAACAAAACTCCTTTTTGAAGAAAAAAATACTTTCTAGTTTGATTTTGGCTGTTTTGTATATTCCCCACAGTGAAGCAGAAGATGATACACCATGCTTTCTATGTTAGTGTTACTTTTAGATAATACTAGTTAAAAAGACATGTATACCTTATTGTAGTCTGTAGTCTTGAAGTGTATTTATAAATGTTTTAGCATTTCTTAGTGGATTCTTCTGCCATTTCAGTTGTGAACTTCACACCCATTTCAATTCATGCTGAAAATAGATCTCAGAACATCCCCATTATTGCAGTAATATTCTTACTAGCCCTGTTAAATATGACATGTGTTTTCCTTTCTTCCTCTAAGTTCCTATATTGTGACATTTTGGTAGCCCCAAAAGCCTCTGTGTTTTCCTGATACAGCCTTTTCAGAGACTTTCCAATTCTTAAATGGAGAAATAACCACAATTACATGATGCTGGCCCTGTACTGCACAGTATGTGGTTTAAATTGCTGCTTCTTTCTTGCTCCTGTACAGAGCATCTAGAGTACCACTCAAGCACAGTCCAGGAGACTATATAAGTCTACAAACATATGTTTGTGGCACTTCGTTCTTGAATAAAGGAATTAGGCATTCAATACGGTATCCAACATTACTCTGTCATTACAGAACTATGAGATGGTTCCAGATTGTTGTGTTTTGGGGTGGGAGGTGTTTCAACTCTCTTCTGTTAAAAAAAGTTGTACTAGCTAGGCTTTCTTTGCATTTCAGACCCAGTCTGAAACCTTTTCATACTAAGGCAGTAATTCTAGCGTACATATACATATGTAGTTTGCCACTCATGGATGCCTATAATTACAATTACTCTTGTGAAATTTGAGGCAGTCAAACTGAAACTGTAGACAGTAACAATTCCATACTAGTGAAATACATGTTAGATATATTGCTACTTTTCAGAAGTAATAAAATTTACAAGCAATAACTTAAAATTCTTGATACCTTTTAGGCTAGAAAGAGGTCAGAGATTGTCCTGAAATTAAAATATCAGAGATCATCTCAAAGGAATTGAACTTTTTTTACAAAATAGGATTGAAATGTAGGATATTAAGAAGACAAGGTTTTTTTTTTTTTAAAAAAAAATATAATTAATAAAAGATAAATATATTTCTGAAAATTCCATGTGGAACTTTGTGTTATGAAGATACTAATTTATAAGATGATGGTGAACCCCACAAGACACTGACATGGATCACTGGTGATTGTAGAAGATTGTTCTTTGTCTAGGCTTTTATCTTTTCAGGGAAAGCTTTTTCCTGCTCTGATATCAAATTACTGGCCTCTTCAGCTCAAACGTCAGGAGTATTCTGATTACCTTTCTTATCAAATTGAGCCACCAGCAGGTTGAAGAACACTATGTGAAGGGTAGTTGCAAATGGATGGTAGTTTAATTATTAAAAAAAAAATGTTTTTTTTATTTTCAGGTGTCTTTTAAAAAACATGAAATATATTTCTACAGAAAATGCTTTTCAAGAGCAAAATCTATTGATATGCCAAGAATTATTTGCAATTATTTAGCTCTGTGTGTGTGTTTAAGTACTATATATATGCATTTAACAGGAAATTAAAAAAAAATAATTCAACAAACCCTACAAATTTTAATACATTAAAACAAAACAAAAGCATATTTAAAATCTAGTGTTGACTTATTAGTTTTGTAGGTAATTCCAATTTTCTCTCTGTGTCAGATAGGCATTCTCAATAACATAAAACCATATTTTTAAAGAAATTAAGGTATTCTCATACTTTAGAGAATGCTATTAACTGATTGCCTCAACTTTCAGAATCATAAATGTCTTGAGAAAAAAAAAAACAGTAATACTTTGTCACAAGGTATTCAATAAAATTACATGATATCTTATGAGGTACTATGATAATAAATAAAACACCAGTGTTTCAGACATGTAGAACCTCACCTCATTGTAAAGTATTACTGAATTTGTTCATGTTTCACTGAAATGAACCCAATCGTATTGATTTATGGTAATTGAGAAGTTGGCTAAAAGATTCACCATATAAATTTTCTCTACAGTTTTATCTAGGTTAAGGTCATGCTTCCTAAGTGCAATTTCTTTTCCTTCAGATACTTTTTCTATGCTCTAATCAGTTTTATCACAAACTATAATGCTTTAATTGTATAATGTGCAGGCCAAGACTATTTCTAATATTGAAATTTCAAACAAAATCAGATGTCTCATACTAATAGTATCACTTGACTTGATTATTAAGTAGAAGGTGGGTTTCCTGCAAATGCACTATTTTATTTTTTAAGAGACAAGAGCTGGAAGTAATACAGAAGATAAGATTACATTTTTAATAATTTCTTTCAAAGAATTAACAGTGTTCAAAATAAACATAGCAGTTCTCATGGTTCATTTATGTTAGTATGAGACAAAACTTGTTTCTTTCTTCCCGCTTGATAGCTAAAGTGATAAGCCCACTTCAGTGCACCCAAATAATTTGATATTACAGGAGCCCTCGATGGGTAAACTCCAGGGAAAACCTCAAGCCCCTCACACATAAATCCAGCACTCCATACGTATGTAAGAGCACTGGAGTTGAAGAGTAGCTTGTCAGGTAAAATACATTTGTGCCTGTTTATTAGAACTGCTGACATTGAATACTAATGTCAAGAAATAAAGTAAAAAAGACTCATGAGGTCAGAACTTTAACTAGGATAAATCAATCTCAACAAGTCAGTGCATTCTGTTCAAAGATCTGCCTTCAAGTTTTTCAATTAACATATTTGTACTGGTCAGTTTTTCAATTAATTTATATGTACTGGTAAATTAACTTATGTATACTGGTCAGTACACCAGCTGTGTTGATATAAATAGGTTTAAAAAAATTAGGAAACAAGACTCCTGGTTGTTTCCCAAAAGAGTCCTTTGAGTTTTTCTGGTGTCTACATAACACTCCTAGATCAATCATCCTTGAGAGAAGAGCAATGTCATTTTTGCTGTCTGATTGTCTTTGAGTATCCAAAAACTAGGCAGGCCCCTGCCTGTTAAAAAGACAACTGTGGTTTGAGTTTAATTAAGCAATTAAATTTTATTGCTTTGTAGTATTTGAAGCTATGAACAGCTGCTGAAACTGATTAAACACTAGGGCGAAGCCTGAGGTGTTTGATCAGTCCAAAAAGTAATTTTATGCCAAGCAGAGAAAGAAGTGATAAAGATTATTCTTGTCATTATATAACAAATCATAATATAAAAATAATGGGATTAGTTGCTTCCTCTCTGAGATTTTGAGGACTGGACCTAAAGTTACTTTACTAGCGTGTCTAGAGAGATGCCAGTACATAAACGTCTGCATTTACTAGCCTCACAGATTAAATAGAAAATGGTGACATTTTCTCTTCATCAATCATATTGAGCATACTTTGAGATGAAAAATCCATTTCAGAGTGTAATACATACCCTATTTTTTCCTTGAATATTGGGCAGACTATTCTTCAGTCATAGTAAATCTGAAAAATAGCAGTTCACTGAAATCAGTTCTAGATTAATTAATCTAAAGTAATGCAATGACCCAGGAATGCACTGATGTTCAGGAGAAAATACTTAAATAATCAGACACGTACCTTATATTGTTCCACTCTTTTCCAGACAACGTATCCTGTGCAGATATTAAAAAAAGAAAAAAAAACACAACCTCACAATATCCATCCAAAGCACACATGTATTTACTCTGTTATTTAACAGTGTTAAAAACTGTGGCATACAAAGCACAAATTGTTTGCCCAGGTTCTTTAAGTCTGCCACATCTCTAAGACCAGATCCGCATGTGCTTTTAGCTGAAGTGCTGTATTTTAAATATGAACAATGCATCATTTATGACTGAATCTATGAAATGCTACAACTATGTAAAAATAAATTTGCATATAAAATATATATAGCACGTGAAATTGCATGTTTCATGAAATTATTTGTGCATATGTTGAAGTCACCAATCTTAGTTATTTATTTTAGTCAAAAGAAGATCTTTTCAGTGGCAACTTTCATGAGCAGATGGAAAGAATGGAAGATAGCTCCATCTTATGTCCATGGTAGCAAGGAATGCTTTATTTCTCCTTACTGTGACTGGAAGGATTTTTTTTTCTCTCTCAAAGACATGAGATTTGCCTTTCTTTGCCAAAATGAATGAATGAGTGAAATGGGTGAATAGTCCCTGGCTCACATACTTTTGCGTTAGTTTTCATATCATTATCTTTCCTACATTTTAAAAAGCTAGACTCACTCACAAAATAGCTTATATGCTACACAGAAAGAAGTTAATGTGCTCCCAATCAGGAACTTTCTTCTTTCTAATCAATTTAATGTAATTAAAAACTAATATGCACCTTCTTTCACATTATCACCTTTAATTTTGTGTAGCTCTTTGGTGTCTAAAAACTGCTGAACCCAGAAATCAGAGAGAAGTACTTCAAACATATTGTTGTTGCTTATTTTGCTGCAGTGCTAGCAAGATGTCACATGCTGTTTAATGATACCTAGAAATGTGCTGAAATATTTTTTCCCCTGAACACAGAAAGGCAAGTTTCTCTTTTGCAGCCACAGTTTGCCGTCCCTGTAGATGTTAATTAGCAAAACTTCTGAGGTCTGTTAGTCTAAATTGACTTAAATCTTTGCTCCATTTATGGCAGCATAAATGAAGCAAAGACACTGATAGTGTTTTTTATCTTTGCCAGTTAATTAAATAAATTAACATGCTCCCTGTTTGATGTCATAAATAACCTTCTTTCAAAATTCTTTCAAAAATTTTCAGGTAGTGTAGGTGCTGCCTAGATTTATGAACCAGGGATAAAAACCAAACCAAACCAAAGCAAACCAACCAAACAAAAAGTGTTAAAAGCTAAAAAACCTGAAGGGCCTTGCCAAATGTTCCTTACAGAGGAATGATTAAGAAAAAAAAAAAAGTTGCAAGGAGAATACAATAGCATGAGGAATTGTGAGAAAAGCACTTGAAGCACAATAATAGTTACAAAATACATAGTGCCCTCTCATAATTGTTATTCTCTACACACTAATTGGACAAGAAAACTAAGAAGAGTATTTCTGCAGTCTTTCGATGATATGGATATTTTTAAGTGGCACAGTGCTCTAAGACAGCAGGGTTTTTATTTACATGAGAAGGAGGAATAAACACTTGAATGCCAGTAAAATAATACTGAAAATTAGGCTTCCACCAAGTTTTAGTGCAACCAAGATTAAATTAAACAAGAAAAAGTAACAGTAAGTGTCCCCTAACCCCCATTTTCCATATATATAGTAGCTGATCATTGTCCAGTGAATATAATTTAGTGATGGGTTGTCAGAACTATTCAAGAGAGGTGAAAACTCAGTCAACTGTAACTTTTACAGGATCAGGGCACATAAATACTTACTGCATCTTTGAAATTGCTAGTTCCAGTAAGTAAGGATGAAGATAAATTTTAGTGTGGGATTGCTGCTTTTGTTTGGATTTTTTCCCAGTACAAAGAGGGAAAGAGTGGAGAAGATTTACATAAAAACAAATTGGAGGAACAGCCCAGTCACAAACAATGGTACAACAGAAGTAAGGAAGGCTAGTCTTCAGACATGCTCTTAAAGAAATGTATGTGTGCTGGTATGCATGTGTGCAGCTATGTATGTCTGTGTGCGTATGTATAATTGTAGTATGTTATTTTTGTATAGGCAGAGTGGTCGAGATTTGTAGCAATTTTCTCCCAAGAGGAGGTGATGACAGACAGTATATGTTCCATTATATTCTTACAGCATGGATAGCTTAGGAATGGGTATGCCATCACTGGACATGAACATACATGATGAACACCAGATATAAAGTATCAATTTCTGTTTCTGTAGTGTAAAGACAGCAGAGGTATTCACATACATTAATATGATGATTATCCCATACAAACCGATCTGACAAGAGGTTAGAGAGGTTGACTCACTTTTACTTTCAGACACAGAAATATTGATGTGATTTATAGTTCCTAAAAGTTTATTTCAGGAGGGTTTAGCTCATTATCCGGCTACGGTAACTTGAGAGGTAGTCCTTTCAAACACAATTTTCATCTTGTAATCACACAGAGACAGCTAGTGAGTGCTTTGATTTAGTAAAAAAAATACCACTTTGAAGAATTATTCTGACAATTTAGAATATTTCAAAACTATCTCAAATTCTAGGTATCTATACATTTTATTTTGCAGCATCTGTCAGCAGTTTATCCATAGCCTGTTAGTGGAATATTCAAAGAACTCCAAAACCACAAGGCTATTACAATACTATTGAGAACTTACATTATGTTTGCTTAGAGTGGAAAACTGAGCACAACAAATATGATCTATTTAAAAAAAAAAAAAAAAAAAAATCAAGTTTTACTTGTTTTTCAGACATTCTACAACAATTTCCTATTATTGGCAGATTTAATGGTGGAATGAACCTGAGTATTAGAGAACCATTTAACAGTGCTGTGTAAAGAGTTCATTAACATTTACTATTTTGACATCTGAAGAGTATTTTCCTTTTATTAAAATTATTTTGAAAACCTAAACCTTTTGTGTAATGTTATTTATTTATTTTTTACTTGAGGAACTCCACTTAACATTAGTATCCTCTACAAAATCTGCTTTGCTTTTTTTTTTTTGTTTGTTTGGGGTTTTTTTGTTTTTTTTTTTTTTTTGTTTGTTTTGTTTTTTCTTTAACCCAAGAATGCCATATTATTGTGAATATACTTACAGCTGGATCAGAATATGACTTCTGGAAGCTATAACATCTATCTGAAAAATTTTTAACATATCTGACCTATTGCCTTTCCTCTGACCCTGTTTGGACTTGCTACTTTTTAACTAAAAGCGGGGGGAGGGGGGAAGGCGGGGGTGGGGGAAGGAGAGAGAAAGGGAGATGAAGACTGTCAGATTTAAACCAGGATTTGGTCACACACAAAAATAATATCTAAGAGTACCAGAACTGCTGATCCTTTGTGTTCTTAGACTTGGTCTAAGATGGTTTTCATCCGCAAATAGAGTACAAAGATGATGCTCACAGAAAATGACTTGGAGTTCATCTGAAGTGTCATTCTCTTACTTATTTAGATAATACATCTAGTGACAAATATATGGTGAGAGAAAATACGAAATAGGTTTGAACTCCCTAAGAGAGATGTGGAGTTTATTGAATCACTGAAACTTCAGCAAATTAAAAACATACTGACCAGCTCCACATCTGAATCAGCCAAACACCTTGGTTTTTGCTTGCTTTTTTTTTTTCCTACCTGCTTCCAACCATTCCATTTGTCTTGCTTTCAGTTGGTTCCACTGCACCCACATCTTTCCATCACAACTCTATCATCTATCTTTTCTGCCTATCATTTTTTTCTCCACACTTCCCATTTGTACATTCCAGATTAACTCCATAATTAGGCCTTTCACATTTCATACAATGAAGAAAACTGTTTGGGTTTGGATTCCTTCTTTTTTTTTATGCCAAAGGCAGTATGGTCAATTCTACAATATCAGTGTAAAATGAACATAAAATGCCACCTGTTAAGTTTAAGCAGTAAGTAAACTTCTAGAAAACATTCTGTTCAAAATCTGTAGCATAGTGAAAGAGCAGAGCACTACTACAAAATGCATAAAGTTTTGTCATAGTGAAAATCTACACTTAGCCTTACAAATCAGTCCTTGAATAATTTTCTTTTATTGAGAGAAACCAGAAGCAAGAATGTCCTCGTGTCTTCAAACTTCTTTCCTTCCCTAGACTTCTTACTATATTTCACTTTGTACAGTTTTTCAGAGGAGTAGGATGGCAAATCCTCCTATATAAAAGTCATAAATCTTCAGCAGGTCATCTTCAAAAGTGCTGGAGCAAATGAAGATCATGTTTCTTTCCTTTATATTGATCTAGCTCCACTAATGGACTGTTGGCTCTGTAGTTTCACAGAGTTTAGTTGAACTTGCTTTCTATCTAAAGATAACTGCAGGTTGAGGAGCAAATGACAGTATTTTCCTCAACAATTTTCCATTTTCTGTTACAGGAGAAATTTTCCAAAGTAAATGCTTTCTCTATATTGATAATGATTTATGTCTTTGGTTCATTTTTCAGACTAGCAATCACAAAAAAACCCACAAAAACCACACACACAAAAAAAACCCAAACAAAAAACCAAAAACAAACCACACACCATAAAGAGCAGGCTACCATCATGTCACTGTGTGCATATGATGGGTACTTGATTGATCTGATACATATTTTTTGTTTGTTTGTTTGTTTTGTTTTTATTCTGGAGTCATATACTCCTTTGAATTATGCATCTTTATTAATGAAAATAAAAATAATGAGATAATTACTATGAACAGAAATTGGCTCTTTTTAAGCAGCCTTTCATTGGTATTGTTTTGTGCACACTTTAATTCAATTATTAACTACAGAGAATGTATAAAAGGCCAGCTAGTACAACCAGTGAAGTGTTGGATTTTTTAATTAATAGACACTCAAACAGCCACTTCCTGGGTTTTGTTTCCCTTGGAATTATATGCCTGCAAATGCTACACTTAATTGCCTGGAGTGAAAGCACAAACCTTTTTTCTTAGTTTTAATTAGGAAATATTACCCCTTTTAGATTGCCCTGTGAATACTTCATGGCAAATAATCAGAAATTAAATATCATTTGTTCTGTGCTTTCTTTAAAAAGGTTTCCTTGCAAATAAACATTTATATACCACATTAAGTCTAAGAGGTTCCATGTGGCTTTGAGGATGATGTGGCACTGCATTCTGTACAAATGGATATGAAAATTCCTGGGAAAAAAATACTGGAATAGAGGACAGGATATAGAAATAATATATATTGATTGATATTTCATGGAAAGCAAACATAAAAATGTTACAAATGTGTCAGGGTATTTGATTTTAAATTTAAACTAATGTTCTTGGGGAAAATGCATTAATCTCTTCAATCATCTCTAATTATGAAGTCAGTACCACACTATTTCTCTTCTAGTCTATATTACAAGTTATTCTCTATGGTCACTATGTTAATAGTGACATTTTGGACAATTATGGGTTTTTTCTTTATTTCCTTGAAAATGCTATTAGAAGAAAGTAACTATGATTATATATAGTTGCCTGAGTCATTGTTTATCAAAAAAAAAAAAAAAAAAGGTAAAAATAAATGTGTATATTCTCATAACCTACTATGAATCTTGAGGTTTGGAGAAGCACTTTTTACCAGATACGTTTGCTGTAGTGTCTAAACTGCAATACTAAAGAATCATTAAGTAGTTTTCCAGCTTTGACATTTAAAGTATTTCTCCTTTCTGGTGAGCACTAAGAGGGAAAGAATCACCTTGTCTCTCTTTATTTTATTGATTATGCGCTGCTTGCTCATCTTGTTATGTCAGGTTTGAAACAGAGCTTTAAAATTGGTGGTAACTGTATTTCCTGAGATGAAACTACAGATGAAGACTTTTTCATTTATTTCTTTGCTACTAAATTCCTATTGGTTTGAGTTTCCTTTAGAAAACTATCTTCTTACTCTTCAAGTAGCTTTACATATAATTGATCATTATATTTATGAAGTACTCACATTCTGTATAATGTAAAAATTGTAAATGTAAAATATTAACACTGTATTGAGAATCTTAAAATTCATGTGAAACAGGAGAGATAAGGAGAGACACAGATCCAAACCAAGAGTCAGCAAGTGACATGGAAGAAAGTCCTATTACTTTAACAGTGTTATACTTAGAGATATGTTTTCAGGATATAAACCTAAATAGGCTTCTTAAATGACAGCAAAAATTATTTGAGTAAAAAAGTTTGAAGTGGTGAGTGTAGGCTGTCTCAGCTACATCATGACAAAGCTCAAGAAAGACACTTCAAATATGTTTCACAATTCAGCTTTTTAAAATTATAATAGTAATAATAATAATAATACGCAAGTTTAAAATCGTCCATCATGCCTTAGACAGGCAATGTTGGTGATGGCAGACAGGTGTAATTATGCATTCTAGAACAGCTGCTTGTGACAGACAGTTTGCTTGCAACCCTGCTAAATGAAAATTGCAATCATTGTGCATTTGATCCAAAGGGCTTGTGTTGTTGTGAGGCTCCACAACACAAAAGGGCACAAATTTTATAAAGTGTGCTAGAGAAAGAGCTATAGCCACCACATGGCATCCCAGCAAGAGGCAGATTTACTAACCTCACATGTCTCCTGAAGAGATCTCCTGAATGAAAAAGCCAGTTCGCACAGTTGGGTGCACATCTAGTGTTCTCCTGGGTTAGGGCATTAGTGGATAAAAGGTGATCAGTTTTAGAGTTCCCTCCAGGTAGCTTCTAAAGTTGTCAGAAGATAGGGCCCGGGCTCCTTTGCCAACGATCAGCCTTTTTTTTTTTTTTTTTTTTTTTTTTAATAAGAAAGACTCACTGACTATAATTGTCAGTGTGAAGACATTTTCATACAACTGGTTCCCCATTCCTATTAGTCTCTAGAGGGCTGCTGCATGGTTTTGGATGCCCCAGTAGCTTTTGTAGTCACCAAAATAATGGTGACATTAAATGGTACCCAAAGCAACCCAGACATCCTTTGACATTTATATCTGTCAGAAAGAAAAGAACAATTGCCTACAGCAAACAGATCTCTTCTCACTCCCTCTGGAGCAATAAATAAGGAAAGGGCTATGGCTTGCACTGCACCTAAAGGTCAGTACTACATCTGATTATTGGTGGGAGCATTCAGTCAAATTCCTCCCACAGGACACCTGGCTACTGCTCACAACTACTTAGATGCTAGGGATTTTCATGTAAAGTTCATCTTTTGTCACTGCTGTCATGGTAAAACTGGTGAGACTGACAGTCTGGGAATTTCTCACTACAAACCAGTCCAGAAAGAACAGAGTTCTCACTACTCAGAAGTAAAAGGGTACTTATTGAACAGTTAGACTAATGCACTTCAGGCATCTCTTGTTCCTGTGTAAAGAGTTAATAGCTCAATGAATCAATACTAATCTTTAAATACTGTTGAAGAGTAGCCTTTGGTAAAGGCTACTGAGTCACCATGCTAAGGAAATGCAATTACCAGTACAAGATGTATGCATGTATGTATGCTTGTAGGTATGTGTGTATGTTTGCATGTATGTATGTATTGCAGCTGAAGACACAGATTTAAAAAAAAAAAAAATAATAACTAAAATATATACCTCTGTCACTGTGAAGCTACTTGTGCTTTAAGAAATAGAATCACTACAGAGCTCTGAAGAGTTAAGGAGCAAGCTAATTGGAGTTAAAAATATCCCTGCCAGGCCCACCTGATAATCTGAATAATGCACTCATAACATCACTGCCATGCTCAGAGTGTATTTCATTCAAGTTGCTGTCATATATATCCTTCTCCTGCCTGAGCTTTTCAGATGGGATGAAGTAGACAGCAGCAGCCCTCTCCCCTTAGCAGAAAAAAAAAATCACCTTCTTTAGTCACACCACTTGTACTCCCAGTTCAGGAGCTGAGCATTGATGAGACCAGACAGAAAGACAGGGAGATGCTCAACACGTGGGACAGAAGAGAGGCATCTGCATCCGGAACTTTCTAGGCAATTACCTCCAAATTTACTAGGCTTCTGGAGGGTGGCTGTTGCCCTACATTTGTAATGTCCTCATTAACCAGGTTTATTTAAATGATTTTATCTTCCTTGTGTGCAGGTAAACTGTTAAGAAAAGGCAGACACTGAAATCTGTGTTTTAACGACAGAAACAAGACATGCAATGAATGACACATCAGCCATGACACCTTTTTGTCTTGCATGTACCCTGCAAAACATCAGGTCTGATCAATTATCTGTCTTTTAGATCTATTTCTTGACTGTTTTCAGAGGTCACGTCAGGTTAGCAACTGACTGCAGCCTTGCAGGTGTGTGTCCTCCCCTGTCTCTCTCTTTCCTCCCCACCCCTCCCCTCCCTGCTCCACTCCTACCCCTTTCCTTCATCTTTCTTCACTTCTCTTTCCCTCTACTCCCTTTCCCAGCTAGTGCCTCCCAAAGTGCCCCAACAAGCCCAGCGTGGCAGGGCTGGGGCTGAGGGAGGCTGCAGAGTGTCCATTTCCATGTGAGGTAGCCAACACAGCGGGTGCCAAGCGGTGGGGAAATCAGAGTAGCAGGTCGGGAGATCAGAGCAGCAGGTCAGGAGATCAGAGCAGCAGGTCAGGGCAGTAAGGCTGGTGGGCAGAGTGGGGTCAGGGCTGTGAGGCAGCTTCTGAGTAGAGCAGGAGGCTCCTCTCATTTCTCACTTGTAAAATATTACTCTAAAAGCATAATAGTGTTTCAGGTACTGTCATTCTGAAGATAGATGTTAAGTGAGATCTCTGTTGTTGCCTTGAAAGAACTGAAGAATCTTGTAAATCTTCTCAGCCATTTTGGTTCTATGCTAAAAGATGCAAGACAGAAAAACCACCCCTCTCCTATACTTCTATACATTATCCAACAGCTGCCATCAGGGCTCAGAAGTCCCTGGAAGAGAAGATCTCTTAACAAATTTTTCAAAACCATTGTTTCCGTAGGCTTGATTTGTTGATACCAAAACTTTTTCAAACAGATATTTAGACTTTTGTGAATACATTTACATACGGACAACTGCATAGCATTATATTTTAGAAGCAGAAAAGATTGCAAGAGCTTTGTTTAGGAGAATGCTTCTATTTCTCAGTGCTTTTCCTGTGGTGGTGAAGAAAAAAAAAAAAAAAGTTGCCTGTATCCTTGTGTTTAAAAGAAAAGAATTATGAAGACAGTTTTAGAAAAGAAAAACCTAATTTATTGCCTGAAAATTAGCATTCTCTTTAAAAAGTTTCTCTGTAGATCTGTAATAGTGCTACACAGCTTAATTTTGTAAGGCAACAGTCCTAAAATATTTCTTGAGGCAGAGGACAGTAGGACAATCTGATTCCTGAGGACAGAGGGCCAAATATCTCTCTCTTATACTGCTAAATTTTCTATATACATATACAGTAGATCACTTCAAGGGGACAACAATGATGGGTGCTGTGGTCAACATGAGGAGGGGATAAAGAAAACTGTGGTACTTTCTGCCTGCTTTCAGTTTTCTGGCTTTGTTCTTCATCTGTCAGAGCTGCATATGCTGTCATGCTCTCTTTCTATATCTCTCTTTAATTCTTTCTTTTTTACCACTTCAGCTTTGAGAGACCGTCTAGTTTGCATCCTTACCATATGTGTGAGATGTTTCAATAAATTATCTATGTCTTATTCTGGATCTATTTTATTTATTTTTGCATCAATCACCATGCTGTTCCTTACCTAAAAGCATCCTCTATCCTTTGACAAAAATGGAGACATTTATGCTAAGCTTCGGCGTGAACCACCCTGTTTATATTTAGAAAACCTTCACTATGATTAGTCACACAGTCTGGATAGTTATGCAGAAAATGGGAGGAGTAAACACCCAACACTTTTAACATCACTGTACAATTTTTATGGCTCTGTACAAGTGTGGCTATTAAATCTAGATCACTCTCAGACTAGCGTGTCATTTGGATATTTCATTAATCATACTTAAATAGCTATTACAATCCTTCAGATGCTTTCTGAATTCTCTGAGGTGGATCTATGGTTTTCATCAGATAGTTACGGTATATCCAATAAACAGTATAAAGTAAATTCAAGGAAATGTCAGTACTTATTAAAACAATAACATAACAAAGAACCTTAAATGAATTACATGAAGTGATGTGCCAGGAGTCTGTCAATAGATCAAAACCTAGGGATGAGCCAGGAGTACTAACCAGTTTTGGTCACATACTTCCCTGTCAGCACAGGAACTCCCCCTTGCACATAAAGAAAAAGCACAAAAGTACCAGTGACTGAAGTACACTGTCATTTCAGAGTGCTTGCTAAAGCAGTATTACCTGCCTTAAGCATCCTGCTCTTTCGAGTTATTAGCTCTACTTTAATAACAGATCATTAGTAAGATAAAAGACTTAAATCTGTCTGTCATTTCTGTGCTCATGTGACCATGGCCAGGGGGCCCCATTAGGATCTTAGTGACAACCAAAAACTACTAGAGAATAACTTGATTTCTACCAAGGAATTCCAGTATAAGGTCTAAGTGGCTCAGCTAACATGCCAGTATGAAGAATCTGTGTTAGACAGTGTCTCATGACAAGACCACCTTCTGCTGTCACAGGTTTTGGTTGGGAAAGCATCTAATTTGAAGTCAAACCACTAAAGGTCTCTAAAAGCATCTTATTAAAAACCAGAAGGTTCCATTCAAGACTCACTTATCATGTGGAAAAATATTCCTCAATCATTCTAATATTTATCAGTGAGCCTTACAAGTTTACAGCTTTCTTCCACGGCTTTGTAAGAACATCATTGACCACTCACAATCTTGCATATTTGGTTATTGCCAAGTCCTTTTTTTCTGGCAGATAGATCTCTTTAGGAATATCTATATGCTGACACCTAGTGGCTTTAAATTAAATGTTGCTTGTAGATCCAGTTGCCAGTGATATATTACTTCGTGTCTTGTCCATTTCTTGGAAGTGGTGGCTTGAATTCTATTTGACATGTATTTGTTTTTTATTTCTTATTTTCTTTCAAATGAATGGACACCTGTTTGAGTCATAATACTTAACTGATTTATGTATTACATTAAAGTTTATTGATATTAATTATGCCTACAATATGCATAAAAATATTCAGATATCTTTTTTTAATCCAGAATTGAAAAATATATTTATGTGCTTCAGCCTTTTTGTTCACTCTATATTTTAGCATAGCAGAGTCTTATTCAGTCCAGAGGAGCTCTCCAAAAGAGTAGATGTGCTATTTCCCCATACAGTAATTAATAAGGTGCAAACACAAAGTAGTAACTTTGCTCCTATCTAGGGGAGACCATTTTCTTCCACTTAAGGTAAAAGTAAAAATATTATTTGATTTAATGAGTGGAGAAATATGTTGTTTTGACATATGTCCCTAGAAAAAAATATTCACTTGAGTCTGTTGAAGTTTAGAGCTTGGTTTAAATATCTGGTTTTTGATAACTGATTTTTATTTTTTCCCCAGTGTGTACCTTATTCTAAAAGCTAAAAACATATAAGACACCTCAGTCATAATGAAGGTTTGCTATAGGTAACAAAGACAGAAGAAAGCCAGAGCAGAAAAATGTTTAAAATATTTACATGCAAGCTTACTCAGATAAATAGTAGCATCAAACAGCTTTTATTGTGGAAGGAGACTGTATTCTGAAAGTCTAATTGGTTTATTATGTTAGTCTTACTCTTGGTTTAATGGCTAGAATAATTACTAGACAGATGGAAAAAGTATAATAAAATATATTTATTAGCTAAGAACTACATTATCATTGAGAACTATATAATATTAACAGGGTTTTCTAATATTATTGTGTACTACAGAGAGGAGCAAGATAATGATTATAGTAATTGTAATTTTATAAGGTTTTTTTCCTTAACTACCCCTTAAAATTCTATGTAGATTAATATTTCATTAGATTTTTTAGGGCAGTGTAAATAGTCGCTGTTTTTTATTTGAGTCTGAGTTTAAAAGAAACTCAGCATGAATTATTTTATGATAACAATACAGATACAGTGTGTTCCTTTTATAGGAGCATTCCTGTATACTTGATTAAGACTCAGAACAGTCATCTGGTCTTCTAAAACTGACTTACCCTCACGGACTCAACATTTTTTTCCCTAAACACTGTAAACCTTTCATTTTAACACTGTGTTAAGGTGCTTCCAAAGTCTTAGTGTCCAAATTAATATTTGGGTTGGTATGTTTGATTGTTTTGTGGCTTGTTCTTTTTTTTTTTTTTTTTTTCCATAAGAAACTATATTGTCTCAAGTCTGATTGGCTGGAGCTGCTGAGAGAGAAGAATCTGTATGTCAGAACAATAAAAGCTCAGACCTTCACAATTTATCTGTTATTTCTGTGATGTATTGACATTAAACAACACTATTTCAGTTAACATTTTGCTTCCTTTTGATAGCAGATCATGATAGCACAAATGGATAGTTCTTTATTTGCTCATCAGTCTCAAGTTTGATCACAGAGGAAAAACAGACTTTTTACCTATGTTATTCTTATGATGAACGGGTAGAAAGCCAATTCAGTAGCAGAAGGTTAAAAAAAAAAAAAAAAAAAAAAAAAAAAGCAGAGCTTCCTTTTGGCTATAGAGGAAAAAGGACCCTTTTCACCCTGAAACAGAATTGTAGAATTATACAGTAATTTGAGTTGGAAGGGACCTTACAAATTATCTCGTTCAGATCCCTCTGCCATGGGGAGGAACGCCTTCCATTAGACCAGGTTGCTCAGAGCTCCATCCAGCCTGTTCTTAAACACTTCCAAGGATGGAGCACCCAACCTCTTCTCTGGACAGTCTGTTCCAGTGGCTCACTAGTCACGTAGTAAAGAATTTCTTCCTAATACCTAATCTAAAACTACGCTGTTCCTGTTTAAAACCGTTGTCCCGTGTCCTACCGCTGCATGCCCTTGTGGCATGTCCCTCCTGTGGCAAAATAAAATTACTTTCAAGGTTGCATATTGCAGCTCTTCATTATACAAGATTATACAAGTGGACAATATTTTATGTGGAATTAAAAACAGATGAAATACATAGTATCTTTCTCCAACTTACTGGCAGTCATCCATTTTTGAGCTGAATTTACTGTATGAGTTATGCCTTTCTTTTCTAATTTTTTAAGAAACCTTAAGTGGTTTGCAATCAAATAAAAATCAAAATTTAAAAAAAAATAAATCTCATTTTAGAATTTTGAAGATTGTTTCACAGACACAGTGAGGCCTCCCAAGACCAAAAAACAATGTTCCTTGAGCACTTCTTCTCAGAAAGACTTCTTTGAAAGAATAGGTTAAATAGATTAGTATTGACTTTAGGTCTCTAAGTACAGAGGAAAATTTTGGATATTTCACTTTTTTCAATGAAAATAAAGTTGTCCATATTCAGAAATTTCCACAGAAAATGCTTATTTCACCTTGGTATTTTTAAATCTCAGTGAGATAACTGAAAATTAGAAAATACACTAATCTACATCACACAGATAAAGTTTTTAAAACTTTTTTTTAATTTTATTTTATTTTTTTATTTTTTATTATTATTTTCTGGAGTGATCATCATGGTCTTCATAAGAAGGAAACAAATAAAATGGACTCTCTTTCCTCCAGAAATCTGGTGTTCATATAAAATCCTTTTGTTCTAAAGAACGAGAGTTTGTGATACTCTTCCAGACTTTAGTTAATCCTTTTCATTGCAGAGGCACTATAATTTATAAGACTGCCATTTCTTCCTTTTAGACTTGTACCCAATCTCCTCCTTTTTCCTCTCTTCATTTCTTACTATCTTCACTACAGGATAGTAAGCTTCTGAACCTAATACTTATGGAAGCTTTTGTATTATCCTTGCCTTGCCCTAACTTTTCATGTGATTTGAACACCTAATTAAAATGGATTTATGTTTTCTACATATTAAAAATGTGTTACTTCGATATTCCTGGTGCATTTTTGATTCCCATCAGCATGTGCAAACCTCTCTCCTTTTGTGATCCAGTAAAATCAAACAATTTTTCAATAAGTTGATGAATTTCTAGTTGATGTCTTTCATCATTGCTCCACTCCCCTTCTGTGTCTAAAATTGTCTAGATCATCCTTAGAAATTTCCCTTTCCAGTTTAACTCAAAGAATGCTTTACTATAATATATGAACAAAATATTAAAATTGTATTTAAAATAATGTATCTGATTTTCTGACTCAGACTTAGTCAGAGGTTCTATGATAAAAAAGGTTGACACTAAATTTATAAGTATTTTGCATCCATCATCTTTTTCTGAGTCTACACTTTAAGTACTTGTTAAGCACTTGGCTGGAATGGGAGAGAAATTAGGGGGGTTATTTTTGCCTTTTTTTTTTTTTTTTAAATTATTATTATTTTGAACATCGTATCTTTAGGTATGGGATGACATTGAGACATTGACTTAAGCCAGCGCAAAGGCCTCTTCTATCAACACATTCCTCAAATAAAATTCAGAACATTTTTCAAACTTCAATGTTTTCAATAGTTCTGTTATACTAAATCTTTCCCTCCTTAAAGTGAGGGTAAATGTGTTTGCGTGTGTATGTATATATAATTATATGGAATACTGTCTGATTTGTAGCTAGGGCAACCATTACCAAACCATATAAAGCCAAAAGAAATTGTTTCCTTGGCAACAGGAGCCATGCAAAATCTCACAGAACAACAGCAGTTTCTACACAAATTTCTTTCTTCTAGGTGCTAGAAAAAGTGGTTTTTTCTACTTCACTATCTGACCCAAAATAGGTGAATTACGGTGGGGGAATATAGCTGCCTCTGAATACTCATGCCATACAAAAAAACCCGCTGGAAATCTCTCAAAATATTTGACACTTTTCTAGTTGATAGGGATTAGTATCTTACCAGCAGAGCATATAATATCATCAGATCTCTTAATAAAGTCTTTGGCAGAGAGTAACATTATTTAAACTTGAAAAATCCAGCTAGGTATAGTAGGAACTCACATAGTGTAAGATGACAATGCATTACTGACATTGAAGCACCATTGTCACCCTTAGGCTTTCTCATCAGCCAAAATTCATAATTCACAAAGCATAGTAATATAAAAGGGCAAAATGTCTGAGTGCTTGAAAAAATTACCGTCAACTTCTAGTTTATAAATTTTTAAAATTATACATTTTCTTGATTGCTTTGACTCTTTCAAAAACCAAGTGGTTTTTTCTTTTCCTTTTTCTTTCTTCCCTCGTTTAAATCTGCTACTAATCTTCAAATGCTAATAAAATTAAGGCTTACCATGCAGTATTGCTATATACTGCACTGTCTCTGTGGTGCTATTTCTTGGCTCCTACTGTACCCCGAATTCTGTTTTAATTATTATCTTGTGTTGTAAAGTATTTCCATTAAGAAGTTTGGCCTTTAAAAGTAGTACTATTAAGACAGCAAAATGCATACCTAAAAAAATTTCTGAGGAATTACTATTTCACACTGGAAATAAATCTTACCTAAATATCTCAATAAAGTTATTGATAATTTTCTCAGAAACATCTTGCTTCAGCAAAGAAATATATTTTCAGCTTTTTATAAATGTTGGATAAAAGCCAGAATAATTATGTTTTATGGATTTTTCTGCAGGTATCATCATTATTATTTGTTATTTGTTCAGTCAAGTCCACCATTTTACTAAATGTACTTTATTTATTATTGTCAGAGAAAATGTGTCATACACTTACTTGTAAGTTTGGAATACATAAATTATTCCTTAAATGAATAATATGTTTTGCTGACACAGTCACTTTATTTTGCTTATTCTGACTTCAATTCCAATGGTTATCTCACAGATTTCTAGACAAGCACCTTCTGTTCACAAGCAGGTAATTCTCAATAACCACTGATCTTGTGGAAAGCACTAATTTTTCTGTTAGCAAGCATGTTATCACTGTTGATAGTTTTGGAACTGTATGACTTGTTAACTGGGAAGTTCAAACAATTCATGCCTTGGTCATAGGCTTGAACCCAAAGCCTATTAATTTCCTGTAAAGTTAAATTATACTAAATCATATTCCTGCACTTTGATAATATTTATACCAGTCATAAGATTTTTACAGTAGAGTTATCAAATAATGGTTAAACTGATCGGTCTCTATAGGTGTATAAAATCTGTTTAGAATTGGATTTGAGCATTCCAGAAGAAGAGCAATTGACACAACCTTTTTGCTCACAACCATTATGTTGACAGATTGCCTTTATTTCTACATGATGTGTTAGAGAGGTACTTGTAAGAGGTAGCTAAACTTTTTTTTTTTTTTTTTATGGTTGATATTTCAGCATTATCAGATGTCTTCTCCCCTAAAAATTTAATCAAGCCTTATCCCTCTGTTGTCATGGATGTCTTACACTGCTTGAGGAAAATGTATTATACCCCTTGAACCTGGAGAGAATTATTTTCATTAGAGATTAATTGTTTTAAAGAATTCATGTTATTACATTGATAAAATTCAGTTAAACCATTTTAACTTTTTGAGATCATCATTAAGCCATAAGACTCTCCATATTGAAAAAAAAAAATCAAAAGAAAAACTCTTCATTCAATATCCAGGTTGAAAAATACCCAGTAAATTGATGGACAAAAGATCCATATAGAAAACTGCAATGAATACACTTTTGGCGCATTTCTAGCCCAAGTTCAGCCTTACTAATCTATTTGTCCATTTTTGTTATTTTTTAGATATCTGTCATCTTGTCCTGCAACACTCAAAGTAATAAAATACATATGTAGCAAGCTCATTGAAAGAGTAATTATATCCTTCATAAGACATAGTTCAGACTGGCATATAACTACAAGAATCTGTCTGAATCCTTACAAAGTGCATTCTTGAATTTCAGACATTTGATGGAGATGGTCACGTTCCACATAGTAATTGTGAAGTACAGACTAGATTTCTCTTTCAAGATGAGTGAAGTTGTGTGGTTGCCAGTGGACAAAATGGGTCTTATAAAATCAGACTCTTAGGTCATGTAAAATGTTCAAACTTTGCAATTTATTTTGGAATTTAGTTTCAGATAACCAGAAGTAAGCACCAAGAAGAAAATGAGATATTAAAGTGGGTTAAATTGAACTTGAAAAAGAAGGTCTAGCTTCTATTGGAAGGTTATTCAGAGACTAAATTAGGGCATAAGTTTTATAAGAGCAGGCTAGTATTTATTTTAGATGCACAGAATTAGACTGAGTCACCTATGAATGTATGACTATGTATTGAAGCATTGAATAGTACCCATGTAATGAAACAAATGAATGGCATTGCAGTGTTTCCCTGGAGCCCTTTTCTAATTGTGATTTTGCTTCTCAAGGAACATAAACGTTTCATGGAAAAGGGATGTGAAAGTGCTCTTTTTAACTTCACTAGATCTTGATTCATGTATGCATAATACAATTCTGTTTGTAGAACTAGTAAATTGCAATTTTTAACCCTTTATTTTGGGGGATATTCTGAGTGACATATTTATTCTTCTACAATAAGATAAAATACTTCAGCATATGCAATGGGATAACTAGGAAAGGAAAAGATGTGTGCTTTGTTGCATCCTGTCATGAAACCAGCACAAGTTCAGGACTTCTGTCCCAAGAAACATTCTAGACATAACCAGAGAAAGAATAGCTCATCAAGGGATGATTTAGAACACCTCATTTGACCTCTTGCTGTGAATTGCCTTTTGGCAGACTCTTTCTATGCTTCCCTTCACTGAGTGCCCGTAAAGGATTGGAGACTATCCTCTTAATTTAGGTATAGGAGTTATTTTGCCTAAGGCTGGATGGAAAGATGGCACTGGGAACAGAGTTTGACCACACAGATATAAAATAGTTCATCTAGAATCCCTTGTGTCGAGTATCCTGAAAGTTTTTGTCTTTACCTGAACTAGACCTTATTAAATAAACTTTTCACAGATCACTTGAACTGATTGTGATTGGAGTATGTTAAAACACAGAAAGCTGCAATAGGTAGCATCTTTGCATAACCATAAACAGAAAAATAAAAGATTTGAACAAGTTCAAAATTTTGAGTTACCAGAAATTAGAAATAAATATGTGCATAAAAATCAGAATAAACATGAACATGTATATTCTGCAAAAACAAACAAACAAAAAATAACATCCTTTTAATTTTTTTTAATTTTTTTTTATCATACATGGTGCATTTTCTATTCCGCCTTACAGAAGTTGCCATGCTTTTTTGTAGTTAAAAGTAGGAGCCTTGTTGTGATATTGTTTACAAAGAATAAGACAGTTGATGCTTTTGTTTCAAAGCAGATTTTTTCAGTCAGCCATGCTGATACCTTCAACAGCACTTGACATATGCTCAGAGAAAACACTTGGTGACAGGAAAGTCTGGCTCTGAGTATCAGAAACAGACAGAACTGTGTTTTTAGTTACCGAAAAATGTAAAGGTTCTTACCTTGCAGTTTATGGTCTGCTGTCATGCAATAATTCATTACTGACAGAAACAAAAGTCTCTGTAGATCCTTCCTTGCCCTCTGCAGATGTCACATTCTTCAGTTCTTTCTATTTTCCCCTATTCTCTTTCCTGCTTATCTTTTTGTAGCATCTGAATGTAATCACAGATATAAAACTATGATTCTCATAATCTAATCGGTTCAAATCTGTCATCACTGTGCCCAAGTATCCAGTTGCAGACTAAATTTGCTTTATTACCTATTGTATTATTTCCACAATCAAGCTTTTTTGTTATATTTGAAATAACATTATTTAAAATCAATTAAAACGTCATACTTTCAAATGGTGCATGTACAATATGTATATACACCAACGTCAAAGTGACGGTCTACGAGGAATATAAGTGTCAAGCAATGCCAAGAGAAAAAATTCAGGATGCCAAAACATTACAGGTACCTAATGTTCACAGGGACTCCTCTGATCAACATTAAAATAAAACATTTCACAGGAAAATTACTTCTTATATGAAACAAGAATCAGAGCACCACCACTGGCTTGTTACAACAAAAAATTGTATAGTGGAAGCATCCCTTTTACTGATTATGCAATCAATGTTTTCCGTGAAGGGTGCTTTAAGACTCCTTCTCTCAGGAGTCAGAGTGTATTGTGAAATGATTTTTAACAGGAAGAGCTGTGAATAAAGAACATATGGCTGACTATATTGTGTATGTTATCTATAAACCAAGTGGATGTTCATATAGTCATAGAACAATAGAATGGTTTGAGTTGGAAGGGACATTAAAAATCATCTAGTTCCAACCCCTCTGCCATGGCCTGGAACACCTTCCACAAGACCAGGTTGCTCAAAGCTCCATCCAACCTGGCACTGAACAATTCCAGGGTTAGGCCATCCACCACTTCTCTGGGCAACCTGTTCCAGTGCCTCACTACTCACATAGGGAACAACTTCTTTCTTATATCTAATCTAAAACTACCCTCTTGCAGTTTACAGACATTCCACCTTGTCCTATAACTTCATGTCCTTGTGAAAAGTACCTCTCCAGCCTCCTTGTAGCCCTCTTTAGGTACTCGAATATGCTAAAATCTCTCCCTGGAGCCTCTTCTCTGGAGTCAACAACTCCACCTCTCTCAGCCTGTCATCCTAGGAGAGGTGCACCTACTGATCATTTTAATGGCCCTTCTCTGGACTTGCTCCTGCAGGTCCACATTCTTTTTATATTGGGAGCCCTAGAGTTGGATGCAGTACTCCAGGCTCCAGGCAGGTCTCACAAAAGTGTAGTACAAGGGGAGAATCACCTCCCTAGACCAACTGGTGATCCTTCTTTTGATGCAGCCCAGGATATAGTTGGCTTTCTGGGCTGCAAGTGTGGACTGATAGGTCATGTCAAGCTTCTCATCTACCAATATCACCAAGTACTTCCCCTTAGGGCTGCTCTTCAATCCATTCTCTGCCCAGACTGCATTTGAGCTTGGGATTGCCCTGGCCCAGGTGCAGAACCTTACACTCAGCCTGTTGAACTTCATGAGGTTTGCACAGGCCCACTTCTCAGACTTGTCAAGGTCCCTCTGGGTGGTATTCCTTCCTTCAAACATGTTGACATCACCACACAGCTCGGTGTCATTGGCAAACTCAATTATTTAATTTTGATTCTTAAATGTAATGGCTACTCTGGGGCTAACTTTAAGTATGAAGAAAACTTTTTGGTCAAAATCTCAGGTCAACATTCAAGAAGAAAGAAAAAAAATATTCATGATCAGTGATCTATCAGTCATGAAAAGAAGGACATCAAAACATGAACCCATGCAGTTAGAATAATCTGTTTGTAACAGATAAACTTCTGGTAGCCTTTATGATAAGCCAGTCTATTAAGGAATTAAGTAGGTGAAGTTTTAAAAAATATCTATCTAAAAATGCACTGTAAGTTTCTCGTAAGACTATTTAAAAACAGCAAGAACACAAATCAGAATTTACTATTTCTGAAAAGTCAATAAAATTTAGAATCTAAATCATAATTTTTTGTGTCTCACACACATTTAAATATTATTTCCTAAAAAAAATGCTGTAAATAAATCTAGTGTATGACGCTTTTTTTTCAAGACCTGATAGCCCATATCAAATTTGCTGTTAGTTATTACATGACCTTAACTTTATTTAAAATAATGCTTCAGAGAAACATATCAAACAGGTCTTTTCTTACAAAAAACATATGAACTAAAACATCAAACATACTATACATTTAAATAAGGTTTTCTAAATTGATGTTTCAAGTATATTTTTTTGAATGCCTTTTTTCAATAAGTAAGACAATGCAGAGTCCTGACATAACAGCCATCCAACTGAAATGTGAGAAGGCTGGGAGCAGGTGAATTGCAGAGCATCATTCTGTGACAAAGATCTCCAATCTCAGGTACTCTGCTGGAGACACATCTGTTGTTTTTGTTTTGAAATATGCATCATCATTAATATTTTCTTAAAGTTTCTGTATGAAACTCAAACTAAAACAAATTTACAGGAAGTCTTATGAAATGCATTACATAATCCAGATAGCATGGAAAAGTGCTTCTTTTCACCCCTTTCAGGTCCTTTTATAACAATTCAGTAACATAACCCAAAATGAGAATAGCCTTTATAGTAAGTATATATTACCACAAACTTGTGAATGCCTGTTTTAATTAGAAGAAGGTAAAACAAGCCCATGCTCCTAAGAATTATGTAGTAAATTAGTGTTCCTTTGGTTTGCTAGGTACCTTACCTATTTTGCTTTTGACCTTTTCTTCCTTTTGTTCCTACTATTTGTAAGATTAACTTTTCTTCTGGACACTGGTGTAAGATTAACATGACTGTTGCTAATCTAAAGTATGTTAGAATCCCTGCGTGAGAAGTCCTATTGGTTGTTGTGATAGCCTACTGAAAATGGTTAGGGTACTATGTCGGTGTTCTTACTGCTAAAAATCTCTAAGCTATTATTATCCATAGCTGGAAGGTACAATCAATGTAATTTGAGACACTTTAAATATCTCTTTTGCTGGATAGTAGGACTGGGTGGAGGTGTTTTTGAGCTTTGCTTTTAGCGTGCTTACCCTGTGACCCTTTCCAAGTGGCAGAACTGTAAAAGATGACTGAGTTTTCCCACACAGAGGTTACATTTAATTTCATGCATGAAGTTTGCTGTTCATTGATCTGTGTTCCTTGGGCCTTACAGACACAGGATCATACATGTCTGTAGCATCAATGCAACTCCAACAATTTAACTGGTTACTCAGACAAATTCCTGTGATGTATTGTTACTTACTAAAGCCTATATGTTGTTCAGTTTAGGGAAAAAAAAAAAGCTATTCTTAGTGAAAAAAAGTTATTAGGTGCCTTGTGAACTCTTTTCTATTCTTGACTTGTGAATGGTTATCTATAGCTTCTCAAGATTAATTGCTCTACTGATAATGAGCTCATATTTTTGTTTACTGTAGAAATGAAACAATTTGCCCATATTTACTTAATAGAAACTACTTGCTCACTTATGACTATAGCTTCTTCCTGGAATATTTCCACTTATTTCCGAGGAATTTTCTCTGTATATTCAGTCCACCTGAGTCTGTGTTGAACTTCTAATCTTGTTTATATATTGAAAAAGTCTCTGAGCAACCAATACTGAAAGTCTGAGATTTTTTTGTGTGTATAAGGCACTGAGTAAAAAAGAAAATGCCATTTTTTAATTAGGAGGAAATGTGGATTTTTCTGGTTCTCATCTTTTAATCCCTATTATTATCAAAAAATTTACAAATTGACTGACTTGAAAACTGTGTGAGAGAGGTCTTCTCAAACTCCCAAATATTATTTGCATTCATGTTTTCCAGAGAGAACAATAAGTCAAGAGATCTATGCAAGAAGGACTTCCTTACAGCCTTCAGAAGACTCCTTTGCTCCTCTGGATACCAACATATTCCAAAAGTCTTTGTTTCCACTAAAACAATAGCTTTCACTCTGAAGACTGAGGGGAAAAGCAAAATAATGAAATTTAGAAAATGTGCATTTCTGAATCTTGGCAAATTTAATCTGAATATAATTTTAGGTCTGTTTATTACTAGTTCCAACACACTTGTTTTTCTGTCTAAATAACAAAACCTAGCATAATTTAGGAACCTGATGTATTCTGCAGTATATGAGATAATGTTTCTAAATGCCTACAGTTTTAAATTCTGCGGGTCTCTATATGCAAGGTGAACGTTTGGGTTGCAGGTTTATTATTTTTCTTTATTTTTCAAATGCAGTCTCAACAGTTGTCCTCTCAGAAAGAAGTGCCACCAAATTCACTATAAAACATTAAGAACCCCACAAAAAACTTGTATTATTTTTATTTCCTTTGTAACAGATGCTTTGCTTTTTGGGGTTTTATTTGCATAGAGCTTTGTGTGAAACTGGCTCAGTTCTTACACCTAGCCACTTAAAAGGAAGTAAGCTCTTGAGGTATGTAGGGAGAAACTGGGGTTATTTATCTTGGAAAAGAGCGGGTTCAGAGGGATATCATCAATGTCTACAAATAGCTGAAGGGAGGGTGTGAAGAAAAGGGAGCCAGGCTCTTCTCAGTGGTGCCTAGTGACAGGACCAGAGGCAAAGACCACAAACTCAAATGCAGGAGGTTCCCTCTGAACATCAGGAAACACTTTTTCACTCTAAGAATGACTGAGCACTGGCTCAGGCTGCACAAAGTGTTGTCAAGCCTCCATCCTTGGAGATATTCAAAAGCCATCTGAACACAGTCCTGGGCAACCTGCTCTAGGTGGCCCTACTTGAGCAGGCAGGGCAGTTGGTTGACCTCTGGAACAGATGGACAGCACTTGAGACAACTATGAACCTGAAATCACAGTGCCACAAGGCCAGCCTATGGCATCTAAGAGGAGCAGGTATCAAACATGTCATAGTTTCTAGGTGAAATTGCAGTGCTAGATGTGTATTTTAAACTGCAGTTTACTCTAGAAATCTGTAAAGGGCATTATGTTACCTTTGACTGTAACAAACTCTATGCTGCACATAACACACAGGCTCAAACTTGAAGAAGAGCCTGAATTCCAGAAAAAAAACATATATTAACTGTCAGCAGGAAAATGCTAGACCCTCAGAACAAATATAATCAGGATCTTCTGAATCTAGAAGAGCTAAACAAATAACACTAACTATTTTTCCTTTTCAGGCTCCTTAACTTTACCTAGCTTCTGCTCCTCATTGCTTCCTGGTCAAGGGAGAAATAGGAACTCCTGATCACACTTGATCCATCTGGTAAGAATGATGGAGGACAGAGAATTACATCAGATATAACAACAGAAAATCTAGGCCCAATTGGTATTTAAAATTATTACCCAAAAATAATGCCACATGAAAAGCCTTCCTGTTACTGTTTCACTAGATTCCAACTTCATTTGACAAACCTCTCAGCAAACAGTGACTTAGGAAAACAGTCTTTCAAAACCTTCAGACTTTCTAAGCTTCTGCATAAGAAAAGTTATGTCACTGCCAAAAACTTAAAAAATTGTTTGAAGAACTAAGAATACCGCTCCCCCCAGTATATTCTAATTTCACCTTTAAGTCAATTTTAAACACTATGTCTTGATTTGCATGGGGCTAGACAGGCTTTTGAAGACAGTGCCCAAACTCATTTTGAAAGGAGTCATGCTGACTGTCTGGCATTTTCATCTGTCTCAAACCCTTACCAAAAGGATAAGGAGAAGTGAAATAATTTGAGATGATTCCAACACAGGTTGTCTGCTTACTTGTACTTTGATTTTTTTAAATGCTAAATTTTGTGCTGATTACTGTACAAGTTCATTAAGCAGGAAGATCTACAGGGGCAGATAAGTTCTTTGTTAAAATTAGAGGAAGTCTTTAAGGATTTGTTTCTCAGAGTGTTCAAATGGGTAACATGATTTTTCAGAACCTGATCCAGTGTGAGAAGTAGCCAAGCTCTTTTTTTTTTTCCCCCCTCCAATGAAATCAGTGAGACTCTGACGTGTCTGGCACTCTTCAAGATGAAGAGTATACCTTGTCAAACTGAACAGTTGAGGCCATCCCAATGGCGCATCACAAAATATTTCTGGTGTTTAGCAAGCTTCACATTAAAAGCATGAATGATTATTAGGTCTGTGGTGAAGACTAGACTGAGTGCACTTATAGCGTCTCACACTTTATGAACCTTTTAACTTGAGAATATTGCTATAGTGCTTGCAGTATTTGAAAATCTACAATGCCATCAGCACTTTATCTGCTCTTCTGTGCCAGAGTGTTAAAAACTTATTACAGTCTATCATCTGGTGCTGTATACACTCTGGAAATATTGCCACAACACTTGAATAGGAGGGAAATAAGATCAAGGAATTCAGCACTGATGCGTGGGAAGAAAGAGGCAGTTTGTGTAGCAATTAACTGCATTTTCAGGGGTTCAAGTCTGAACTGTGATTCAACGTAGTCAAATTACTAACATTTATATAACATCCCTTTGTTTTGGGTGGGATTCCTGGAAGAGATCCTTGGAACACCAGCAATCTGGGAAATATCCCATGGGAGCAGCATGCTTGGAATGGGACTGGAAAGAATATAGATGAACATGTAATAATGCAAATGTCCTTCTACTTTATTTTGAACCACCCTTTCACACACTCACACATGCACTGAATCATATCCCATTTCTCCAAACAGAACAGGTGAAATCTGCAGAATCATCAATAATAATTTCTTCTTCCCTTCCTTCTTTCCTCCCAGCTCCATGAATGATTCTCTGTCTGTTATCTGTTCAGTTCTGAGCTAATTGAAAGGAGCCAGACCTAAGTCACTCTTTGTTATCCTCTGCATGCTCAGTACAGTATTATGAGTGGTACTCTTAAAACCACAGACTACAGAGGGTGAGGATTTAGAAACATTCAATTCAAATAGTTGTTGATGCTTCTACATCAACATTCTTTATTTCTTGGCTATTGACATTTTACTAATACTATATGGGAGTTCATTTGTGACTGAGGTTTTAATGAAAGATGTGTAAGATAGAGATGCTTGAAAACAATAGCTATATTACCAAGTGATTTCTGTAGTAAATGCTATCAAAAAGTCAAAGTGCAAATGAGTGGGAGGATTATCTTAATGCAAGATGTTTAGGGGCTGGTATCTCTGACAGTATGTTATGACAAGACCTTGTTGCACAAAGGAATAATTAAGAAGTAATAATGTTCCAGGTACAAATGCCTGGTGGTTTGTATTTGCATGAATACCACACAGCGGAATGTCCTAAGGACCAACAACATTTTATTTAAGTAAAACTTAAGTTCTCCCATCCTGTGTAGGTCTTAACCTTTGTATAATAGTTCAGTACACAATGTAGCACAAAAGCAACAGAAAACATTCAGTGTCATTCCATAGTTCCAAAAAACTGGATAATATATTTCATATGAAAATAACTACAATATGGCACATGTGGATTGACATGCTGCAGAAGTCCAGAAGATAAGGGACTGATGTGTATGTCTCAAACATTGATAAGTGGATAGCCATGCAGCCAACCAAGGATTGTTGGTAAGAACACACTGTGATGAAGAACAGGATGTGGCTGGAGATGGGAGTCACACAGAAGTGGGACAAATGCCCTTGTTCTGGCTCCCATAGATAAGCACAACACAGTACAGAGCAAGTGCAGAATGAGGTCAAGAAGCAGCCATGGACTGTCAACCAAAGCCTGATTCTTTCCGAATTCCTTCCTTCCTTCCTAATTCCTTCCTTCCTTCCTTCCTTCCCTCCTTCCTTCTGAATTCCTTCCGAATTCCTTCTCCCTTCCCTTCCCTTCCCTT
>JAWWTY010000077.1:70895001-70941424 GCA_035222235.1 Margarornis squamiger | reverse complement strand
TTCCCTTCCCTTCCCTTCCCTTCCCGTCCCTTCCCTTCCCTTCCCTTCCCTTCCCTTCCCTTCCCTTCCCCTCCCTCTTCCTTTTCTTTCTTCCCCTCCCTCTTCCTTTTCTTTCTTCCCTTCCCTCTTCCTTTTCTTTCTTCCCTTTCTCTCTTTATCCCTTTCTCTCTTTCTCCCTTTCTCTCTTTCTCCTTTTCTCCCTTTCCCTCTTTCTCCTTTTCGCCCTTTCTCTCTCCCTCTCTACAAGCTCTCTTTCCTCTTTCACCCTACCCCTTAGTCAAAATCCACCACCATTTAGTTTATACTAGAATATATGGACCACTTTATACCAATTTCCATGTCAAGTGTATAATTTACTAATAAAACTTCGTTTTTGTGGGCCCTCTGATTTTTCTCATTCCTTTTTGACCACAGACATCTATAACTCTTGAGCCGAGCCCTGCCCTCCCCCTTAAGGCAGCACCAAGGGTTGCTTCCTACAGCTTTGGATGCTGCCTTCCCCTTAAGGGTGGGAAGCCACACATGCCTGGTCTGCCTCATCCACTGCAAAAGCTTAAAATAAGATTTTCTAGAGTCCAGATAAATCCTGTTCTGTATACTCAGCAAGCTGACTTTATTTCATTTTTTTGTTTGTTTTTTATTTTTAGCTCAGATGTGCATAGTCCAAAAGATTTTTCTTTGTCCTAATGTACTTATGAAAATTCACAAGTTAATTTTTTTCCCCTTCTCTTTACCCAACTTCTTCTATAAAATGTCGATCCAGAAGAAATGTTTATTTTGTCATAGACATCCATTTTAAAACTTCTGAAAAGAAACTCTGAGTTAAAATATTAACTATCAAGGCTCTGAGCTGTTAGAACATAATAGTCATCCTGGGAGGCAAGATATGAGAGCAAAAATATGGTTTGTCCCATCACAGCAGTTTTTAATATATTTTCCAATAAGTCTAAAACACCTTCCACAGTAAAGTTACTGTTTACATACTTGCTTAATAGCGGGAAATTATGTAGAAGGCTAGTAGAATCTAAGAAGCAGTCATGATACTAGGAAGTCTTTGTTCCCTTATTTGGCAAGCCAATGTGAACAATAATTTTCTTTCAAAAGGATTAGGAAGATTAATTTAGTGGCCAAAGATTAAGTTCCAACTCAGAAATCTAGATAAAAATATTTAAATGAACCTTGCATACTCAGGAAAGGAAGTGCTCTGTTAGTTCTAGAAGAATAAGCCACATCACTGTGTCTTCCTGAAGGCTGTCGATGGGGAGAGCTAATGGAATCTGAAAACACTCCAAAGACCTTATAGGCTGTAAGATAATTTCTAACAGCAAGCTTTTGAAGTCACTACTTTTTTTGTGTGAATTAATTTCTTTCCTGGAAATTCACTTTCCATACTATACCTACAGATGAGGTCTGAGCACTCTGCTGGAATCCAGAACATTTTACTGATAGCAGGCACATAAAAAGCCAAAGGGAGTTCTACTTAGTCTTCAACATAAATATTCCATCCTTTTAAATGTCTAGAGTGTGATTTTTTGACTAACATAATTTGCAAAAATATTGCCTGGGTTTTCACCCTAAACTGGGTCATATTAAAGCTGGCATGTTGCAAACAGGCAAGAATCCTGGCTGGAATCCTGTTTCTCCAGCAGTGCATCTGGGCACAGACTTTTTTCTTTCAAAAAATTGTTTTCACCAGTTTTTACACCTGTAAGCTGAATTTATGGGGCATAGTTCCCAATGTTAGACAAATCTAACTATTAAAAGTCCTACTTCTACTTTCAATATGGTGGTATGTTTAAGTATCTGTTACAATGACTAAGTATATATAAAATAGATGCATTTATGTGCCATATATTCCATGCCTTCACAAAGAGTTATAAATGTAGGATGAATAGAGGAGAAATAGAAAATTACACAAGTCATATTGAATGTTGTCAAAATAATGTTTAATGTTGCACAACTTGTATTCCACCCACACAGAACACAGCTGCTGGACCTGCATTATTATTTATTTTGTAGACAAAGTCTTCTGTTAGTAATATGGTTAAATGTTGACCTCTATGAATGAGTGCCACTAAATACTTGCCAGTGCTAAGAACTGACAAGGCTACACATGACCCTTCAACATATGCATCTATTTCTTGTTCACTGAAGGCCAACGGTGATCAGAATGAGTTTTCTATCCAGTGCCAATTTAATGACTGTACATGTAGCTGTCAGGATATTTTGTCATAACTGACTTTAAGCTCAACAAGCTTTTCAGAAGAGTGACCTGATTAGTTTAGAGATCAGGGAGACATCAGATTGTTCTATGGTCGCAGTTTTTATTTTTTTGAGTTGAGGAAAATACTGATTATTAGGCAATTAATTAATTCTTCTATTCCTGCAGCAATTGGTATATCATAAGACTAATTAAATCCATTGCAAGAATCAATGCTAAGTGAAGCTGAAAGATTTTGACAGTTTCAGTAAATCCCACCAATAGATACTTTTTGCCACGGTCTCAGGTATAGTGTTAACAGTTATTTATAACATTAATTACGGCTATCCTAATGCATCTGGAAGCCTTTGATTCTTCCTGACCAACTACTTTATACTAGAGGTACCGAAGTAATCACAGAAGAGATGGATTGTGAAATTCCACTTAGACTTGCAACCCTTTGGCAGTGAAATGTTTTAGACTGAAAGTGTGAAACTATATGCAGATATGCTATAACGAATGTATATGCTCGACTTTTATGGCCTTGAAGGTCCTGTAAGACCTTCACAGTACTTTACTGCACCAAGATGATTAAGGAACAAAAAAAAACCAACGCATACACACACACATTTACCATAAAACTCTTAATGAGTTATAAATAATCTCAGCTCAAGATACTATAAAGGACTACTTAGCATTTTGCTTATGATTTTACATAATTCATCTAAATATAGTCAATTGCAGAGCAGATTTATTTTTGTTGTGGGTGACATTTTCAGATGGTAGCTTGATCACTTTGTTTCATAATGATATCCCACATATCTATTTTGGTGTATCTGTAGAACTTGAATCCAGCTACCTTTTCTATTCTTACATTCCAAAGCCTCTGGTATCTCTTCCAGTTTTGAATGTATGATGATAATGTGTGTTTTTATATATACATACATGCATATATAATATATATAGCAAATATGCATATAGAACATTATTAAATCAGTACTTACGTAAAATAGCTTTTCAGGGTTAATAACATCAGTATTCAGATGGGCTAATCTTTCAACTTTGCAAGCAAACAATTTTTTTTCATACCCTTACAGCATTCAATTCAAAGGTGAAGTCACCAAAGCATATGAGCATGTGTTTAAATATAATTGTTCACTTAGGTCCATTTTTATTCAGCAAATGCTTTAAGGATTTGCTTAAAGTTAACTAGCATGGACTGAGACCTTTAACAGCGGATGGTAAGTTTGTACTTCCTAAGAGTCCTTCTACCACAGAGACAGATTCACTTAAGAAGAAATTCCCTGATTCAGAGGAGAGAGTGGTCATGTGTCACCATAACTGGTTTTTAAGGTCAAGAGAAATCATTTTGATTATTTTCCTTATTTTGAGTTTTAGCTGAACATTTATTGGATAATATTCAAAACTGTTGCCACAAAACTAAAGAGCTTATTCAGTAATGGACACTAAATATTCTTTGGGAGATCATCTCTTGAATTGCTGACACTTGAAGGACATTGTAAGGTATATTATATTGTATTTCAGTTTAATAAAGAGACAGATATCTTAATTTATTACCTTAAAATGTCAATATTAAGTTTCTTTAATGTGGTTTCTTAAAGGTGTGAGGCATATGTAATAGCACTGTCTCTCATTTCTCATCCCTCTTTCTTTATTTCAGACTAAACACTTGAACCTACTAACCACTTTCAAGGAAATTTAAATCAAAGCTACAAGTCTCAAAGATGCAATTTTCATACATATTTTATGAAAATAGACAGCTAGAACAAAGAGAGACTCTGTAATATCCAAGTCTGGTTGCTTCTAAACTTCTCCATTACTTTTTGCTGTTCATGAACAGTATTTCTTCACATTACCAGTGCTGTTTCTGCTGCATGCATGAGATTCTTACAGGTTAAACTATTTAAAAATTACAGCCAGTGTGTCGGATTGTATCATTCGAAGAACAAAGCCCATCACTCCCATTGATGGTTCCTTGCTGAGCCACGTCTTTCATTTATTCTTACGGTATGATTTCTACTCCTAGGGGTTCATCTTTCTATCATAGGCATAGTAGGCACAAATCCATATCCCCTCTAGACATTCCCTTAATATAAAAGACATAAATCTTTTTTTGAGTGGCTGTAAGTGCACAGCTATTAGTCTAAAAACAGAAACCTATTAAAGCTTCATTAAGACACTCAAGTCAAATATTGCACTGGAAGAGTACTCTACAATAAAATTATACTAATTTCCTTCCTATGGTATCATTGCTGGCAAAAGTTATGTCTCTTGTCTTATTCACACCAGTTCTACTGTATTATATGACTACAGAAATAATGTCTTTTTTGTAATAGGTCAGGCCTGTGAAAAGTTAGAGATTCATTTGAGGACAGGGTCAAGAATAAAACACCTTTTTTTTTTTTTCCCCTCCCACTATCCACAGTGTGTACTGCATATAAAGATATAAAGATAATGCACATAAATTAACACAAAAGGAGCTAATTCTGTTCTCAGAATTTTGACTGATGAATAAAGAAAAGAAAGGCTAGAAGGGGGAGGAGGAGGAGAGAGAAAAAATATTTCTAGAAGCAGTTAAGCTAAAATGACTGATTCTTTTTCCCAGAGGAAATGTTTGCCAAGCCATCCTTTACCTGACATTTTGATGTCTTTTCTTGAATGCTCTCTCTATATATAATTTGCTGGGTAAAAGTAGCCGTGTGCTGTGGCTTGTTTGGTTGCATCCCTGTGCTGACCAGCCAGCTGGCAGCTAATTCACAGCATGGCTTTCCAAAGTGACCGGGTTTAGGCAGTGAATTCTACTTGCCTTCTCCAGCATGCAAAATTAATTTAGGCCTCTCCATTTCACTCAGCTGTCAGATTTCATAAGCGGGATAGGGGTTTCATATTTCTGAGATTCCTATTTTTCTGTCAAATCTTGTTGAGATTGAGCAAGGAGTTCAAAAGTAGCTGTCATTTGTGACAGATGAAGACAGGGGACAGTCACCTAAGTCTCATTTCATATGGAAACTGAACTTCAAGAAAGAACACATTAGCTGAAGCAGAAATATTTTGTGTTCCACTTTTCTAAAGTATTTGTAAATGTATTTGTCAGTGATATGATTCAATAAAGACTATCGAACATGCAAATTTTAAAGTCACACAGGGTTAAGTCATCTTCACAAAGAACACTGTGATGTGAAAGGGAAACAATATATTAATAATTACTGAATATTCTAAACAGCACATTAAGTTTTTTAGCACTGGATAATTAATAACTGCATCTGAATATGATCCTTATTATGTCAACAGGAATTTTTTTAGTCTCATATGAAATAATTTCACTGAGCAGTAATTTATTTATTAGTAATTATTATTTATCATTATTATTTATTATTATCATCAATTTAGATGCAGTTTTGTCATAATTCTCATCTATCATGAGGTTTCACCAAAAATAACAGATTTTTTTTCACATTTTTATACTTAACATGGCATCGCTTTGTGTCAAAATCAAATACAATTTAACAGGGAACACTTTACTCATACATCATTGCATGTTTTCTGAAACACTTCATAGTTTGGCAGAGGGGGAAAGCCCATGTTCTTGAAGTCTGTAACTAATACTACTATCCATTGGGCAGAATAGAAAAACCTATGAGCACACTGGTCCAGTGTAATTTCTGTGCAAATTTTGTATCTTAGATGTGTGTAGAGCTTTTAACAACAAAAAAGTAATTCAATCAATGTGAGAGGTGATTAAACTGTGACTCAAAGGTGGCAGAGCTGTTCTTCTTGCAGTCATGTTGGAACTCAAAATGGAAGTCTTAACGGAGAGGCTGTCAGAAGCATTATACCCTCAACCTCACACAGGGAATCTTAGCCTTTATTCTGAGTGTGCCTATCACAGAGTTTGCAGGTGTGACCATATTTATATTTGCACAAAAACTCTCTTTAGAACAGTCATTTTCTGTGTGATAAAAGTTTCAGACTTACAATCTCATCTTCTGACTCTAGCTTGCCACTCTGATCCTGTGTTAGCTTTTGATACTTCCGTTTCTTCCCACTCCTAGTTCCTAACCTTATTTATCAGGCAACACCATCTAATCCTTGCCCTCCTTATGTCTGTTCTAATCATCATACTTTTTTGTATTCCACAGCATGGTATTGTGCAATTTCTTTCACTAAAAAAAAAATTAAAAAATCTGTAGTGTATTTTTATGATGAAAACTTATTTGCATGTTAAAGGTAAAACCAGGCTTTTAAGGACATTTTTTTTGTATTCCTAAATGATAAGTTGCACTGGCTTAAGTATAATTCAAAAATGGATTTTGTGTACAAACTAATAAGCAGTAGCAGAAATATTTAAATCTAAATCCTTACATCTGTTAGTCTTCTTTAGATATTTCTTCGTACCTATTCACTATGGGGGAGGGGGGAAACTTGTGGAATTTTGAAGGCAGTTAGCAAGCAAAAGTTTCATTTTTATTCTGACTAGGTCATAAAATTATTTTTGTTTCTTTTACAGTTTAAAAAATAATGTTTGTTCAATTAGTTTCACCTGATGAAAGATACCTTTCAATTGTGCAGATATTAGCTATCTTTGCTCAAATTTTATCATCTTTCTGACAAGGGATTCGTGACAGAAAATATTAATAAAATAAGGCTTATCATGAGTAGGTTTTGGGCCATTTGTCGTTTCAGTCCCTAGCTTAGGGGGATTTGAATGACAGACAGTGGGGGAGGGCAGGACTGTCTTATGTTGCCCACAAGTACTACTACAGGTGACTGCATTTATTACTAGAACTAAGTATTAAAAGATAGGTTAACAATAGAAGTTGTGACAAAATGCACTTTCAACCCTTGCCCCTTTCCCTTTTTAAGGAAGGAATTAAACGGCTTTTAACCTGAATGATCAGGTTTAAAATGGCTAAACCATGGAAAGGGGATGCATTACAAGTTTTAAAACAGCACAGGCCTAAGCCATAGGATGGTAGTGGGAGTAACCACATATTTCTTCCTCTGTCTCTGAAGGTGCATGGGATGCCTGAATAGACTGCTTCATGTAAGAAGGGGGAAGATTAGTGAAGAGTTTTTTGCAAGTGGAAGAATTGAATTTTTATTATTATTTTTCTGTTCCCTTTTTTCCTTTTGGGTGTCTCTATGACAGTGAATAAGAAAGATCTGCATAGAAACTATGGAAATTTGGCCTCTTAAATCATGTTTGAAATAATGAGATTTGGGAATCTAAATCTAATACATGTGACAAAGCAGTGTGCAGCTATTCTTAAATCCCTTTTGTTTCCAGATTTTCCAAGGTATTAAGGCATCTAAATGCTAGAGGGGAGGAGGAGGATGGGGGGTGGGGGCGTTCAGTGTTCAGTGTTTGATTTGTATCCATCTCATGAGATTCAGTGTTTAATGTTTATGTATTCTTTTTAGTCTTAACTTCCACAGAACTTCAATTCCCTGTACCTGAGTCATCTGGTGCTTTGTAATAATATATCTGGTTTGGGGGAGACGGGGTAGGGTATGTGGAGGGGGTGTTTTATGATGTATGCAAGTAAAACTTGGAATTTAGCATAATCATTATTTGACATAATTAGATTTTCCAGTAACCATGAATTAGCTGACAGTAGGTCATGTTTAATTGAATATTTTAAAATTAATATACTTTAGCATTTTATTGGCTAATGTAACTATATTTAAGTGCTTGTCAGTATTTTCATTATGAACCATATTTTGGAAAATTTAATTAAACAGTATCTCTACTGTTCTAAATTTTGTCAGGCTGAGAGCTGGCATACAGGCTAGATAGGAATAATTCACAACATAATTATGGCCCCAAAGGAATTGAAACAAGCAAACAGAACATTCACCTAAATTCTCAAAGTGCATCTATTAAAAGCAAGGTCTAAAGAACTCAATGTGAATGAAGCAAGTTTGGGGGAGGGTGGCGGCGGGGACTGTTTGGTGTTTTGGTTTTTTTTTTTTTTTGGTTTGGTTTGGTTTGGTTTGTTTTTCGTTTTGTCACGTAGCTTAGTAAAAGTGCAGTATAATCAGCTGAGAGGTGAGCAGGGTTTAAAAAGCAAAACCAAAATTAGATTTTCTGAGGCAGAGGGAGAATGTATTATAGCAGAGATCTTCTGCTCCTTAGAAATAGGAGGTCTATTAAATAACCTAAAATCTATGTAGTCAGCACTTTATGAGCATGTACAATCAAAGTGTAAAATTCATAAAGAAGTCACATAGGAGAAGTGGCGTATAAATTGGGTTGCAAATATATCTTCAAGGATTTGTGGAGTCATTTAATAACCACAGATATTCTGATAACTCCTGCAATTGAAGCCCAATTTTAAACTTTGGAGGTCATATTTAAACAGTAACTTCCATCATTTTTTCCTGGAAAAGAACATTCCCTGTGAATGCCAGGTAGAAACAAAAAACCACTAAAATTATGTAAGATGCTATTCCATAGTTTTGCTGTACAACAGATCAATGTCCAGTCTTGGAGAGTAAGTAGAGAGCTAAGTTATATTCATCTAGGAACAGATTTAAACTTCCAATACTAGTAAATAAGTCATGTCCACCTTCAGTTTCATGTCCACCTTCAGTTTCTTATCCACCTTCAGTACCACTTCCAAAAACATATAATATTAGCTCAAGTTATTCTACAATGGCTCTAAAAGAACAGTACAGTGCTGAAGACTGTTACAGATTGGAACATTGCAGATGTTTCATCTGTGCAGATGCTGGAAGAGTGGTGAATTGGTAAGATACACAGAGAACTAACGTTGAATTATTTCATCATGTGGTATAAAATATACCCAGAAAAGGAGTTTAAAATATATGGTATGAGTATGTCCAAGAAAGTTTTTTTAGTATGAAAAAGGCCCTGACAGAATAGGTGTAAATGATGGGGGAATAAGAGAGAAAGGCAGAGAAAAGGTACTGGTTTATAGAAGGTGGTTTGTGGCTGTTTTATTTAAAAAAAAAAAAAATAAAAATCGCAATTATGACAATAAAATTACTGTGAAGCAGCATAGGACTAGAGGCAAAAAAAACCCCTTCAACAACAGTATGTATATTTCTGACACAGCATATGTTTGACTTGTCACTTCAAATTTGTTAAAAAAAAAAATAAAATAAAAATTCAGTGTAATTTTAACTTGTCATTTGTTCTGCCAGATTTTCTATTGCCTGTCTCTATAGCTGTAGTGATGTTCCCAACTGGTCTGTCCTTAGTTCACGTAAGATCTTTTTTTGTTGTCATGGGTCCTTACTGTATTTGGTTTACCTGGCAGGGTTTCGGTAGAGGGGGGGTGCAGGGGTGGCTTCTGTGAGAAAACACCAGAAGCTGCCCTCATGCTGGACAGATCCCTGTATGGGCCATTTACTGGACTCGATGATCATAGTACATCCCTCCCAACTCAGAATATTCTGTGATTCTGTGAAATAGCCAGTTCCAGAAGGCTCCAAGACAGACCTGTCACTGGCCAAAGCTGAGCCAAGTGAGGACGTTGTTAGCACTTTTCTGATACCATATTCAAGAATGGGTAAAAATGCTGAGCAACAACAGCTGGAAGAGTGACAATGTGTGTGAGAGATGGCCTTGCTGACACCAAGGTCAGTGAAGAAAGAGGGGGAGGAGGTGCTCCAGCTGCCAGAGCAGCCCATGATGAAGACCATGGTGAGTCAGGCTGCAGCAGCTGAGTTGGAAACGCTCCCCCTTCCCCCCTTGCCACGTGGTCCCAGCGATGTCCCAGGAAGGAGACACAAGCAGACAGCAGGACAGGAAACAGAGAGGAAGTTTATTCCCAGGGTCCGGGCTTTTATGGGGCTTTAGAGGAAGTGAGTCAAAACCAATCAAAACCGAGGGTTAACAGCCAATAGGAAAGGGGTTAACAAAAGACCAATGAGGGTTTTTTTTCACACAACCTGCCCAGGTACATCCTTGCATCCTAATGAGGGTGTTCTCAGGGGGTTTTGGGAACAAGGAGGTACCGCAGACAGGGTAGACTCCATTTTACAACCGAGTAAAAAGCTGCTTTCAAAACATTATGGTCAGCTTTTCCCATCTTTTCAGAGGCTCATTGCTACAGCAGGCTGTCTCCTTGCAGCCTATGAAGGACTGTGATGGTGCAGAGATCCACCACGCAGCCTGCCAAGGATCCCACACCAGAGTAGGTTGATATGTCCTGAAAAAAGAAGCAGCTCATGGAAAGGTCACAATGAAGCAGGTTTCCTGGCAGGATCTATGAGCCCACAGGTCACCCATGCTGAGACAGCTCATCCCTGAAGGACGGTACTTTATACAAAAGACCCCCACTGGAGCACTTCTTGAAAAACTGAAACTTGTGGGAAGGACCCACATTGGAGAAGTTCATGGAGAACTGTCTGGCATGTGAGATGCCACACTAGAGCAGGGGGACAGTGTGAGGAGGAAGGAGGAGCAGAGACAAAACATGATGAACTGACTGTAACCCCCATTCCCTATCCCTCTTGCAAATGAATGGTGTGAGCTGTTTAAGGAGTCACCATCAAACGTATTGGCAAAAAAATGGTTTATATGAATTTGTGAAAATGTGACTTTAGCAGAGTTAGGTGGCAAGGTTCACTCTATAGCTTGCTACATAGATAAAGCTTACATAGGAAAATCAGAGGATATTCAGTTTGGAATGATCTACATGGAGATGGAGGATGCAAAAGGGTCAGGGTGAAGAATTACCCCTTTCACTGTACAGTGATTTTGTGTTGCCAGGCAAGTGCACAGTCAAACAGCAGGTGACTTTGACACAGCCCTCCATGAAAGCTGCTTTTCTCACCTTCCTGCTTTTGGTTATCCTGTATGTGTTGTATAACCCACTGCCACCAGTTCCATCCTTCCAGAGCCTCAGCCACAAAGGATGGGAGTCAACAGATGTGCTGTGCTGTGCTGGCTCACCTACTTCTGACAGAAATCAGATAATCAATGGTGGCAGCCACATCCTCCTACTGTTTCTTCTCTGCACCTTATCTTTCTGAACACGGGCCATAATGATATTCTTTGCAGTGCAGGGAACTTGCATGAATCTACATCAGCAGCCTCCACTTGATAAGAGCTCCGTTAGACTTGCTAACAAGACTCAGTCTACTTCATCACTTAGTCTGCAAATGTCATCCCAGGAAAGCAGAAATGCTGTGGCATTATGTACTAGTTATGCGTTAGTGATATGACATCCTGTTCATGGCCTCAGGCTTTTAGTAAGGTAATAATTGACCTTGAAGGTGCTGACTTGTTGCCTAAAGAAGTTGTACATTAATATATCTGCAGTGGATTACGGGATCCATGAATGAATTTAAGTAGAAGACAGAGAACAATCCAGCCACTGTATCAAACAATATAGTCATAGAACTATGTACTCTGACTAATTCACTAAAAATGCATAAATGCAATCTGAGTAGACTAAACTCCCATGTTCAGGTGATCTGAAAATATGTCTATCTTATATATTACTCGATATCTGACTACAGCTAAACTTTCTTGTAGAAAGGAATGCCTGACAAACAGTGAAGACAAGAATGAATGAGTTCAGTGATCCAGAGAACAGATGGGAAGAGAATTTTCTTGTGAAGAAATCAGGTAAATTTTGTGGTTTCGTGACTTGTTTAATAGCTAGTATCCTTTTTCCTTTACTTTGTGACTCTTGCACTCAGAGTTTATGACCAAATTGGATTATACATTGCTCTACCCACTATTCACTTATTGTCATTCATAAATCTGAATGGGATGTCTTATAAATATTTTTGTTATTTTTTGTTACCAAATGGAAGAAACTTTCTAAGGTAAGAAAAACAGAAGTAGAAAGGCATGGCTAAACTGTAAGAAACACAGTTTTTCAGTAATTAAAAAAAAAGCCAGCACTGCTATTTAGAAGAGGAGGCTTCAGCCTAATATAAATTCCTACACTTTTAAATGGTTGCTTCCTGAACTACATGATTGACACTTCTCACATTTTAGAGGGCACGTCTACAAAGAATGTTAAGGTCCTTGAATGCATCCAGAGGAGAGCAACAAAGCTGATGAAAAGGCTGGAAGGAATATCTTATGAGGAGTGGCTGAGGACTTTGGGTTGGTCTAGTTTTGAGGAAAGGAGGCTGAGCAAATCTCATTGCTCTTTACAGCTTTCTGAGGAGGGGAAGTGGAGAGGGAGGTGTTGACTTCTTCCTAGTATTTTGTGACGGGAATCATGTGTGGGAATGGCTCAAAGCTGCAACAGCGGAGTTTCAGACTTGACATTGGGAAGTATTTCTTTACAGAGAAGATAGTCAAACACTGGAAGAAGTTTCCTAGAGAGGTGTTCAATGTCCCATGAGTGTCAGTTTTTAAGAGACATTTGGAATCATACAATCATTAAGAGTGGGAAAAGTTTATGACAGCTAGTGGAACTGGCAAGGGGAAAAAAAAGGGACCACAAAGGAAGTGCCAGTAACTGCTCCCTATCCCCTCCAGGAAGTGAAACCTTGTAGACAGATGAAAATTAAAAAACCTTAAAATCTGGGCTTTGGATCACTCAATCTGTTTGGTAAGTTCCTATCAATGGTTCATTGCTAAGAAACCTTATGTAGATATATCTATTGTTCCAGAGCAGATAAGTTTACAGTTCTTAATAGACAGAGGAGCCCAAATTAGTGTATTGAACAAGGAGGAGACAGATAAGCTCAAAATCAAACCATCAAGAAAGGCCATCAACATAATGGGGATAACAGGTGCAGTACAGCAGAGGTGCCCATAGCCACATGTGAAACAATACTTATGACCTGCCCACAGTGATAGATAAGGCTTAAAGCCAACCACACAAGCCAAGCCCCAGCCCAGCACATCAGGCAGAGCAAGGCCCTTTGGAGTACCTGGCAGGATGCCTACACTTGGCCATTGAAACTATCCAATAAAAGGAAGTTTATCCTGGTAAGAGTGGAATGGTTTAAGGACTGTCAGTGACTATGACCATCAGTGCTACCACTGGTGATGAAACAGTGTGAGTGTTGTGTGAGTGGTTCAGTGTTCTATCCACTCCCAAGAGTACCCAAAAGTGATAATGGACTACACTTTTCAGCTTCAGTGTTTCAAGACTGGGCTCAAAAGGAAGGCATTAAGTGGATGTTCCATACGCTGTATTAGCCCAAAACCAATGCGATTGTTGAGCAGACTAATGGTCTAATTAAAAGGTGTCCTGATATCTCATGACCCAATTGGGACACACAGAAATTTTTACTATCAATTACTGGCTGCGAAGTCATGGGACCCCCAAAATAAGAGCATTCTGCCGTGAAAACTCACCAAAGGGTGATGACTCCATATGCAATGAAAAGGATCAGCTTCCTCCAAGGATACACATAGGTGAACCCATCATGCTGAAACTTCCTTCTATTGGTGTTGTGTCCATGACCCCAGCAAAGTCTAGGGGTTCACACACTTGGAGGCCCTGGATTGAAATGGAAGAACCCACTGCATTACCATCTTATGGGTAATACTGGTTTTGTACCACAAAAGCCCAGTCTTGAGGGACTGAGGCCCATCTGTACACTCATTTACAGGAGAATTGGGCAATTGTCACTTTTACTGGGGGCACCACTGATCAGCACAAGCAACTCAGACATGGATTGCAATGTAGTGCAAAGATGATGGTAGGATTCATGAGAATGATGACACTAACATCAGTAATGGTTCATTTACACACCCTTAAGTCAGGTGAGGATCCCTTGCCAACCTTTGTACAGGATGTCAGCGTGTTTTGAACTAACTCAAAACTCAGTCCCAGTCAGCCTGCTGTAGCTGACATTGCTCGGGCAGGGGGCTGCACTAGACAATCTTCAGAGGCCCCTTCCTGAACCTGAACCACTGTGTGGTTCTAAGCAACAAAAGATATCATTATGTGAAGATATAAAGTTTATCTGTAGGCAAGTGTAGCATTGTTTGTAGAGGAGATTTTAAATGTTATTATTTATTTTACCTTTTCAACGTCCCAGGGCAGCAGGTTCGGGGAACCTCACATCTGTTTACAGTAAAACTGTTTCACTTACAATTAAATTACCAAGAATGGCATTGGAAGCAAATTACTGTGAACAACCATTCTGGATTCATTTGTGAAGGTGCCTGCCAGACTGTGAATGTTCAGTTACCAGAAGTTAGTCTTGTGGAACCTGATAATGTCTAGTAGCATCATATTTCCTTCTAATTAGAATGTATGCATGGCATCCTTCCAGGATTATTCATGACTCCTGGCAATATGCATTGGGTCTGACTTCTATCAGCAGAGAAAAAAATAAATAAAAACATTGTATCAAATCCGTGGGCCTCTCCCTGTCGAAGTGGCATCCTATTAAAAAAAAAAACACATGATAAAGTAATAATTTATTTCTGCCAGGGGGTTGACTTCCTATATTTTTCCTGAATAGTTTTTAAGTTCTCTGCACATCACACTTCATTTAGGATAACAGAACTAAAAAGGAAATTTGAGTAGAGATTTTTATTCTCAATATGTTGTCTTAGTAAGTGGCCTAAAATCTATAACATGTGTTGCCCGGTCTTGGAAGAAAAAAATCTACACTTGCCTTCAGAAATGGAGAGAGGGTTTCTCCATAGTGTGAACCCTAGAATAAAATGTTATAGTTGTTTAGATAGTTGTTTAGTTGTTAGTATAGTTGTTTAGTCCTCCAGTTTAGATAAAGCAAATGAACTAATTAGCACTCTCTGTAGTAAGGTATTTGGCATTACTCTTAGAGTTATGACTTGCCAAAGTCATTGTTTTACTGAAAAGTCTTTGAGGTAGCTTCAGACCAGCCAGCTTTTGTGGGTTAGCTTTGGCCAACAGCCAAACTCTCATCCATCTGTTCAGCTGCCGGCCCCCCGCCCAACCTCCAAGGGATGGGATGGAAAACAGGAAAGAACTGGACTCAGAAAGCTTGTGGGTTGAGATAAAGACAGGGAGATGCCTCAGCAATTACCATCACAGGCAAAATAGATTCAACTTCTGGAAAATTCACTTAGTGACAATTAAAAGAAAGTTGCGTGGTCAGAAGGAAAGGCAAATATGAAAAAAGTCTTCCCCCTCCAGCCTGGAACACTCCCAGTGACCTGTCCCTCGGGGTCTCTCGGGGGCCGCAGGGCCATCCATCCCTGCCGGGGTCTCTCCTCCCGCTCTGCCCCCGGGGCTCGCAGGGCTGTTTCCCCCCCGGTTGCCCTCACTCAGCCCTGGCTGCCGGGCAGCGTTTTGCCCTCCCTTGCCCAGGTTTCCCCGGGGCTCTGTCCCGCCCGCCCGTGGCTGAGGGGCTCAGCCGTGCCCTGCGCTGGGGCCGGCCGGGGCAGCCCGGGATGCTCCACACTGGGGATGCTCTGACAGCCCCGGAGCTGCCACTCCCGCCGGGCAGGCTGCGCCAGGTACAGGACACTGCGCTGTGAGCACTGATTTGACTTGTACGTACACGGAGCGTTGTACAGCTGTTAACATCGGTACTGCACTAAACCTCCTACAGCAGAGCTAAAAACCTGCTCCTCTTCTGTGAAGCTTACAAGATTATTCTAGATGAGGCGCAGATAAAAAAGGAGAGGAAAAAGGATAGTTGTGGTTTATTTACTTAGGGTAGTTTAGTACATTTTGACTATACTTTTGTTTGGCTTTTTTTTTTTTTGCTATTTTTTGTTTCTCTAGTTGAGTAACAGCTTTCTCTGAAAAGAATAGCATGAGATAGCTTTTACAGGATTTTACCTGTTTTGCCACTTTTTTTTTTTTTAAATTAAATTGTATTTTGGATCTCTTATCAAGTAAAATAAAATTATTCTGAAAAGGGCTGTATTTTTTTATTTTATTTTATTTTTAATTCAAGTGGGAAAAGCTTTAACAGCTTTAAATTACACCATCCCAGGCCAGAGCCCTGATCTTTAAATGAAGAGCTTATAAAAATTTAAAGTGCTCTTGTAATTTTAAATCGGTGTATGGTACAATGCCCAGAACCCAGATCACTTCCAAATTTCACTTCCAATAAATTTAAATTGCTTTGTGCAAGATGGAGTGATTTAGAATTATTGGAGTGCTTTAAATTCCATACTGAAGTGGCTATAAAATTTGAAGTCCTCCAATAATTTGAAAACACTCTGCATGTTGTACTGCAATTTGAGTCTATTTGAAAACAAAAGTCCAAACATCTTATGCTTTAATTTGCAATGATAAACAACACTGGAAAATGGCTGTTAAGGGTTTACAAGAAACACTGCCCAGGGAAATGGTTGAGACACCACCATGGAGGTACTAAAAGGCATGTAAATTTGGTGCTTAGTGACTTGTGGACTTGGCAGTGCTGGGTTTACAGTCGGACTTAATGATCTTAAAGGTCTGTTCCAACCTAAACAATTCTATTATTTTATGCCACTTCTTGGTGAATTAACTGAAAAAAAAACAACACCATCAAGTATAATGAGGCAGTACTTAAAGAAGAAAGTAATGCTTCTTTTAAAGATAATAGAATAGTAACATCATTGTTTTGAGAGAGTGGTATGCGGAGGATTAAAAAAAACAGTGAATATACAAATTATTCGTCTTTGTCACAACTATAGATAATAGAGATGATTGCTATTCAGCTGACAATATGCAAGGAACTGAGCATGAGCAAGATGTGTCAAGGCAACACATCCAGATGCCACCTGGAATGTGTTACCTAACAATGAAGCCAAATTCTACTCTTAATGCCAGCGTACATTTAGAGGAGCTTTCTTCTCTTTAGGTTTTGCTTTAGAAAGCACTTATTTATCTTGGAAAGTATATCTTTCAGGTATCTGCAAAGGATAGTTTCCTGTCTTGTCTCATGTATCTTGAATAGATTTTAATAGTCTAAGGAACAAGGAAATAATAATAAAGTTACAGTGACACAGTATTAATGTTTTGGCATACTATATCTGTTCTGTCTCACATGGGCAACACTTTCCAAAAGCATACAATTAGTTTAGCTTTTTTTCAAGAGAATTAAAGAGAGTTTTTTATTTGTGAAGAGAAAAAAGTGTTGATTATTTGCATTAATATTCTTTGAGGGATAAAAATCTTGTGAATTTGTTCTGAAAATGGGGTTTTCTTCAGTCAAACAGGTAGCAAAATCTACTGAATGGATAAAAAAAATCAAATAGAGTTAATGTACTTTCTATGCAAAACAAGAAGGAAAATAGCTGCAGACATTTGAATATACTGAGGAGACGTATTTTAAGACCCACAAGGACATTGCTCAGTCTTTACATTCTAGTACACTCCCATGTTTCTTATTTCTTTGTGCAGCTAGCAAAACACTGTAATGTAATATATGACAGTTGTCAGCTTAACTTCAGAGAATTCATTAGCATAATTGACTTTTTGTTTATAGGCACAAATTAAGGTAAAATTGACACTATAAGGATAATAGACATACATTATAGCTACATGGGACCACACCAGAGGCCTGAGGAAAAATTCGGAATCCTTTTGAAACTGTAGAAACAATCTTGCATAAGCAAAATCAAAATATCAACAGAAAATGAAAAATTAGCATTATTTTATTAGAATGAGTAAAATAAGTTTATTGTATCGAGAAATTTAATGGGCACTTCAGAGTATTTCACTTGAGCAAATGTGAGTGCCATGACACCAATTAAGATTAAAGGACCAGTTATTTTTGGCTAGAGAGGGCTAAGAAGGTTCTCTTCTCTATGCCCTACTTTAAGGCTAGGTATGCCTGACAGTAAGATGACAATTCTCTTTGTCATGTCTTAGATTTAAAAGACAGTAAGCTTTGTTCCATCTGAAACACAGTTAATTTAATTTATTGGCAATTTCAGTAATTGTATATAGGCTATGAAACTGAATTTCTGCAGTAATATGCCAGAGAGGTGGCAAAGTACAACTCTTGGCAATGTAGAGCCATCTAGACCCCAGTTGCTTCCTTTTACTTCCTCATGTCTTCTTGGGTGTGCTGTACAAAGCCCTGAACCAGATATAAGAATGGTATGTAAGGTAAGTAAGGTAGTGATATTATTTTTTTTTTTTTTTCAAAGCTGTCACTGCTACTGAGAGAAATGTCAGTTAACTGTACCCTTTCTTTTATTCCAGAGTAAATATTCTACCACTAGAAAAATTCAGCTCCCAGTGGAAAGTCTACAGGCATTTCTTGTTTAAAAATGCCTGAGAACATTTCTATGTAATGAGAGAAAGAAGCAAATTTGGCATATAATCACATTACCTAAAAGTGAATAAAGATAACTAAATACACCAAAACTGTCTTTATTTTTTTTTTAATTATTTTGCTTGGAAGACAGATCACATTTATTACTTCCTGAATATAAATTGACTCTAGCAGGCAGCTAAGCAACACACAGCTGCTTTCTCCCTCCCTCCCTCCCAAAAATGGGATTGCATTTAATCAACTTTTAAGTGTCTGCTTTAAAGAAAATAAAAGAGTGATATCTTCCTGAACTACACAATGCACTTTCCTGAAACACATAAGGAACCTGAAGAAATCATTGCACAAAATGTCAGACAAGTTGACATGGTGTAGGGCTTTAAAAGAAATTGAACAGGAAAGTAAGTGAAAAAGAAACAAACATCCAAGTCACTGCACGGCATTAAAAATGAGTGAATTCCCCAGGTTTTGGATAGGTCAGAGGAATCATCTTACTGAAGACCACCAGGAAAGGTCAGAGAAAGGAGAGGCTTATTTAAATAATATGGGGAAAGACTTTGATAATGTATTGCATCTTCCCATGAGTCACCTGCTATCATGCACTGTTGAAGGAAAGTCGTAGACTAGGTGTGTGAGTGGTGGTCCCACTCTAGCATCATCACCAGTCTTGTTTGTATCTCTTGTCAGTTTTAGGAATTTACTCTTACTACCAGACATACAGCATCTGAAAATACGTACGAGAGGTGCATTCCTCCTTAACCCTTCTCCTTAGCTGGATGTGCAATCATTGTTCATCTCTCAAGAAGTACAAGTCTAACTATACTAACATGTATTCATTTTTATTTGCTCTAAGTATGCTTTTAAAGTAAGTCTAATCCTTGTCCAGCATTCTTTGATGTTGAGTCTTATGATTGCTGTTTCCCTATTTGTTTCATGAGCAACTTTAAATGTTAAATCTGTATGGAGTAGTAGTTGAACAACTTTTTAAAATTTTTTGGAAATACTCCTTTTCTTGTCTGTCACTTGCATATTTATTTATCATCATGCTACACCCTGGATCTAAATTGTCTGTGTTGTAATCATCAGTATGTCATGTGAAATTCAAAAGCCATTTGAAAAATTATATATCCTAATAAATTACATCTTGAGCACATAATAATGAACAGAAAGTTAGCAACTTGTGTTACACAGCTTTTCAGAAGCTCCAGTTTTGCCATTAAAATGGGATCCTACCTTATCCCAGATCCTGATTATTATTCCACATCTTCTGATTGCTAGTGTAAACTTCATTATTGTAAGTTTGCAAAATATTTATGGCAAATTCTTGCTTTTATAATTTGCTTTATCTAGAAATTTTATAGCAGCATAGGGCAGACATATTCAGCATCCTAAGTAGCAGTCATTGGGTCTCTCAGTCACTCCCAGCTGTGTGTTCAAGGTGCTTTACTTTTTAAATTGACTTAATTTTCAAAAACTGAGCTTTGAAAACAAGCTACAGCTTGAGCTTATTATTAAAGAGGTATTTATAAGGGCTGTTTGTTCAAATACTGGAATTTTTTAAAAGTAAGGATAGGAATTATCTTGTTTATGGCTTTGGGGGTTTTTTGTGTGTGGGTTTTGTTTTTTTTTGGGGGGGGGATTGTTTGTTTTTGGGGTTTTTTTTTAGGTTTTTTTTTTTTTTTTTTTTAGGCTTTGCTGAGTATATTTACTGTCTTGCTATTCTTTATGTTTAGCATGATGCAGCACAAGGTGTTAAACATAACAAGACAAATAGATGTTAAAGATGGTCAAAGTCAATTTTGTAATGAAGTCTCACCACTTAGAATTATTCTTAAACCTGACATTTTGGTGGAATTATTCTTAAACCTGACATTTTAGTGAACCACACTCACAACAGATTATATCTTCTGTTATCCAGAAATATTTCAATGGCTCAGTTCCTAGCAGCTATCTTCCTGCTTGACTAAGCAATAATCTTATAGTTACTGCAGGTCATACCAGGCTAAAAGCAGTCATTTAGACTTTCTTTCCATCACTGAATAAGGATGTATGTTCTTGGAACACTTTATCTATTCTGTCTAAAGCTGTAGTTAAACTTTGTATAACCTTAAAGTTTCAGAGAACTCTAATTATAGGACTTTTTTCTTTTTTTTAAAATTTTGCACAACGAGTGAGAGTTTTATATTGAAATTGCAAAAGTATGATTCATGTGATGGCTCCAAATAGCACCACTTGTTGCTAGGTGAAAATCTACACTGGCAAGAGTGCGAACAAAAAGTTGATGCTTGGCCAAGAGTAAGTGATACTTCTGAACTAATCTAGATGGAAAGAATAGTTGAGATGAGTTTCAATAGAAGAGTAGATAATTTCAAACTAACTTCTCATTTTTTGCTTGTTGTTTCTTTGGTGGAGGAGGGGTGTGGATGGTGGTGGGTATTTTCTTTTTAAACAAGCATAGTGATTTTTGTAGAGAAAAGAAATATATCTCTCTCCTATCTGGTCTAAAACACAGTAGGTACTGTGCTGTACTGTAGGTACAGTGCTACAAGGTGAACTAGTGCAATTAGATAACAGAAAATTAGTAAAGAGATTATGAAAAAGTATCCCATTAACTAAAAGGAGAACAGCATTCACATTAACCTCAGCATTAAGAAGATAATGTGTGGTTTTTTTCTGTAGTTAAGTAGTAAATAATATTTTCAGAGGTGTTGTGACACAAATAGTAAATTGTGGACATTGTTAATAGGGAGAATGTTGAAATAACATTCAAAAACATCTGCTTTCTGAAAACCAGAATAATCAAAATAGGTTTTAAAGCTAATAGAAGATGCAATGTTATACATCAATCTAATCAGAGAGACCAGGGTTAACCTAACAAGTTTGCCAGTGGAAATGTCCAAAGAAGAGAGATTTCTGCGCACTAGTACATTGCTGAATGGTGTGAAGTGTCAATATATTATGGCTGATAATAGCATAATCTCTTCTCAATAGAGACAAATACTAGTACAGTTGAACATGGGTTTAGTAAAACATCATCTGAAACGCTGTGCATAATTCTGACCACTCATTTAAAAAGAATTAAATTCAAACCAAAATGAGTAAAGGGTGAATCAGGAATTTGGTTAGCTTATCATAGAAACAAAGACTAGAATTTTATATCTCCTAAGGTTTTAATTTCCTAGGATAGAGAATAAAAGTTTTCTTTATACCCATATTCAGGGGGAAAATACCATGGGAGTTGAAAATCTGCTTTAGTTAAATATGATATTAGCACAAGAATATCCATATTACAAAATAATCTTCTGTATTAATTCTTTTTTTCCACTGATCTATGGGAACAACTAAATAATTCCTTGTGCTAGAACAACACAAAGCCTATTAGTATCAACAGTTAAACTATATAGTTTTACTTATTGTCTTTTATTCATAAGCACTACAGTAACTCACAATGTGTAATTAATATGGTTATGAGATCAAATTCAAAAAAATTAAAGAATGCTATGTAAAACATATGTAAGAAAATATTTAAAAAATCTTTCTTTCATTCAAGTTTTTTTACCTTAGTAAGTCAGTACAAAACTTTTAAGACAATTTTCTTTCAGTATAAAGTACTATTTTTAATGTACAAAATATTGTCAGAGTTTCTCAGTATAGACACAATTTTATTGAAAAATAAAGTCACAAAGGAATTTCAATCAAATAAAGATATTCTGCTTGGACCGTATTGAAAGAATAGTTTCCAGCTGTCATTCTGAAAATTTATATTCAACATAAATGATCAAATGAGATTTTTTTCCTCTTTTTTTTTGCTTTTACAACAAGGTTTCTGGTTTTTTTTCTACGCATTTGTAGCATTCTCATGTCCTGAGAAGGTACTGAGAAAGCTAAACAGAACTAAGCGAACATAAGCAAATTCAAGAGGGAATTACAAATGGCTGTTGAAAGTGACAGGCTTGGGGAATAAAAGAATTAAAAAGGAAGGGCTAAATTTAAGGTGATCAGTGAAGCTCTCTGAACTTGTGTATTTCAAACTGGACTAATCTGATTTTTTGGGTTCTTATAATCCAGTATTCTGTTTCTACCATAAAATGAACATTTAGGTATGTGCCAGCATAGGTAGTTAGATATTTGTTGGAGTTTTGAGAACATATATTTGTATAATATAATGGGATCTCCAATTTTAATTTCAGTTTCTTTCTGTTGAATATATTGGATACCTTTCTACAAAATTTAATAGAACAGGATGGCAAAATTCTGTATTTCACTGGCATATTGTTACGATCTTCTTTCTGTCACTTTGGAAGCTTTAAAATTTTGATATAATTGGTAAGGTTATGGGAAATTCATTGGTTTTGATTACAGTGAAATTTAGTTAATCATCTTTCAGAAAGCATTGCTACGTAAAAGAGTGGGTTTTCAAACTAAGGCACTAAGGAAGGCATCCAAATTTACTAAATATTGTTTATTCCATAGCCCATAAAATTTTTCAATAAACTTGTTACATGGAATCATAGAATTGTTAAGGTTGGAAAAGGCCTTTAAGACCATAGAATCCAACCGCCAACCCAGAGGCCATGTTCACCACTAAAACATATCCCCAAGTGCCACATCCAGAGATTTTTTGACCATTCCTGAGGATGGTTATTTCACTATTTCTTTGTCAGCCTGTTCCAATGCTTGACTACCCTTTCACCGAAGAAATTTTGCCTACTATCCAATCTAAACTTCCCCTGTAGAAACTTGAGGCCATTCCCTCTTGTCCTGTTGCTTGTGAAATGGGAGAAGAGACCAATCCCCACCTCAGTGCAACCTCCTTTCAGGCAGTTGTAAAGAACAAGGTCTCCTCTGAGCCTCCTTTTCTCCAGCTCCCTCAGAGCTTCTCATACGACTTGTGCTCCAGAGCCTTCAGCATTTTGTTGCTTTTCTCTGGACATGCCTCAGCACCTCAATGTCCTTCTTGTAGTGAAGGGCCTAGGACTAAACACAGGATTGAAGGTGTGCCAAGTACAGAGAGAGGATGATCACTGCCTAGACCTGCTGGCCACACTATTGCTGAAAAAAAGCCAGGATGTCACTGGCTTTCTTTGACACCTGGCCATACTGCTGCCTCATGTTCCATCTCTCAGCAGCAATCCTCGGTCATTTTCTGCCAGGCATCTTCCCAGCCCACTTGTTTCCAAGCCCGTAGCACTGTGTGGGGTTGTTGTGACCCAAGTGCAGGACCTGGCATTTTATTCAACCTCACACAATTGGTCTTGGATAGACCATCAATCCAGCCTGTCCAGATTCTTCTGCAGAGTCTTCCTGCCCTCCAGGAGATCTGCACTCCCACTCAACTTGGTGTCACCTGTAAACTTGCTGTGGGTGTGCTTGATCCCCTCATCCAGATCATAGATAAGGATATAAAAGAGAACTGACCCAGTTTGAGTCATATGAGGTCAGCCCCAGTACTGAGCCCTGGAAAAGCCCACTTGTGACTGGCCACCAGCTGAATTTAACTTTATTCACCACTGCTCTTGGGGTCAACCATCTAGCCCATTTTTAACCCATTGAAGGATGCACCCACACAAGCCATGAGCAGTCATTTTCTCCAAGAGAATGCTGTGGGAGACAATGTCAAAGAATTTATTAAGATCCAGGTAGACTGCATACACAGGCTTTCACTCATCCATTAGACAGGTCACCTTGTCATAGAAGGAGACCAGGTTAGTCAAGCAGGACCTGCCTTTCCTTGACCCATGCTGGCTTGTCCTGATCTTTTGGTTCTCCTGCTCGTGATGTTTGATTGCACTCAAGATGATCTGCTCCATGACCTTCCCTGGCACCTAGGTCAGGCTGACAGAACTGTAGTTCCCCAGATTTTACTTCTTGCTTTTCTTGTAGGTGGGCATCACATTTGCTAGCCTCCAAACATCTGGGATGTCCTGTTAGCCAGGACTGTTAATAAATGATGGAGTGGCTTGGTAAGCTCTGCCACCAGCTCCCTCAGTAACCCTTGGGTGGATTCCATCTGGCCTCACAGACTTATGCAGGTTTATGTGGAGCAGCAGGTCACCGTTTCCTCCTGGATTATGGGATCTTCTTTCTGTTCCTCTTCTCTGTCTTCAAGCTCAGGGAGCTGGTTGCCCTGAGGACTAGTCTTGGTACTAAAGACTGAGGTGAAGAAGTCATAAAGTACTTCAGCCTTTTCCTCATCCTTTGTCACTCTATTTCCCCAGCATAAAGGATGGAGATTCTCCTTATGCCTACTTTTTTTTATCAATATGCTTGTAAAAATATTTTTGTTATTTGTAGTGACAGTAGCCAGATGAAATTCTGATTGGGCTTTGGCCATTTATTTTTCATCATTGTAGTCCTCCTGAGTGAGCTGCCCATTCTTCCAAATCTCATAAATTCTCCTTTTTTTTCCCTAAATTCAAGACACAACTGCCTCTTCTTCCCTGTGACTCATTTTTTTGGCACATGGGGACAGTCTGGTCCTGATTTTATCCCCTTCCCCTTCAAATCTCATGTAAAGCTCTCTCAGTGAGCCCTGCTAAATTTGGATTAAAGATCCTTTTTGCCTTTGAGACAGGTGTATCCTATCTGTTACCAGCAGTCCTGGTGTTGTGTAAACTGATGTGTGATCAAAAAAAAACAAAACTCAGAGACTGAAATCCTCAGAACGTGTGTGTGTCTAACACAGCAGGGGAAACTATTGCTTGTTTCTGCATTAGGACAAGAGTTGCAGAGGATAAAATCTCTGTGTCATGCTGTGTGCTTAGAAGGCTAAATGCATCACTGAAAATTGGGAAGAGAATGCCTATGTAGAAGTAGGTGCTAAAGGAAGGTTAAATGGCTTGATTTTGTGAGGTGCTTGCAGGTTGGTTTTGATAAGCTAGAATTGGTTGGAGATGTTCAAGTAGTTGGATGAGAGTCCTAGAAGTTTAATACCCAGTTTCAAGATTATAAAGGTACTTCAGTGCTTTACATTAGTATTTTTTGGTCTATGAAGAAAGAGCTGGGGGAGGCACTTAAGCTGTAGCTAAGTGCAATAAAGTCACTAAATACTTGCAGTTCCCTTCATTTCTAGTTATGGACCTTCATACTGAATCTTTCACTCTAGATTGACTGTTTCAGTACTGAAAAACCTCAAGTTGTAGAAATGGTTACAAAATCTGTGTTTACCCCTGAGAATCTTAATACTGTTGTTCTCTGTATTACCTTCTTGACCATGCCAATGGATCATGTCAGCTATTCTGGAAAGATGAGCTAGTTTAAACTTCCCTGGAAAATGGTTTGACCACATTTTTTTGGACTTCCTTGAAATAATCTTGAAGAACTTCCACTGCCTGTTTAGAACTTTGCTTGTGCTTGTGTCTGGGTGGAATAACACCAGACTCCAGTACAGACTGGGAGACACGCAACTGGAGAGCAGCTCTGCAGAAAAAGATCTGGAGGTTCTGGTTGGCAGCAGACCGATGGGAGTCAGCAGTGTGCCCAGGCAGTCCAGAGGGCAAACTGTGTCCTGGGGTGTTGGGGCACAGACACATCATCAGTGGAAAGAAAGATCTCGACAGTATGAACGCAGCTTCTACAGGAGACATGGACGAAGGAGCGGGATACAGATTTTGGACTTTGGATTACATGGACTCCCAGTTTATGTTAAAGAATATATTTTATTGTTAAATAATAGAAATGTTTGGTGGTTAAGGACTTTACCCCTCATGACAGTTCTGTATCCCGATTGGTTGGTTTCTGCTGCAATGCAGATATGCCTTATATGGTTGTCCCCCTCCCTTATGTCCCATATATAGGTATGTTACACTCCTATTTCCTATATTTGGTAGTGGATTTGCATCTCCACCTTGGTTCCAGAACTTTCTACTCAGGCTTGACCCCCTTCAATAAACTGCCATTCTGCCTCGCCCGTATCCTATCCTACCTTGTCCTGGTCTGTCCTGTCCTGTCCTGTTTTTCTTATCCTAGCTTGTCTGACGTGCGAATAACTACTTGTGAACAATTTTCTCCTCCATTCTAGTATAAGATATGGATAGAGCAGACCAGGGAAATTCACAGAACGAAATGCTGGTCTGCAGCATGGGAGAAATCAACAAATGCGGCCTTTTAGCACTAAATAGCATAATCCCACAGAACTGAGGCAGATGCCTGAATGTCATGGATCTACTCTGTTTTGTTTGAGTGGACTGGAAAAGAAGTTTCCTTGCGGTTTCCTTACTCCTTAGAGAAGTTTCCTTAGCTGTCCATGGAAAGCATAAAAATGAAAATTATAATCTGAGAGAAAGAACAGCATCAGATTATGATAACCTTTCTGTCTCTTTTACTGGATAAAATAGGAAAGATAAACAAAGATTGTCCTACCAAAACTTGACAATATGGGTATTGTCATATAGTGAGGTATAAAGCTGAAAAGCCAATGAAGAAAATCAAACTACCTTTTTGTTGTTACTATTAATGCTTTGTACTTCAGTTTTGAGACCCAGCTGTGAGGTTTAGCAAGTGTTAATATATTAAATGTAAAGACTTAGGTGATAGGTCAATAGATATGTCATCATTATAGCTTCATATACGTAACCCTATATACATTATGTATATAGGGGCTGATAATAACTTTTATTTACCATAAGATACCTTTTGTACATGTACAGAAAATGGGGGAAGGAGAATTCAACTTAAGTGGCTGTTAGGTAACATCCTTGAATGCTGGTGGAACTATATTTCTTGTAATTGTCTGTTGTATTTGAAATTTCAGTCTTGAGTTTTAAATCAAGAAACATATATTTGCATTTTACTTGCATAATGTGTCTTGAAGTATTTGGCGTGAAAACTCAGTGTCCTTCTGTTTCATAACAAACATCTATCAAAATTGATTTACAGATCCATTAGTACTTAAAAGGTATTTTGAATGCAAAAAGTGGTGTTTGGGGGGCAAGGTTTGAGTCGCTAGAGTTGTTGGGTTTTGTTGTTGTTTTTCAGTCTGTAGATTATTTAAAAAAAAAATACTCAGTCTCTTCACATTGCAAATTAAAGAATAATTTCTAAATTAAATCAACCCAGTACAAAATAACTAAAATGTCATGAAACATTAGGGGGAAGAAGGGCTTTAAAACATAACAATTTTTTTCCCCCAGTTCTTAATGGGTTATGCCAAAGCAGCCCCTCCTAAAAGAACCTTTAAAAAATTGCTTGTTTTCATCACCACTTCATTTTCCACATATTATTAAACTAAATTGCATTGCATGCATGAAAGAGAAAGATATGACTGTAATTCATTGACATAATTCTATGTCAAAGTTCCAAAGTTCCATTAAGAAACAATTCTGTCTTCCCTGTCCACTTTACTTGTCTATCAGAGCACTTCCATTGAAATTAAAGTCTTACAGTCTTACTGTGTACCTTTCAGGGTATTTTATAGTATACAGATTACACTGTTCTCTATTTATTACTGTGCAAAAAATAATTGGAAAAGACATGTTGTCTTGCTTCTTTTCAGCATGACTGTCCATGTAAATATTGCATCCTATTCAGTGGTCTTTAAGTAGTGCACATAACATGACTGAATTTGATCCTAAAGGCAGCAAAGTTCAGCTGCTTTATCATAGCATGGCTTTCCTTTCCTTTTTCCAACCCTTCCCCCTTCTTCATATCAGTACAAAATGACCCTAAACTAGCCGAACACCCAACTTGACAGGATTATTTGAGATAGTGATGTGGTATTAGTTCTTACATCACTCATCTTGTCGGGAGCTAGCATCGGAGTCATGACCAGAAGGCAATAGAGATCAAGAACAGAGAACAGGGAACAAACTCTCCTGTGCTATGATGGCAGTCAGCTTCTGTGATGTTCCCCTGAGGTGTTCAACACATGGCACAGCTGGAAGTATCCTCAGTCTATTGTAAATTACACCAGGTGTCTAAACCAGCATGTGTCCCATCCATAATGATCTAGGGAGGGAGGTTAAAGCTCTCTGTGTCTGTTTTTACTGATTCATACCTGCGAGCTGAGGCAAAAATTATTTCCTTTTTAAGTTTACATTGTTGCTGTTGGACTTGATATGCATATGCACATCTGAACAAAAAAATAGAAATTCTCTAGATGAGAATAATTTGATATGTTTTAATTGGAAATAGGTGAATATATATTAAAGAAAAAAAGAACTAAAAACCACAGAAAATAATTTCAAAACATAAAAATCTCTACATTGCATCGGTTTGGGACAAAACTGCCTCCATGTCAAAGTAGTATATTTGAAACAAACCTGTGCCAAATTTCTTTTTCTGAATTAAAAGGCTTTGTCTGTACAAAGTATATAAAAATGTCAGCCATTGAGTTCTATCAAAATAATGATCAAAATGTCTGCCATTGCAATGCAGCACCACTCATGCTGTTGCCCAGTAACACTGAACAGGAGATGTTTGAAAGCTATATGAAAACCACTGCAATATTGGTTGGCAAAAGCTGGCTATTCTACATTTCAGGGACAGAAACAGTGGTCAAGTTAGAGGTATGCCATTGAACAGCCTATGAAATGAACATAGAAGTTTTCTCAGTGTCTCTGTCAGGAAAAGTAAAAGTATTAAAGTATTTAAGTCTAAATTTTACTTTATGTATACACTAAGCTATTAAAGAACATGAAGACTGTAGTCATACAATATATGTATTTTTTAGAAGAAGAAAAAAAAATGGGGGAAAATAAGCAATCTGGGACTATACTGTGGAATTTCCTCTCCTCTATTTGGGCTCACCTGAAAACAAGCCAATGCTAAAGAGAGCTAAGATTTTCTGCAGCAGACCTCTGTTAACCTTTATTGGAACCATGAAAACATGAATGCCCTTAAGAAAACTATTAAGGTAAACGTGTGAGGGGAGTTAAAGCTGTTTTATATGGCTAGCCAATTATCTTTTCACAGCCATCATTTTCTTGCCATATATTAGAACTCGGTGAACTCCTTAAAATAGATCACGCATTATGTTTTAGCAGGAACTTGTCATCCATCCAAAAATACTTTTTTGATAGAAAAAGGCTCAAAAGATAAATATAAGTCCTTCAGTGTGGCAACACAAGGAAGCAGCCACAGGTATGTTATTAAGCTGTTAAGAAAGACAGAGTTGATACCGATATAAGTGAAAGACCACAGATTTCCTTAGCGGATCCTGACTAGCCAAAGAGAGGGGGCAAACTGATATTATCTGAAAGGGTCAGTGAAGATATATATTTATATCCTGTAGGATTTTCTCTGATTTCTTACAGAACTATAGCCCAAGAAAGAACTCAGAATAGACCTTGTTCACCTTTCATTATAAAAACTGTGGAGAACTAATGTAACTGTCAAGAGGAAAAATACCAGCAGACCTCATGAAACCTAGAAGAAAGTCCCTCAGCAGAGCTGTGGGAGGGGAAGGCTCAAAACCACTAGGAAAAGTCACGTAGAGGATTCCAGGTATCTTTTCAGTCCAGTAGCTCACAAGGCTCTGAGGACATTTGAACCAGGGGTTAATCTTTTCTCCTAATGCAGAATAATGTGTGAAAGAAGAATGTTCTGCTGATCCATGTCTTCATACTTCCTAGCAGAATACTTTGTAAAGCAAAAATTTTTCATCATAACTGGATGGAGGGACTTAATTATCCTACATATCTGGTGGAACTATTAAATCCAGGCCTGAGTTTACTTCTGGCAAATAGATTAGTCTTTCACAAATCAAAGACAAGGTGCTGATCCAAACTCTGGTGGTGCTCCTGGAGACAATTCCATTTCACAGAATCACAAACTATGCTGAGTTGGAAGGGACCTACAAGGATCATTGAGTCCCACTCTTAGCCCTAAACAGGACCATTCCCAAGAATCACACCATGTGCCTGAGATGTCCACACCATGTCCAAATGCTTCTTCAACTCTGTCAGGCTTGGTGCTGAGATCACTTCCCTGGAGAGCCTCTTCCAGTGCCCTTGGGTCCTGTCACGGGTCGCCACAGAGATCAGTGCCTGCCCCTCCTCTCCCTCTCATGAGGAAGTTGTAACTGCAAAAACATCTCCCCTCAGTCTCCTCTTCTCCAGGCTGAACACACCAAGTGCCCTCAGCCACTCCTCACAAAGTTTCGCCTCCAGGCTGTTCACCATCTTCGTTGCCCTCCTTTGGACACTCTCCAATAATTTAATATCTTTCCTATATTGTGGTGCCCCAAACTCCACACAATATTCAAGGTGAGGCCGCCCCAGTGCAGAGCAGAGCGGGACAATCCCCTCCCTCGACCGGCTGGCGATGCTTTGCCTGATGTCCCCCCGGGACAGGGTTGGCCCTCCTGGCTGCCAGGGCACTGCTGACTAATGTTCAACTTGCTATCAACCAGGACCCCCAGGTCCCTTTCCATGGCACTGCTTTCCAGTATCTCAATCCCCAGTCCATAAGTACAAGCAGGATTGCTCCATCCCAGCTGCAGAATTTGACACTCTCCCTTGCTGGAAATTTCCTTACATAATATAATTTTTGGCGTGGAAACAATCTTGTTTCCTTGTTAAGCTACTAGAAAAATAAAGTAAAGAGAAGTCATTTTTCTGTTCACAAGCTGGGTATGTTTCCTGATTAGCTGAAGCTAATCACTAACTCTAAAACTGAACCTTTTTTGAAAAGTGAAGATTTTAGACAGTCAAACAGAGAATAAAGGCTATTTTACAGATGTCTTTTGAAGTGCTATTTGTAAATACAGTTACCCTGTATAGTCCTGATATGTTTTTTGACAGCACTTTTGGGTGCCCATTTTTCTAATAAAGAGGATAGTTTTAAATAACTGAGCAGTGCAAACTTTGGAATACGTGATTGATTTCCACAAGTAAGTAGTTACATGGTTAACCTCGCTTTCTGTGGAGGGTTGCCCTGGGCCTGCTGCTGCATGCCATTCAGTTGCCATCTCGCTCCCCTCCTCAGCTGGCCAGGGGAGAAAATAAAGTTAAAAAGCTCATGGGTTGAGATAGTCACTGACATGGGCAAAACAGATTCCACTTGGGGAAAATGCTTTTATTGCTAATTAAAAGGGAGCAGCACTGTGAGAAGCAAAGGAAAATATGAAAACACCTTCCTGCCACTCACCCCTTCCCTCAGGCTCAGCTTTGCTCCTTCTCTCCTGATTTTTTCAGTCAGATAATCCGTATTAACTTGAGCAGCTTCATTGCAATCAATTATTACTGACCTTCTTCTGCCACTCTCTGCCTTACCGAACAGAAGTTCAAAATTTCTGGGTGTTATTCTCAAGTTTAATGTCAGTTTTGGACCCTGGAACTGCTTTAATGTTTTTCATATGGAAGTACTGTGCAGGATTAGTGCTGAGGTCTTCTAGTACTCGTTGGAATTATGCTGACTTTTGGTAAAGAAACATTCTTCCATTCTAAATAACAGCCTTTGAAACAAAAATGAGCCAGGAAACTTAAAAAAAAAGAAGAAAACAGACTTTGATTAAGTCTTATTTTTGTGGCAAAAATATTAATACATTTTGATGGTCAGCATATTACTAATATAACAAGAGAATGTTAATGTTATGATTTCATAACATAATTACGATTAACAAGAACAGGATAATGCAGAATATTTACTGCAAACTACTTAGAAGGAAAATGAATAATCTGGAAATTTGGGGTATGTTACAATTAGCACAAGAAAAACAGAAATCACTGTGTTGCAAAACAGAACTGTGACCGCACTATCATCTTTGTCATTTTCCCACACTTCACCTCTGTTTTACAATGACTGTAGAATGGAAAAACTCTTTCCAGGGGATTTGCTTTTTCTACCAATGTACCCGATCAAACTTTATTTACTTTTCTTGCGAATCAGACCAGAAGTCAGCCTTCATCATCACCCTGGATATTTTTAGAAAAGATAAATTCATGGCAAGCATTGATCTGAAGGTTTCTCTGGAACCTCTTAGGTTCCAGAATTCATGTATTTACAAACTTTCTAAGCTACAGATTGACTCAGAACCAAAGATCCTACCCTTGAAATGTGTTTGATATCCTTTTTAACACATTTGTGTCATCTGGTCTCACCACATCCTTTGGCAATTCATTTCATAAATCCAATGTTTGTGAAGAAAAAAGATAAAAAGCTTGTTGCAGATTTTTTAACTTTTGACTTCTGTTGGTGTGGGTTTTTTAGTTTTTGGGTTTTTTTTTGTTTGGTCTTGGGTTTTTTTTTGTTTTTTTTTTTTTTTTTCTTTTTTTAAACAATGCAAGATTTAAATTGTCATTTCCTATTTGTGTTCTCTACATCACTCCTGATTTCAAGGATATTTATGAACTTTTTAGTGGTCTCTACTTCTGACCTCACAAATCTCAATCTTTCTTTCTCAAAAGCTAAATAGAGCAGGACTCTTCAGTGATTCTCATTTAGGAGTTATTCCTTATATCCAATGACATATGTAGATTTTTTTTTCCTAAGCTTTTTTCCCCTGGGCTTCTTTTTGTCTATTATAACTATAGGGTAAACTGTAATTACATCACACAATGGGTGTATTGCTAATGCAGGATATGAAAAACTAAAATAATTTCCTCATTCCTTCCAATGCTTTTAACATTGTGATATGTTTGAAAATGATCCATTGTTACTGAAACTTCATTTTATTGTATTAAACAGCATTAAACACCTGTGAATTTCACATCTGCTTATAGCTAGCTTATTTCCTTTGTATCAACAACATTAAGGGATCAATCCTTGTTTGGAGTATACATTTCAAAGGCCAGCTTGTATGCTACTATTTCTTTAAAATCTCTTCACAACTGAAAGAGAATAGAGGAGCCACTATTTTGAACTATAGTTCAGAAAAGCAGTATTATCAGGTGTTTGATTGCTAACAGATATAGTAACTATTCATTGCATGTAGGACGGAAATCTAGATGGAGTACCAGACTTGTATGCTTAGGTAGAAAGAACTTTGCATTCTCACAATGCTTCAATGGTGTTATGAATGACTGAGTATCAGAAGAGAATATGTCCCTGGAAGAAAGCAGATGACTCTTGAGGAATGAGGTCTTATTGGAAAGGCAGACTTAAAAGCTATAAGCAAGATACTTGTTTTTATGTAAGTTGCTTTCCTAAAAGTATAATGCTTTAGTAGGATGAAGATAGTAGAATTGATTGTGTTAAAAAACATGAAAGTATTGAATACAATCTGGATTAAAAGCCAGCAATTGTTCCTTTTTATAGAACAAGAAAAGATAAAACTAGGCGAGAAGCTTTGGATATTGCTTTGATTTTGCAGTCAAACCTGTGTCCTTTTGGGGTTTGGTGGGGGGTTTTTTTGTTGGTTTGGTTTGTTTGTTTGGGTTTTTTGGGTTTTGTTTATTTGTTTGTTTGTTTGTTTTAACTTTGTTTGCTTTTTAAACTTCCTAGTAATTTAGGAGAAGGAAGAGCAAAGATTCAGGAGGTTGTTTTTCCCATAGGGTTTTTGTAGCCTAACTTGTCAAAATGATTATGGCACACAACAAAATTTTTCCCAAATGTCTACTTGTTCTGTCTGTTTATAGAACAATTTCTTTCTACCTGTAAGAAGGGATGAAAAGGAAAAAAGAAAGGGGCCAAAGAAAAAAGAAAAAAAAAACCAAAAAAAAGGTTTGCTAGCTCCATCCTTCCTTGCTGAGAAATTGGATTTTTCATGTAATTGAAAGGTAGAATTCACTCCATTATTTCAGCATTTATGCAATCTGCTCAGGATTTACCCAAATCCAGATGCAAGTCACATTTTAACTCCCTGCTCCAATCTACACACCTTACCAAAAATTTGTGTTTGGATGTGTTTTTCCCTGATTACACTGGAGTACCTCAGAGCAAATATATATAAGTAAGGAATATTATAAAATCTGACTCTATATTCATTCTTCTAAAAATGTAGAATAACAGGGTTATAGTGAGAGGATTATTTAATGAACATTATAATATTAAAAAACCTCTCACTTTCACAACTCGTTTAGAAATTCATAGTAGAAAAGCTGTTTATTTAATATCATTCCTTGATTATTAAAAATATTTTAAACGTTTTTAATTCTTACAAGTCAGACAGGCAGCTGAAAGTTAGGTGCAAGGTTTTGATAGTAGCTAAAATCCTTAGACACTGGCAACAGGCAATGCTCTTCTGAATCAAACTACTAATTTGTGCTGACTACTGCTTCACAGCAAAATCCAAGAAACCCTGCAAGAGACAATTAAGACATAACATTTTCAGAAAAAATTTCCTCTCAACCCTTGACAGTTAGAGGTCAGTCTGGCCTGAAATACAGAGATTTATATCTTTCTCTTGAGTCTGTTACTTTGTACATGGTTAGAGAGCTGAAAATGAAAGTTAGAATTCATTGGAACTGCTCTGTGGGATCAGTTAGAATTCTTAATCATGTTGGCCCAGATCCACAAAAAGATCCATAGAATTTAGGTGTTGAAGGCTAAGTCACATACTCGGTTAAACATTTAGGTGCCTTAAGATCACACTTGCTGCAATTCAAGCTAGTAAATTTCCCTCAGGAATATTTCTTCTGCCCTGATCTTTGAAGGTTTTCGTTATTGGTTTGAGCATCTTGTCATTCTGTATCACAGGCAGAGCTTACAGAACTTGGTTCTAAAACTCCGGACAGAAATGCATGTCAGATCATCTGAAAAATAACAGAAATAATACTATCTTCTATACCTACTCCTGCTATTGAAAGCAATAAGTCTGCAGGTATTGCAAGTGTATGAGCGGTCTATGAGAGGTCTACTTGGAATTACCATCAAGAAATAAACAAAAAAAAAAAGCTGTTTAACAAATTGTTCCTTACAGTAAAGATAACTCTTGTGTTTGGATACAAAAAGATTTGAAATCAGATCCTTCACTGGCTTAAATGGGCAATCTTCCATTTTGTCGCAGGAGACCACTGCAGTTTTGGTTTAGATTAGACAAAACCCAGGGTTTCTCAAATGTTTCAAAATACATTTCCCACAAAAGTTATTTAGCCTCTCATTGTGCCATTCAGTAGCCTTGTTGATAGAAAATTGAACACATCTTAGAGAAAGAGATAGTAAACAGGCTGAAATAGTACTACCCTTCTACCTGTTACAGTAATTGAACATTGCAAATTTTTACACTAATAAAATAATTGCAGAACAGGAAATTTTGTTCCATTTTTGTTTTCATTAAAAGAAAAGTTTCATGGAAGTGAAGTAAGTCTTTGACATGTGGCAGAATGGGGGAGAGTGGATCCTGCTGGAAAATCAACGGTATCTTGTAGTATAGCCTTATCCTAATGTTGCTGAATTTTGGTAACTCTCTAGGCATGGACAGAGTCAAGTTTAGAAAGGAGACATTGTTTATTCTGCACAGGATGTAAGGTGGAAGTGTTCCACAAATCAAACATGCCTGGTAGGAAAAATAAAAAAAAACCTTTATGCTGAAGTTTACATAAGCTCGCCTATCTATATGTGGTTACTGTCTATCTAACACATAGTCATTCAGCTTATGCATCCTTATGCAATACTTCCTACTGCACCTATGGGGGCCTCTTCGGGGATTTTTAGTAGTCTCTGGAGGTCGTTTGGGGAGGTGTCCTCAGTTTCAAATAAAGTTCAGTTTAGGACACGCAGAGCACAAGATTGCCAAATAAGATGTGATCTGCAGCTCCCAAGCCAGGCCTTCTTAAACGATTGCCAAGCAGGACGTAAAATACGAAACTTTCCATAAACAATAAGCAGCATCTGCTAAACACAGCTGATAACACCTACTTGCATTTAAAAGAGGGGTTAAGGGTGAGAATGATACCGTCAGCTTACATTTACAACAGGGATTTCATGTCAAAATTCAAAATTGCCTTGTTGATGACTAGAAGGACCACTGGCAAAATTTTGCAATTGGAAATGCTCATTTCTGCATTTTATTTAAATCATCCTTGCTAATGTTTGGTATGAACATTTTCCCAGACACATTTGTAGTTTATAAAATGCAAAAACAAATAGCACTTTGGTTTTCCTCTTTCATTAAGTTAAAGACTTAACTATTCAAATTTTCACTTATAGTTTATTTTGTACCTGAAACATTAACTGGCATTCAGCTGAGGAAGCAAAAATGTAAACATGCAAATTGTTGTTTGAAAATAATCAGTTTCTTTATAGCTGAAATGCCAAAATAAGCAAAAAATAAGCACAAAAAATTCTTAATTTGCTTATTGTAAGCTTAAAAGTTTTGAAAGCTTGAGATATTGACCAGATAAAGAAGTCAGTTTTTTACATACTTACTGTGATGAAATTACTTTTGAGATCCTTCCCCTTATCACTCATCTTATCTATTTGCTTTAAGGAGAGGTGCTGCAAATCAGAATAATTTATTTATGTAATATTTATTAGCTTGTGGTCTTGTTGAATGTTATATTAAAGGCACCACTGTGAATCTGAATAGCAAATTAGTAACCCATCAAATCTGATATGAATAGGATGCTGACAATTTTCTTCAAATAAACCATGAATTTTAAAACAAAACTCAATATGGTTTAATAGAAGAGGATTGCTAAATTTAATAGTTTGATTATCCAGATGGCATATATATCAGTTCATTTTCTTTACATGAAAAGCATTGACAATAAGAAAAAAGGAGGCTTTCTATATCAAAGTATTTTGGAAAAACTAGGAAATATCATATTTAAATAAGATGGATAAGATGGTAGTGTTACTGAATCCCAAAATAAATCCACCACTATGCTATTATTCACTGTGTTTATTATTGTTACACGTTTCAGATTTGCATTATCTAAAACTTCCTGTCAGTTGCACAAGAAAACATAATTTGAAAGGATGCCTGGATCTTGATATGCAAGAAAATTATGGGTGTCAATTCTTTTGAATTTCAAAAAGCAGTCATTCTCTAAAATCTTCACAAGAAATTCAGTATATGCAATGTTAATTCTTTAACAAAGCATACTGATCATAAAAAGCTGTATATTGTTTTGAAGAGAGATTCTGGAGTGATTACTAAAATGATTGAATAGAGTTTCAACTTTGAAGGTTTCCTGAATTTTCTTGAAATGAAGATTTCAAAATATCTATCTAATAGAGAAGATAAATATTTCACATCTTCAGTACATAACTCAGCAGACACTTGCAAACAGCTTTGTGAGACAGTATAGAATTCCATAACCAATTTTGTTTACTTGTAAAATGAAGCTCTTATGAGATTAATCTCTTTGTTATGATAAGATCATATGGAATCCTGATATATTTGCTAACAAAAATTTGTCTTTGTGATATTTATCAGTGGTTATCTTTATCAAAAAAAAAAAAAAAAAAAAGAAGATAGGAATCTAGGAGGATTTACAACAGTTTTTGAATGCCCTCAAAATACACTGGCAATATAGGTATCAGCCTACAGAATATAAGCACTTTAGAGTCTGGAGCCAAGTTTTGCCAGAGCTTGGTAAACTAGCACAATTAACTTCCAAAAGAGAAGATTCAAAATCAGTAGGTCAGACCAAATACTATGAACAGTTTATACATGTCTCTCCCATCTGCTAGGGATGAGAAGAGTCTTTCCAGTGGGAAATGGAATGGAGAAATTGCAAAAGACAGTGCATTGTTTTGAAAATGAAACAGTATTATTTTACTTCTCTTGACATTTATTCATGAGTAGCTAAATGCTCTGCGTGCCTGAAAGCAAACAAATAGTATATAAAATGAGAATACTTTTCCATTTTAAATTCAGTAACCATTTAATATATAGTACACAATGGAAGAAAGGAATATCACTTTATTTCGGGCCACTTTTCAATCTTTCACTGGCTGTTTAGTATGAGGTAAAAATGACTCCTCTAAAGAAAGTGACCAGGCAGCTAACACGAGCCTTCTTGTGTTACCCCAAAATATCTAAGCAAGTTTTCTTTTTCTTTTTTCTTTTATTTTTTTTCTTAAATATGCAGAACCATTTCTGTCAAAAGTATCTTTATTATGTACTCTTACATAGTTTAAAAATTAATGGCTTCATATTTTCTTTAGGATAGTACAGTGACTGATTCAATGCCTACCATATTTGGGGCATACATTATTCTGACTGTATGTTTTTACCAAGTTTATGAAGAAACATGCACGCTATCAAAGTCATGCCATAGTTAAACAGTTCTACTCCAAGAAGAAAGGTGGTGCGCAAAAGTAGAATCTTCCTTATGCCGAGAATCTTTAATGAAAGAAAATTGTAACACAAATTGCTGCACAGAAACAGAGGTTAGAAATCCATTGAGTGTCTCATCAGGATTTGTTTGGGTTTTTCTTCAATGTACATTGTAATTGTATGTTTCCAATGTAAATTGTATTTTACAAAGTCAAAACTTTAATGAAGGGGTGGGTTGTTCAGTTACTTCATTCAGTAGTGTTATTATCTACAAGAATTTGGTGATTGGAAATTTATAAGTCTAAAGGTAAATTTGTTAAGCTTACCAAATTTTCAACATATTAAAGAGACATTAGTAATTCTATCTGTGTGCTTGTGGAGGATTTCCTTTGAGCCTGGAGAATTTGTCATTTGCATAGTATATGGAAAGTTCCTGAATCCTAGAAAGTCTGCTGATATTTGTAGGCTTCCTAGTTTCATGTAAGTGTCCAGTGTGCATTGACGTTCATAGAAAGTTCATGATTTCAGAATAAACATTGGGGTCCATTGTTTATAGTAATAGCTTTTATTTATCAACGTGCTGCAAACTGAGTTTTTATTTGTTTTTCAGATAGGATGGTATGGGTAAGCCATTTTCTTGTCTACAGTGGAATAGTAAATTTTATTGTTATTTGAATAGTAGTACTATACATTACCTGTATAAAATATTTTTTTTTCTCTGAAATAGTGACTTATCCTAGTCACTTCTTATCACAGCAAAAGGCTTACCACATGCTTTAAAAGTGTCACTGTGATAATTTTCTCTTCCTAATGCTACACAGTCATTGTCAACTTCTTTCAAGGGAATAAATCATTATGAAAAACAGCTTGCTTTAAGTTTGCCTATATATTTTGAGTACTTTCTACTTTTATACTTTTCAGTTTAAAGCATGTGTCATACAAAACCAGAAATAATTAGGGTTTTTTTATCCTCTGCTTCTGAAAAATAACTTGGAAGTACAGTGAAATTTACTCATAAATTATCAGACTTTGCAGTTGAAAGTCTATATAATGTGGAATTAGACCAGGATCCATTCCTGAGTGTGGTGAGCTGTAAAACAAGGAGATACTTTGATCACAGAAACCCCAACATATGAAATTATTCACAAGTGCTTATTATATGTTAAACTCTCTCCAAATTGTAATTCAAACTTTGTTCCAAATTTAGAAACTCCATAATGAGCACAGTAGCAGCAAAAGGTATTTTTCCAGTTTTACAGTCACTTTGAAGCTCTGACAGCTGCTGTTAGCTTATGTGTTTGTGTGTGATTTTTACTAATCACGTTGCTAAGGTAGTTGTGTGGCTCTTAACTGATGAAAAACTAATGTTATTTGGTTCCTTGCCTGTTTCTTTAGGAAACCCTCTGGCTGAAGTGCAAGAGTACTAATCTGCTTGGATAAGATAGAAGATATTGCAGGAAAGATACAATGAAATAATATATTACAAGTCTACTTTAGTGTGTATTTTGTGAATATCAATTAAATTATTTAAAACCTGCTTGGTGGAGTGATGAGCACTAGGTAAAGGCCAAAAGCAACCTATACGTTGTATATCTGTACAGGTTTAGAAAAAGCACAGACTTCCATCTTTCTATGGTTTCAGAATATGAACAAAAAAAAAAATAAAATAAAAAAGGAGTTTGTGTGTGAGGTTTATGTTTTACCTTTTCAGGACTTTCCTGTGAAAAAGGACACAAGTGAGGACAATAGAGGTCAGTGTCAGGTTGTGTGGAGGAGGTGGCACATGTGAGACCAAGATGAGGAAAAGGTAGGGATTATAGCAGGAGTATCTGCAGGGTAAGATATCTGACCATACAGCAGGAGGCATTAGACAATTGCTATGGCAGCCCAGCCATGGTGGGAGGGAAGATAGATGGCTGTAGAAGAGCACCTGGGAGGACGTACCTCTCTGTGTAACAACTGTTTTGAATTGGAGCCCAAGGTCATGGATGGCTCACATACACTGAACTGCTACACAAATGTCCCCAGGCATATACTGTTATTTCTTTGTGCTTTCAGAAATGCTATAGTCCTACCAGGCTTCTGCGTTTTCCTTTCTCACAGCTAGGTCACAGGGCCTATGAAGAAAAGTCACTGTATTTTTGGATCAAATCAAGTCTAGCTAAAAAAAGGCAAGGTTAACTGAGCTACAACTGTTGCACACTCATTACAGTGAGAAGGGACAAAAAAGGAGTATATAAACTCTGACCCTGACTGCTTTATTTCTTCTTGTAGATTGTTCTGTAGAGCTCTTTTGTGTGAGTGGCTTATCCAGTACTTGAAAATACCACCTTTCACATTTAGCTAAAGTGGAATTGCTTCAGGGTCTTGTGTATACAGGATTTACTGAGGAGTCTGTTTTCTACAACTTACAGTAATGCACAGTGACAAGTAGGAAAAGAGAAAAATCTTATGTATTTGAGTTGTGACATACAAGAACATACAAGGGAGAAGCTGTCACTTTTGTACTGGCTGGTAAATCTAAAGCTGTGAAGCCATGTTTTGGTTGTTTTTTTTTTTTGGTTGGTTGTTTTTTTTTTTTCTTTGTTGTTGTTGTTGTTGTTGTTGTTTTTTGTTGTTGTTGTTGGGTTTTTTTCTCCCCTCTTTTTATTTTCTTTTCATGAGAGTAATTTCTATGAATTGCCAGTCTAATTATTTAATTTTTTACTCCCAGGAAAAAATATCATTTTTTTATTGTAAACCAATTTGCTCTGAGGTGAGCTGGGAAGTACTTGAGATGAGGAAGGTTTTGGAATTATAAACAATGACCTTCTATCGTGACTACTGGATTAGAAGGAAAAATATGGAAGTAGTGTGTTAATCTGTGCTTTAATCTGCAAAATCATAAAAGTCACAAAACACCAGATTTGTTTTCATTGTAAAGGAAAAAGGATTACAGTCTAGTGATTCAGTTCTGCTGAAGAAACTTCCCCCTCATGGCAACTCTATGTACACTAGATCCTAGGTTTTTGTGACATTTTTTTAGGGTATGTATGTCAGGTTTAAAGACTGACAAAGTGTTTTTAATGTTGCTTCATAAAAGTCCTCATTTTTGTTAACCAGAGGAATTTACATGAAAGTCTCTCATGGACTGTCCAATTGCATGTCTCCTTTGGCAATTCCCATTCATCACTGTGTTTCTTAAAAAGCCTGGAAATGATAAATGCATCACTCCCTGGTGATGTGAGTTCCTGTGCTGGTAGGAGTTACACACCTAGGCTGAAAGCCACTGTTTTGTCTAGGGAGATAGTAAAATAGAAATATAAAGATGAATTAAAAGAACTAGTGCTTTAGTTCCTCCCTGAAATCTGTTTCTCTTTTTGTCTCTGTAGTAAAGATTGTTCAAGACTCAGCACAGTAGCGAACAGTATATTCCTGGAAGGCTGTGAATTTCTGTATGGCATGCAGTAAACCTAATCATCACTCTTGTTTGACTTGAGGTCAGGCTATTTTAAGGATTAGATGGAAATTTGCTCCTCTCTGGCCTCAGCTGAGCTCATCTTATGTTACAATTTCAAGGACTGCTGTTGCCAGCTGAATTGCATTGTTCATGCCATTTTGCGCCAAGACAAATACAACCTATATGCTGGTAATGTGTGGATAAGACAGGACTGTGCTCACACACATAGGTTAACATCTCAGTTGTCAAAAGTCCCCATGAAATACATTTTTTTTTTTCCAATTGCAAGCCAGAACTCTGAACCAGAAGCTACGTTAAAGCATTCAAAGGCATAGAAACAGAAAAATCCCTGTGTTTTTCTTGATGTTCTGCTCCAGTACTTGCAGTTCATTACTGTTCACTACAGAGTCATAAGACATTAATAAAAGCCCTATACAAAGGAAACATTACTTGATCCTTAGTATGGCTCATAGGAGTTAAGCTTTTTATATTGCAGCAAAGGCCAATCTTATGAGAAACTTGTACTCTCAGTGTCATACAAAATTTTTTTCTGTGCTACAAGGAAATTTTGTATGTCAGTGGCCTAAATATATGACATTGTATAAGACTTTGGCAAGCTAATTGCTTATTACAGAGGAATTTAAAATGAATGTTTAATGAATGAACACTGCCTGCTTAAACATCAGCTTATGGCATTGTAAATCAAGGTTACTGCGCTTAGGTCATGCAAGATTAGGAACTGTAAAAGTGACCCTCTATCTCAGTGAAATAATAATTTTAATTTTAAATTGTTTTAATTGAAATGTGGGTTATGGGCTGAAAGAATTAAGGACCTGCAGGCTTCACACCCATTGTGCAGGAAAGGGGAAGTTATGAGTATATGAGCATATGGATTAAGTCCCAGGCAACCTGGTGATCTCACAACTGACCTTGCTTTGAGCAGGAGGTTGGGCAAGAGACCTCCTGAAGTCCCTTTCAGATTGAATTATTCAGTCTTTCTATAATTCTGTAATGTCAAATAAAGTCCAGAAACAGCGCTCATAAGAAAGCTGAAATCCTTCAGTGATATTCTTTCAAGATATGCTTATAAGTAATCTGAAAACATATTTTTTATTTGTAACATTTTTTCTCAGTCCTGAAAGTAGTCTAGCAGTCTAATGTCTATATTCATATAGATAATATTTATGTCTTCTGAATTGATGACAAAGCATTTAGATATAGGAAAACCTGCAATCATTCACAAAAAAAAAAAAAAAAAGAAAAAAAAGCATCACAGGAACCCATTATATCACCAAGCTCATGGTTTATCCCCTCCATCTGTAAAGATTATATTAAAATCTAAGCTGTGCAGAAACTTGTATTTTCTGTGAGGTTGCTTTTCCTAGTGAGATTAGTTTATTTTTTCCCATTTTATACTACACTAATCTTAATAAGATAAATAAATAAATAAGTGCCATATTTGGGGACTTGATAGTGCTTTGCAATTTCTTGCCATGCTGTACTTGTTCTGGTGTTGACAAAGGAAAATAAGTAGATTCTATGCTGCTCACATCTAGATTACTATGCACTTTACATAGACCTAAAATTAGTCACTGAATAAATACAGCAAGTAAAGGAAATAATAAATGGGCAATCCTAAACTGCAATATTTCTTCCAGTTCTTATCTTTACAAATAAACATATTCAGCTTTTATTTTTTTTCAAGTGTTCAATCCATTTAGGCAAATAATATTTAACTCATGAAGGAGAAACAGAATGATACTCACCATATATGTGTCTGTGGGTGTGTGGGTGGGTGTGTGTGAGTGTGTAGGGGGGAAGGGTTGTCGTACTCTTCCGGCAGATTTTGGAGAAAGCAAACAGTTGCTGCTTATCCTTTTATAGGTATATCACCATATACAAACTCCACATTAATATTCTGCCAGATGGACAAGGTACTTCAATACATCGTTACTGTGAATTATAATCAAAATACAAGTAGACAAACATGAGCTAATATTGATCTAGATAGTGCTTGGGTAAAGATAGTATGGTTTGCATATGAGGGTCCAGTCCTGCATCCCTAGTGCAGAGGAACCACAGAGTTTTAATGACTCCTACTAGCAGTTAGTTGTGGTGACCAGAGAAGGAAGAAAAGGGTAGGCATTTAGAGGCAAAGTAAGCATTTGCGTCACCTTTCTCTTTGTATGATGTAACTTTATGACAATAGCTAGCATGTCAATTTACCATCATATTAGCCACATTATTGGGATTTTTAAATTCTTCAGTGAAATCAAGTGTAGTTTCAAAGCTACATCTTGAAAATTGTGACTATAGAAGTTATCTGAGATAATCAAATTCAGTGTAAAGGGGAAACACCTCTGTAAAAGAAAAAAGGAAACTATGGATAGGGGTTTTTTATCCTCTTTAAAGTCTAATTAGAGCAATATTTCAAAGACAGGGAGAACTTTTTGGATAGAGATTTAATCTATATTATTTTAAAGATTTACCTCCTTTTTCGTTTTCAAGGATGACTTATCAACACTAAAGGAGAGATACTTGCCTTCCCTGCCTCAATATAAAAAAACAATAACAACAAAAAAAACAACAACAAAAACATACACACACAAAACCCCAACACTAAAATATCCCTTCACTCCAAAATCAAGTAAATCCAACAGATCTGGCAGAGCTGACTAACTTCCCTCTGGACCTGAATTTCAAAGCAGACCTTGTTTGCTATAATATACAAACCAGGTTTTCTTAAAGGAAAGAGAAATTAGTCCAACAGTGGATCTCAATTTCCTTCACTAGTCCTTTCTAGGTTGTAAATCTGTGTGAAGATATAGGCATGAAAAAATATCTGCAGATTCTTGAACCAAAAGGAAAAGAAATGAAGCACAAAATATAGACAGTATACCGATAAACAGTATTGACATTGTGTTTCCTGTACTATTTTCACTACTCCTTGCACCCTACCTCCCACCTTGTTATGTCAATGAACCAAAAATGCGTTTGTGAAATACATTTGAAACTACAAGTTATTGCCAGTTACAGGGTAAAGAAGGAAAATAGCGGGCAACAAGAGAGAGCAAGATGACATGATTTGAAAAACAAGTAGGGGTGTTTGAAAGAGCATGGAAATGAGCAAGAGATAGCAAATGCCAAAACACTGCTTTAAAATACTGCACACAGCAAAAACCCCAAATCCCTGCATGTTCAACGGTTATTAGCCAATGTGTTTTTTCCCCACTTGTGATTCCAGATTAAATTTTTGCCAGAACCAAAAAAAAATCTATCAGATTCATGATTTTGATATCATTACTCCAACCAGTTTTACTGACCATAAATTAGACTACATTAACTGACAAGTTAGGTGCAGCTTAATAGAGTGTTTACCTTGACTTTAAATTGAAGAAAGTGCGAAATAAATAATTATTTCAGCTGAGAGGAAAACCTGTCATGGAGTTAAAAAGTAGTATAGAAGAATGGGCTTCTAGAAAAACATCCATGAGCAAATGCAACGAAGAGAAAATGCAACCAAGCGAAAATTAAAGTTTTCAATGAGAAGAAGCAATTTTCAGTTAAAAGTATCAACCATGTAGCACCATAGCTAGAAAACCATTATGTCTTCTGTAGGTGAAGAAAGACCATAATAAAATGAGGTAACTTACTGTTTTCTGCTTTTCAAGCAAAGATTGGTCGGTGTTCTTGACAATATCTTACTTTGCTAGACTTTATGGCAAAGAACAATTTCAGACATATCTTCCAAGTAGTAGAGCTCCTGATCAGTGTATCTGAACATTCAAAAACTGAAAATTTAGTATTTTCCTTTATTTTGAGAGAGAAGATTCTCTCCGTGGTAGAGGAGAGTAGAAACTTCTTAACAAAATTTTGTGATACTGCACAGGATAACAGTATAAAGGATAATAAAAATATTTCCATAAATGTAGATTAAATAAGCCACCTTCTAGTGATTGGTTTAAAACCACATGGAACCTTACTAAGGTTTACGTTATGGCAACATTAACAGCAGTGAAAGTACTTTCTTAGTCATAAGGTTAATTGCTCTCAACTACATTTTTTTATAATTCTTTCCATTCCATTAATATTGTGTACCTTACAGAGAGTAAAAAAGTATTGTTAGCTTTGAACACAATTTTTCATAAAGATTCCACCTTCGAGTTGGGTGCAAAACAGCCCTTTGCCATTCCTTAGTACATGTTTCTATTAGATGTAAAGTCTTGGGCTTATTTTTCCTACCATCTGAAGAGTTACATTTAGACTGAAGGAAGGAAATGAAGTTGGAAAAAATATGCAGTCCAGCATAATAAAAGAAGATTGGCACAAAACTCTTACATAAATAACAATCTAACAGTGATCTAGGGAATGGCAATATAATATTTTAAAATGACAGGACAGTGACTAGGTCTTATCTGCAGGTAAGTAGAATATGGCTAAGTGAGTCAGCAGGGTTTTTTTTTAATGTTCAGAACTGTACTGCCAACTTGATAAGCTTTCT
>JAWWTY010000077.1:70884551-70894901 GCA_035222235.1 Margarornis squamiger | reverse complement strand
AGTAGAATATGGCTAAGTGAGTCAGCAGGGTTTTTTTTTAATGTTCAGAACTGTACTGCCAACTTGATAAGCTTTCTACAAATGCAAGCAGTGAGTCACTCAGCTGCTTTAGTTCTAGCACAAGCACAAAACTGTTATGCACAGCAGACTCATTTTTTACTGTGTAGTCTGGCAATGTTAGACCTCATAATCTATTTCAAACAAATTATCTTGTGTTGGAATCTTTCAGATTTTTCATTAGTTGTATACTAAGCTGGAAAATATGTTCTAATTTCTCCAAGGGAGAAATTCTTCTTAAGCAACTGTTCTTGAATTTAAGATCTGGATCCTATTCCCAACTTTGATATGTTACAATGTGTATTCTTATCTCTAAAATTTCTGGTGAAGTGCTGTGAAGTATTTATTACATTTTCGTTGAAAAACCAGAGTGTGTGAAACACAGGTGTTCACCTATCAGTCTTGCCTAAATATCTTTAGTAAATGTGATGGTCCAATAGTCCATTCTTATCCCATTTCTTGTGTTCCTGTATTCAGTTAAGCAAGTTACTTTTACTTAAATTTTCAAAAATACTCAGTTGTTAAAGATTAGACTCAGCTCCAGATTCTCTGGAGTTTAGCTGCCTTACATGTAGGTGTCAGCTTCTTCACTTGGTGTCTAAGACCCAGTATAGTAAGTGGACATCTAGTCAATACAGTCAACAGACTATAGAAAGGTACTCAGGTGAACCAATGTAGGTGGCTACTTTAAGATTAATGGATAGCTCTTGGCACTCTTGCCTGTATTGACTAAACTGAATAAATACGATGGGGTTCATCTCTCTGAATGTGTAGCTAATCGCACCCTAAAAGCAACAATAAGAAATCAGGAAACTTCTGTGTGTTAACAGAAATAAACTCAGACACCGTATCCTGTCCCTGCCCCCAAATATTATTTAGCCACTTGAAACGTGACCCTGCCTCTTTCTTTTTTACTGTATACTGACTGTTAAAGAATGATGTACTTGGATCAGGTGTCTAGTTTGAGTTAAGTATTTTACGTGTGAGTACCACTGAATAATTTTGCTTCTGTATCTGGAGGTTTCTTCTGAACTAAAGCATTCCCAGAGAACACTGCTTCCAGCTGGACAACCAGGTTCTTTAACAAATAAGTTTCTTAAACTATTTTTGCTCCACATTTGCCTGTTTAAAGTGGAAATAATAGCACAGTGCTTTTTCAACAGTTTGAATTCTCACTTTATATAATAGGACATTTCTCCTATATCTGTCTTTTAGAGTGTACAAGTAAAGTTTCCATCATCTGAGGTCTCTAATTACTCATAAGACCTTGAAAATTTTATAAATTATAAAGAATAACTGGCTGAACTTTACATATTATGTATAAGGAAATTGTTCTGGCAAGAAAAAATTACTGTAGTCTGCAGTAGCTCCCAAGTGTCAATTAAATACAGTCAGGCATAGTAAGTCTCACACAGTCCTGGATATTCATAATATAGTAAACTAGAATCTTGGCTACTTAGAGATTAGGAGGAGTGATCATAAAGTTATGAGATATTTTTGAGATATTAATTTAAATTTTTGCTTTGCCACAGAGATCCCTGTGTCTAGGGGAAGTCTCTGATGAGAAGTCTATACAAAGGATTCTGACAGAAGCTGAATAACAAAATTACCTTTTTTGTACTTCTGTTCTTCAGACACAGGTTTAGCTGCTTCTTAATCTTGCAGAAACTGAGCCACCCAAAATGCTGAACTTTTCTCAGTGACTTTTGTAAGCAAGAGTTAATTTCCAGTATTTGAAGACTTCTGGGTGTTCAGACCAATCAGTAATAAGAATAATAATTAAAATTATTAATATATAATTCTATATATTAATATATAATATAATAGTATGTTACTTGCAGTATACTTGTCTAAAGAAAGAAAATGTCAGTGGAGGCCCAGAAAAAGAAAAGATCTCTGAGAAATTATAGAGAGATAGTATAAGCATGGAAGGGAAAAATCTGATATATAACACACAAAAAAATAGATAATATTACTAGAATCACAGAATCATTTATATTGGAAAAGATCTCTACGATCATTGAGTCCAACGTTCAGCCAAACACCTTGTCAAGGAGAACGGTCTTATGAATAACGGAATAAACAGCATGAAACAGTTTGTTGAGACCTGGAGAGGAAGACCATCAAGTTGTGAGCTATCTGAAGAAGAAGAAATATTTGGACTCTCTTTAATGTTCTGATGGATCCCAATGCTGTTATATGTTTAAATGTTCATACATGTAAAGTTTAATATATTACATTATACAGAATTGTTTCCCTAGTTCTCCCTCATGTTCTCCCTGGTTTTTCATTGGTCAGGATTTCCTGCAGTGCAGTCCTACCATTTATGGTTATCACCTCCCCAATTTTCCTTTTATGATTGTTGTTCCTCCCTATCTCACCATATTTGTATGACGATGTGCATGCTCCTCCCAATCTCCACCCAAGTTCTGGAACCTTCCCACAACCCTCTGTATAAACCTGAGTCTCATTTGAATAAACTGCCATTCCTTTTTAACACCCTCAGATTGGAGCGAGCCTTCCTTCTTCATCCCTTCAGGATCTTGGCAGACCATGACACTAAGTGCTACGTCCAGTCATTTCTTGAACACCTCCAGGGATGGTGACTCCATCACCTCCCTAGACAGTCCATTTCAATGTTTAAAAACCCTTTCCATAAAGAAATTCCTTCTGATGTCCAGCCTGAACCTTCCCTGGCATAGCTGGAGACTATGTGCTCTTGTCCTGTTGCTAGTTTCCTGGGAGATTGGTTGACCTCCACCAGAAAGGGAAAGAAATATCATAGGAAAGAGTTTCCTATCACAACATGCAAATCTTCTCTGTCAAAATGCAAATAAGAGGTATGTCAATAAAATAACCTTGAGATATATATAAGCAAATAAAGGAACAATGAAATGTAATATAACTTATTTAAATATGCTGTCAACAAACAACCCTTCCCCTGTCCACTTGAACTCCTCATATATTTATACTTAATGCTGCTTATTATTTTGTCTTCCTCAAAGAGTTCCGATGCATATTATTGAAAATACAAAGAGAAAGTAAGCAGAAAAGCTAAATTTTATAGTACTGAAACCCCCGACTTGAAATCTAAATTATTTGGAGAAAGTATAATAAAAATGTTACTTTAGCAGAGTCCAGAACATGATGCTTAACTATTCACTGCCATTATGAAACTTCTGCTCATAAAGGAAACGATCCTTTCCATATGAGTTAAATCAGAAGGGAATAATTTCTTTATACTGTCTAGATGCAGAATCTTAGACAAGAAGATGAATTGTTGGTTCTGATTTTCTTTGTAGCTTTAAAATGAAATGCTAATACTAAATGCTTCTAATTATTTTCATCAAGTCTTTTTTTTACAAAGGAGATCCAAATTGTTTGTTTCATTCCCTTTCTGCAAAATTGAAATATGTAAAGCCTAAGAGACTTACTTTTCACAAACACTTTGAAGCCTGGGGTTAGATTTGGGAGCCAAGCCAGCTGAATATGCTTGTCAGCTAGCCAGCATTGCCTCTCTGACAAGTTGAGTACCAAAGATGTACTAATGTTCTTCAACTTAATGACATCAGAGGCATTGAATTGATGGCAGTGTATTTGAAAGGCTAGATATGTTTATAGTGAATTTATGCTAATTGAAATATGTGAAATCTTCCTTTTCCACTTTTTACTGAACTGTGCTTTTGCTGCATCTATACTATATGCTTAGTCTAAACTATACAAATATCTTCTTTTATTTTTCTTTGTGTTGGGAGCATTATAAATTGCTTTTTTTCTGTAATGGGGGATTAAGTCGGGGGAAATGCAGATCACAATCTCTGAAGCCTTTCTATGAAGCATTTTATTAATTAAATGGCTATTATAATTCTAATCAGGCTGTTATTATTAATAAAAGGTGAGTATTCACACAGTATAGTCATTTATTCCCTACCTCACTCTCATCTTGTTTCATAGTTACTTGGAGCTGCAGTTTGGGATCAAGCCCAGCTCTTTCGTCAGAAGCAGGGGGACATATTAATGTCACTTGGCTTTTAGGTAGGAGTTGTAATGTTTATTTCATCAGGTGTTTATGTAATGCTGTAATCTTTCTCTGCACAAAGAAGCTATTGCAGTCTTGGATGTGGCCTGAGTTACACGGCCTGTTCTTCATGCCAAGTGTGTTTTGGTGCCCTTCTACAGAATCAACAAACTTGTGCTATCCTGACGTTATTGATCCTTGCATATTCAGCGGACTTCTAGTTGCCAGATCTTGTCCATGAGCACACAATCCCTACTCAACATGCACTGTTCCTATTTATAGCCATCTGTTTCCTGGTAAATATTTCTCCATCCAAACCTACTGAAACTTATGAAAGCTATTCATACAAACTGACGTAAAGGGGTCTTACTGACAGTAGGAATCCTACATCTTTCTAGTGGTTTTGCCTGGCTTTTGTGTAAATCTCAAAAATAATTGACTCTCATTAAACTTCATAAAACTGTTCTCCAGTTCCAAGTGGTACTGTCAGAGTACTTACCGGTACATTCTCTAAGTTCTCTTCCTATACAGTTGCACAGATTCCTTTCTGACTTTCTGCTCCTGCAAGTGAGTCTAAATAATTTCTCAAAGATGTAGCTGCAAATACCCTTCAAAGATAATTCACTTTTTTCCTAGATATCTCCTGCCTTTACAGAGCCAATGAATACACGCTCCATTCTGTCAAATTCCATAATATTTTCCTCAATATATCTTTTTTTCTCTCTTTTGACATATCTGTCTCTCTCTACCATGCTTATTTTTTTCCACTCAGGTTTACATCATGTCCCTCAACACATACTGTTTTGGTGCTTCATATATTGGTGTTAAGTGCCGTGGAGTGCAGATAGAAGCAGGTCAGCCATTGCATGGGAAGATCCTTCATATTTAGACTGCAACTGACCATTGCAACAAGGAGATCTAGTGTGTTACTAAACCCATCAGGGAACAATTAAAAATTAAGATTCCATATATCCTAGAAACACATAAAATAATTTTTTGTGCCCCCAGAATGCTCAATAAACAGTTAGATTGTTTGTGTTATTACCTCTAGTCTGTAGCGCACAGAGCGTCATTACACGTAGAGCGCTTTATGGCAGTTAAAACAGAATAATTGTTGCTAAAGTGATGCAAGACAAGTATTGTTTTTAGGAAATGCAGTAAAATGTATCCACTACTCAAGCAATACCTGTTCAAGCAAATGTGTAATAATAGTTTAGTGTGTTTGAAATATGTCTATCCTCAAGGCTTTAGCAGCCATACATTGCAAATATAGGACAGACAAAAAACATATTTACTGTTCTTACCCTTCTGATAATTAAAAAATATGTTTCTCAGGAACCAGCTCACTGTGAGGGTAGTCACTGCAAGCTCTTGGGATATTTATCAAACAATAACATCTCATATTCAAGCACCTCAGTAACTCTTGCAATTAGGAACCTTTTAAAAATAATGAGATATTGCAGCTGTTGCAAGCACTAGAACTTGGAAATCTATTACACGGAGAAGCTTCAGGGTGAGAAAAATGGAGGCATGATAAATATAATGGCTTTGAAGCAGTAACACATTTGTATTTGCCCAATTACTTTAAAGAAACATATGTAAAACTGTTGAGTTTGAGTTTCTTATTGTTACAAAACTTTAAATTTAGATTTTTTTTTCTTAAAGAATTCTTGCATGAAAACTGAGTACTCTTGTAAGTATCAGAACTGTTAATCTAGGAAAGCTGAAATCTATTCACAGAAAGGAATAGATCAGACACTAGCATTTGACATGCTAATTGACAAATAGTAGTGACATTACAGATTCATCTTTAATGTCATTCCCTGTTCTTGTAAATTGTCATTGTTCTCTTGAAATCAGTGTCAACTGAGTTTTCATATATCTTCAGTCCTTGACAAATTTCTAAAAGGTATAAATGTGGTATTTTAACTTGAAAAAAGACTCTGCACAGACATGATGCCTAAATAAGAAACACTCTAAAAAGGATGGTAACTTGGGACATCTAGCTTTTATTACAAAAGTGAATGATCGTAATGACTGTGAGGATGTTTTCCTGTTTTAAATGTTGAACCAGAACCATTTAATATTTCTCTGTGGTAATTAAAAATTCAGATAAGCAAACTTTCCTGCAGAGTTTCTCTAGTAGGCAACATCTGAAAATGTCTACCCATGTTCTGGTGGAAAAAGAAATAAAAACCAACTTCTTTGGATTTAAGATTTGCTCTGATTTTAGAGTAAAATAAAACATTTGGCTTTTATCCAAAAGTGTAATGGCTAACTCAAAATTTGTAATATGCTACTATCATCTGGACTTTATTGTATGATGCAATGAGAAAAAAAAAAAAAAAACCAAACAAACAAACAAAAAAAAAACAAAACAAAACAAAAAAACAAAACAAGACAAAACAAAAAAACAACCAAAAACAAAAAACCAACCAACCAAACAAAAAACCCCAAACAAACAAAAAAACCCGTTTAGACTGAGGATGTCTTCTGCTGGGTTTTTTTTTTTCCTCCATACATAATAAATAAGAATTTTTCAGAACAATGGATGGTGTAGAATCCTGTCCCTGATGAATTCAGTAGCAGTCATTAAAAGCCAGCTTTTTACCTCCTATGTTCATCTATTTCTAGAAAGAGTTTTATGCTGAAATTAAATTAGCTTCCTGCACTTTGAGTTAATATCCCTGAGAGCTTCTACACATTCCTTCCACGTTTAACCTTGTGCCTCATAGGATCTTATCCTATTCATTTTAACCAGTAGAGATTAGCTCTAACAATTGGGATTCCACATTCAGGCATCTTATAGGCAGAATAAAGTTTTGTCCTAAAGTTTTATACCATTATCAAAGCAATTTCAACTTAAAATTTTTCTGTGCTGTAGTTGGCTCAGTATTTGGTTCCTTCATTACAGATTTAAGGAGAAAAACACAGTTAAAATAATGAAATTATGGTTTAGCAAGGAACTCCATCTAAAGAGTCCTATTCCATCCTTGCAAAAAAATACAGCTATTTTCCATAATCCTTGATTTTACTAGAGAGTTTTATTTTGCTTAAAGAATTGAATACTTAGTTGTATACCTTAGAAAAATATAGAAAAAAGTGAAGTAATTTTTAAGTAATCTGTTATAAAATCTTTTAACTATCTGACAGTTCTGAACATTGACTTTGCATAGTTAAAGTTAAAATTTTATTTAATGCCCTGAATACATATAGTTTTTGCTTGTCATCTAAAATCTGTGATATCTAAACTCTACAAAGAGGCTGCACATACTGCCTGTTCTTGTAAACGTCATTTTACTATAGGCTCAAGTATAGGCAGATCAAAACAGTAGTTTTGTGAAAGTAATGCTTGTAGCATTGCTCTCTATTGAGGAATTGATCGTATTAGCTCTTTCTCGCCTAGAATTCATGAATATAATATTTCTGAATAGGTGGCATGGATTTTGAAAATTCTCTATTTAGAAATGTAAAATAGTGTTTTAAATGAGTTAGGTTACTTAGAGGCTTTATGTGAATTCTTATCAAACCAGCACAGGGAAATCTTTTCACTTTTATAATAAAAGAGTTTGATAACTTTTTTTTATTTTTATTTTTAGTGTGTGTACTGGACCTGTTATGGTGGGTTGGCCTTGACTGAATGTCAGTACCCAACAAGATCACTCCCCTCCTCAGCTGGACAGGGGAGAAAAAACATAACAAAAGGCTCCTTGGTCAAGATAAGGATGGGGAGATGTCACTCACTGATTACTGTTACAGGCAAAACAGACTCGACTTTGGGATTTTTTTTTTTTTTTAACTTATTACCAATCAAATCAGTGTAGGGTAATGATAAAAAGAAAATTAAATCCACCTTCTCCCCACCCATCCTTCTTCTGGGGCTCAACTTCAAATTTTCTTTTCGTCTTTCCTGTGAGGAGCCAAAACTACTGAGAAGACAAGAAATGCAGGAAAAGTTAATGAAAAGGTTAGTGATATTGTCAGAAGGAGGGATATAGACAAAACATAATTATATAATAAATGTATGTAGCAAAAAAAGAATATGGTGGCATTGGGGATAAAGTACCAATAAGGCAGGTAAAGAGCAGAGACTTGAAGATTTAGAATGAAGGATGGAAGTATGATAGGTAACTCAGCTTTGCCTTTAGGTTGTTGATAACATTAACTCTGTCATTGATGATATAAATTCACAGATGTTTTATAAAAGCAGTAAGATAGAGGCTAACCAGAAAATAACTGCTGGAGGTTAATCTGGAAATAATAAATCTCTAAGATGGGAAGAAGGTGAAAGATAAGTAGATACAATAATGTTCTGCATTCCACACATATACAGCTATTGTGATATTGTAAGTGTGGTTTATTTATGTCAACTAAGTGTAGAAAATAACACTCACATTCATTTGTATAGGCAAATAAAAATCATTGCAATGTACTGAAAGCATGTGTAAAATATATACTGTGGAATGTAAAACAGACAGGTTAAATACAAGCTTAGAGCCAAGGTGTAATAAACATCAACTCTGTGTCATATGAATAAGGTTGAAAAATATGATTTTAATTTGACTTTGCATAAACTGCACTGACATCAGATAAATATTTGATACCAAGGTAAGATTTAGTCCATGAAATACATATTAGGGTAACCAAATGAGACACAACTTGTCCAAATGAAATTCTTGTTGTGCTGTAGACTTTGGGTAAAAATCAAGAAAGTCTCATGCATCTCACATGTTCTTGTTTGCGTTTAAAATTGTTAGCTCTGTGGAGTATGAGTGTCCTTTGTATCATAATATTTGAATATAAAGGATTACAATAAACTATTTAGTTATTTTTAATCAATATTATTATTACAGCCATACATTCAAAAATTAACATCATTAATTAGTCTGTTAATTAGATATGGATCCACTACTCACCATAGAAAATGGTTTGGAGCATTGACATACAGAACAGATACTCAGATACAACAGAAGAGAACATGCGAAGGTAGCAAAAATGTTTCCGAGTGGAATCAAGAGATACTAATGGAAGAGAATTCATCAGACTGAAAAAGACATAGATGACGGACCAATAGAATAAGGCCTACACAGATGAATGGTATTAAGATGATGAATAGAGAATGATTGGCCACAAGAAGTCCACTCAGCAAAATTATCAGTTAGCAAGCTTAAGAGAGAAATAACTATTTTTCTGCACAACTTATAATTGTAGATATAAAATACTTCAAAATATATAACACAAGTTATCAGTGCCTGTTAAATGCAGCATTCTAAATGCAGTATCTAGTTCTGAAATCCCTTATGGCCTGTACCTGCAAAAAATTTATCACTGCAAGGACAATTCTGCACTTGCCATGTTCTTGTGTTCCTGCTTACTGTCCTCCCCTGAACAAGGATTAATGGAATAGATGACTCATTGTCCTGTCACAGGGTGGCAATTTATAAAACCTTGTGTATATCCTATATAAATATGTCAGAGTATGAACATGATGCCCTAATAGCTGATAGTAACATCAGTGTTCTAAGTTTGTTGCCAGCCATTTTGAAGGTGTTTTTTGTTTTTTTAAAAAAAAACAACACATTAACAGTGAATTAATCAAGGCATATATACAAATAAAAAGAGTGTAAGCAGAATCATGTAATGAATTACTTTATTCTTTTGATTTCTCTTCTGTAAAAGTCTAATGCATTCTGGAAAAAAAAAAAAAAAAAGAAAAAATAAAGTTGACAGAATTCACAAGCTATTATTTTAGATATTATCCACTGTAACTACTGAAAATTTTAATCCAGATGACACTTGGATGAATAAACTAAAGTCATATTAGATTTAGTGAAACTATTCTTGTGACAAAGCTCTACTCCTATTAGCACCTGAGGTGGTTTTCTTTTTAGTCATTATACTGTTCCTGTGAATGCCTGTTTGACTTTCACGCTGTTGATGTAAATGAACCCTTTCATTGATGATGATGATAATATACTACAGCAGCAATATGTGTGCATAATTGTCCTCTTTAAAAGTACCTTTTAAATTTAAATCCAAACTGCAATTATTTTAGAGATGCAAATTGAGGATAATGCTACAAGAGACATTCATAACAGGTTCAAGTCACAATAGAAATGGTTATCTCTGCCTTAGTCTTACTGAAGATGCCCTGATAGAAACCAAACACAGATGAGTAAAAGAAATAATACCTTGTGTCGTGGTTTGACCCTGGATAAACGCCTGGTGTCCAGCAAAACTTCTCCAGGGCCTTTCCACCCCCCTTCCCGCCCCCC
>JAWWTY010000077.1:70818870-70884451 GCA_035222235.1 Margarornis squamiger | reverse complement strand
TTGGCTCTGCTCTATAGGATGGAGGGAAACTTCCAGAGACTGCAACAGAAGCCAATCTTCCTCTTAGGAAAAAAAAAAAAAAACTCCTAATCAGAGAAACCCACGACACCTTGTAACCTTTATGTTCTACTGTCAGAGTTTAATGTGCCATGTCCAGGTTCTTCCAGAGAAACCCTCCTCTGCATGAAGATCCTGTAATACCAAATTTACTTATCATTACATTGTGTTTTGAGTTAAGAAAGGCATACAAGCAGTGTACTGAAATCACATTACAGGCATGACGTAGCAGTTGCAAGATGCAGTTGCAAGATCCAAATATCATTCCCATTACTGGTCTCTCCACATGCTCACCATCATGATGCTGAGGATTCCCAATTGCTAGGAAGGAGCAATAGGTTGAAGCCCGCTTAATTGCACTGATCTCTTCAAAGTCTGGTTGTTCTGCAAGTTTTATGTCCTGTGTTGTGCTAAGTCACATTTACACTTTGGCCATGCTGCTCTTGCCAACTCAGGAAGGCAGGACGTTCTATTAATAAGCTCTGGGAAGGCCATTTACCCAGAAAGCTGGCACGCTCAGATGATACAAACTATTGATCCTCTGATATTGCCTATATCTAAAAGGCCACCTACTGCTCCCCTTAGTTATAAGTTCAGATTTCATTGCAACAGTTAGCCATTCCCGATGTGCTTCCCTGATCTTCCAAGCACGTTGATCTTGCCCATCTCTTCTGAGCTGTCTTCAATTGCAGGGATTTGTTGATCGATTACACTCCCTTGTGCTTTTTGTAAAAGAGACAATTCCTGTATATGAATTCTTGAATTTGTCTTATCGCATCTCCTTTTTTTGCCTTCAGAAGTAATTTGTTTTTTTTTTTCTAGAAAGTCAGAGAAATTCTCAGATGTACTTTAGTTCACATCAGAACTGATTTTCTGAAATAAATTTTCCACTCACTCCCACATGCTGTGTTTCAGTTAGTTTCACCAAAAAGTCTTGTCATTTTGTTTGCTTCAAGGTTAAACTGAAGCTAGAAGATACAAGGTGCACTTAACGCTTAATACCTGCTCATTGGTTTCAGTCCATAAGGGTATTTTTGCTACCGGATAATGTAGATGTCAGGTCCTCAGCACCAGGTGTTGCACTTTGCAGATTTGCTCTTATTCCACTCTAAAGAGTCTTCCAGTGTCTTACTTGGAGTACAGAAATTCTTTTTTGCATCAGAGAAATCCCGAGGAATTATATTGTGGTAAGTCTAGCTCACCAAAAGTATTTTGTAAGAGTAGCTGTTTGATTGATTTTGTTTGAACATTTATGTTCAATAATAGATGCACAAGATGATAATTTCTTAACTTTATGCATTGAAGTTATATCTGTTTTCATATCTCCTCTTTAATAACAACATGCAGAGACATGGCCAAACTAGTCGACTCAAAAACTGGCAGAAGCCCTGGGAATCTGGGAATCATAAACTTCCTCCTAGCAGTCCATTTTGAATCCTGTCCTGTTTTGACTTTCTTCTTTCATTACCATGATAAACATAATGATAATTTATGTAGCCTGAAGTATTGCTTTCCCATTGCAGTGTCACCTTCCATTTGCAATATCCTTTTATTCATATTTTCTCCCTTTGCAGACAACATAGTTTTCTGGACACTAATAAAGTGGTGCAGTTTATAAGACAATTGTATGTGAGTAGCATATCGGGATGTTGTAACAAATAAGTGGGATGTCTGATAGAAAGAAGATATTGTCCCCAGTGTCTTTCAGGTAAAGAACATTGAATGCTGCTGGGGTTTTTTTGTTTGTTTTTTGGGTTTTTTTTGAGAACGAACAGAAAAAATCAGAAATACTGAGTGTTGAGGAGGGTGTTGTTGTTGGTTTAACGTTCAATAAAGCTATATCAATCTTGGTCTTATTACATTCAGAGATTTAAAGCAGCCTAAAATACTTTTTTATTATGAAATTATGATATTCAGAGACTGATTGTCTTTATATAATTATTGCAGTAAAGTTTCTTGAAAAGACAGCATTCTCATTCTATTTTACAGTAATTTTCCTCCTCCTTTCTTCTATTGGCTCTTTTTCTATTCTAGGAGAGCAGTATTAAACCAGGGGACTGCAGAGGATGATGAAAACCTTTGCATATCAAATGAAATTAGAAAATCAGTTTAATTGGCAAGAGAAGAATTACAATCCACTGTAACGCGTGTACAATCAGGCAAGGTCTTCATTTGGATTTAAAGGTGCAAGTTCTAATAAGGAGCTCCCTCCATAATGATCTTGTTCATTCACTATATGTTAATATTTTGTGCAAATTGATACTTGTATAGAAGGGTGTTTTATATTCTGACTTTTAACTTGCAGTATTTATTTTCGGTTAACTTTTGATGAAAAAAGAATTATATTTTCTGAATTTTTGTTGTGAAGTTTGTCACGGAGAAGGTAACATGTCCTAGAGAAAATAGTATTTTCAGTCAGTGATCTAGATATCTAGGACAACTCTTTTAAAAAGTATCCCAATTAGTCTCTCCTTTCATAGTGTAACATTGTGCCTTGGGAGCGTTGCTGATATATCTCTTTATCTTTTTGAGAAAATAATGTATTTGTCCCTCTTGGACCAAACTTAGGTTTCACAAGCCTTCATATTTTTGCCTTGCCCTTTGGAATTATTTAACTTTTCCTTAGTATGGTTGAGAAGATATGAGGAATGTGACCTAGCTACTGCAGCAACAAGAGGGAAATTGTATTGCAGAATTTGCAAGAATGATCAAAGATAGAACTCACTTCTAGGTATATTTTTTCTAATTTCAGCCCCATGATAGAAAGATTTAAATAAAACCACCTAGAAATAGTTTGATATTGGTACCCTAATTTAAAAGTAAAATTGTCAATAAAAAGAAAAGTATCAGAGGTGCCAAAACAAATGTCTGCCATCATCAAACTTCATCAGTGGATGGGACGTTGATCTCTTCTACAACAATGCTTTTTCAGAAGTGTTATGTGATACCAAAGTGGCTATTTTTAAGAAAAATATTTATTCTCTTGCCTTCATTTACTAATATTTCTCAGTATCCACCATTATCTTCACACTTCTTGTTCTTTGGAAATGTAGTTCCTAAGATTAGAAGGTGCTTTTTCATACATTTCTGAACCGTATAGTAACAGATGCACAGTTTCATTGTGGATGAATATGGCTCTGATACAACTAGGTTGATTACTTGTGTTACAACCATTTCATTAAAATATCTCAAACACATGTAGCCAACTTTCAAAAACCCCTTTCAAGACAAGTGATCTGATTAGCAGTATCAGTGTTTTTTTCCCTTGCAAAGTGTAATTGAATTGAATTGAAAGTTGAATTGAATATTAGTTCAGATTGTTAGCTATTATAAGAATTATAAAGTATTGTATGGTTATTCTGAAGTGCTGTCCAGGAGTATTACACAGTTTAGAAAAGTCTTCCTCTGAGAATTAGGGAAGATAATTTAGATTATTTTATCCTCAATTCCGTTTTCAGTTGTCACCTTTTTTTTTCTTTTTCTTTTTTTTTTTTTAATTTCTCCCCCCCCACCACCCCAAATGAAATGATTTAAGTTACTAGTAAATAAATCATATTTTTGTAGGGAAACTGAATACTGTTTCTTCCTATGAAGCCATGTGTTGTCATGAGCATCATGCAATTGCATGAAAAAAAAAGAGTAAGCAAATAATATGAAGGTTAAAGCTCCTAGTGATAATAATACACATAGTTAATTTTTAGCAAACTTTGAGGGAAAAAATAATCCTTGCAATTAAAAGCTCTGTAAGATTTAAGAATTTCTTTGGGTACTTTAACTAGAGTAAATTATACACCTCATGAAAATAGTTTGGAAATGTTCCCTTTAAATCTGATCTGGAAGTTCCCTTCACTAATCAAACCCATTTTATAAACAAATGCTATTATATGTATATTGAGAAGGAAGAAGGAAAAAACCCAAAAACACAGAGTTTTCAGTCAAATTTATATTATAACCTAGTTCAGAGTTTCAAGAGAAGTTCCTTATGGCACTGTCACTTTGACATGAAAAGAAAGCCTAGGTAATTTACTTTGAGAAACACAAATCTCTCACAATAGGAGATCAGGGTGCATATTTAGGAACGTGCATATTTGTATGACATGCACCACATACCTGAGATAATGTAAATAGGCAATAACAAGATTCTCTTTGCTGTGTCTAATCAGAAAAATTTAGTGTCTCCACTATTTCTGTTTGTGAGCTTAAAAAAATAGTAAAAGAAAACAGGTTTTCTTTCTGTAGTTTGAATCTGAAATTCAACATTTTTTTGCTAGATCCAGAGATTTATAAACTGAATAGAATTTCAACTTCAGATTCTCATTCAGACTGGCTTTGCAAAGAGCTTAATTTTATGTAGTCCTGAATACTTGTTAAAAATCAAAATTTTTTTCAGTGTTCTCACATCAGAGGTCTATACACTGGTTAAGGTCTGTAAAAAATTTTAACCAAGATTCTGATATGTTTTCTTTCTTAGATGGAATGCTTATCAGTAACTTCTAGTATCACATTGTTTGTATAAATACTATTGATCAAAAAGCTCTCTCTAAGGATTTAGTATTATTAATTTAAAATATACTGGATCTATTTGTCTCTGTAATTGAGTAATTATAAGTCAAATAATTATTTCAAGTGACACAATTGTTGATATTGCTATTTCTCATTTGTTCATATTTATTTAATTTTGGGCAAATAGTTTTGTTTCGTTAGCTTTAAATACTCTGGTCCAAACCAAACAGTAACACTTAAGGCTAAAATCTAGATGTAGGCAAAAGTTGTGAATCAAATGTGATTGACTTAGGACTTAAATAATTGTAGAAGAATAAGGTATATGGCTTTCCACTAAGGACAATTAGATCTTAAGTGGAATATACTATCCAGAAACAACTGGTGTGAATGTTTCCATATTAAATTATATTTATTGACAGAACAGATGACCTGGAACTTCCAGTTGGCCAAGTTTATCTCTATACAAATTATGGTCCTATCATCCATAATTCAGATTTCAGAGAGAGGCACTACCATGCCAAAAGATACAGAGTGACAATATCCTGTTGTCTCACCAAAGATTGCCACTGGCGTAACACATGGATGGTGCAATTGTGCCAAGTCTTGTTAGACTCTCAGAATCTGGTTGCATTAGTGTCTCAGACGGATGTGGGAGAGCTGTAGAGAAATGAATATCCCAGTTTTTTATTTTTTTTTTTTGCATTTGCTCTGCTGTGGTTCATATTCTGGCATAGTCTTACCATATATGAATAAAATACCTTTGGGGGAAAACTAACCTGGAAAATTAACTTCAGGACTCTGCCAAATGTAATCTCACCTCAAATGGGCATTTAGTCCATGGGACCAGACTAGGAATAGTCCAAAGCATTAAAAAAAAAAAAAAAAAAAAAGGTCCAACAAGTCTTGAAAAATGCGTAGCACATAAATCAGGTGTTTTGCGTCAGATGTTTTTGTCTACAGATTTATTGATCCATGCTATTTCCTAATGCAGACATAGTTTAAGATTGCTAACAGATTAAACAGCATTCAGAACAGATACGTCTGATTCTCTTCTCAGCATCTGACTAACTACAGTTTACCAGTCTTTGAAATAGGTGTAATTTAAAACTCATCTTTTTTTTTTTTTTTTCTTTTTTTTTTTTTTTTTGCGTGTGTGTTTGTCTGTATGTGTTCCTCCATATGTCAGTCTTCAACAAACAATTTTTTCCAGATTAAGTCTAAAATATCTTAATTCAATCCAGATTACTTTTTCTGTCAGAAATTAGGTAGAGAGAAAAACAGTTTTGTCAAGGACAGTTGGAAGTTAATGTAAAGGAAATGTCATTTGTATGTGTGCAAACTTCCAGTGCTACAGGAAAAATCCCTACTCTACTGTTACAAAATGTAGTGAATACAAACTTTTTATTTTTTTTTTTTTTTATTTTTTTTTTTAAGAAATATTGAAATAGTATAGTTTTCGGTTTTTTGTGGTTGGTGGTTTTTTTTTTTTTTTGTTTACTCTTTGATTGTACTGTCTGTCTAGTGACAACCACCCAAAGGTAGCTACAATTTATTCAGGGATCAATCCTTCTGGATGTTAGTACCTCATTGAGATTAATGGAATAACTCATACTTGTAACTAATGTTTCAGGCTGCCTGTAAACCAAGACTGTAACTATGGTGCTCAATTCACATTCTATAGTCTAATCTAAGAACAATGAGATGAAGTAAAATCACACACACAGAGTCACACACAGAATATTCTGAGTTGGAAGGGACCCACAAGGATCATCAAGTCAAATTGTGAAGTGAAAGGCCCATACAGGGATCAAATCTGCAACACTAGCATTATTAGCAGCACACTCTAACCAACTGAGCAATGTATGTGTGCACATATGCACATTTGTGTGTGTGCTATGCATTTTTACATGCCCTTTCTTGTATACATGGATGTCTATGCAGAAGTACAATCACAATCTTTTTGCCCAGATGTGAAGGATAGAAAGGAAGAGAGGATGGGAAGGAGTTTATAATGAATGTACTCAATACAGCTATTTCGCTTTGATCCCTTTGATCCTTTTGGCTGTTCACTTAGTATACAGTAGTTAGATATCACAATTACTAGTGTCTAATCTTACAACTTTTTTTGCCATGAAGTTACTTTACATCCATCCAAGCCTTTGTTAGGTTTCTTGAACCTTAAACTATGAAACTGCTATTAAGCAAACCAACCAACCAAACAAATAAAAACAAAAAAGGATAATAAAATTAAAAAATATTACTCCCTTGCTTCAGTTTTGAAATTATTTTCCTTTGTAATGCAAAATCTAAAAATGGAGATTTAAGTCGTTTTAGTTTCAAGAATTGATTTTAAAACATAAATCAAAAACTGCTCTGGTTCTGCTGTCAGAATGGTATGAAAAAAAATAAATCAAGTTCTGCTAGTATATCAAAGTATGTGTTTATTTTATGTAACTGAATAAAAATATTAAATACACAGCATATACTATAATGCAAAATTTTGTAAAAAAATTATAAATAAGTGGCATGAGATTTTATTACACTATTGCTGAGACTCTGACTTTAAAGCAGTCAAAGCAGTATACAATTTTAGTTTATGTCGTATATTTTTCATGTATAAGATATGAATCTTACATAATGCTAAATTCATGCTTGATTTGTTAGTGTTTGGGATTCTTTGGAGACTTATTTTTTTCATGAGACTGTTTCATATAGAACACTGTTGATATCAATGTGAATATAAATTTACCTAGATTTATGTAAGTTATCATGCAAACAGCCATGTTATTTGTACCTTACATCAGTGTGAGTGATCCCTGCTTATGGTGTAATTTCATGCTCTTTCTCACAGTGCTGTCAGCTGGCAAGGTGGCTTACAGAAATTCTGCATGGCAAGTCTCCGTCTCTGCTGCACGTTGGGGTCCAATTGTATCTTTTTGCAGTAATAGTACCATATGTGTTTATGTTCCATGTAATCAGTATGTAGCAAAGTCTGCAACTGAGGTTCCTGTCAGGTGAAGCTGACAGGAAATCTTTGATAAGAGGATGGAGTTCCCTGAAATAATTTCAGATATATAAGATACTGTGACAGCTGGTGGGAGATGCTCCCTCCTTTGCCCCCCAGCACATGGTTCCCGAGATGCTCCAGAAAGAGCCACACAGAGACCACAAGAGAGGAAGCAGAGAGAGTTTATTAACATGGGAAGTGGTATTTAAAGGTTTTAAGTGGATCCAAACTACTACCAATAAGAATCCAGGGATAACAATCAATAGGAAAGGATTAACTAAGGGCCAATAGGGAAACTTAAACAGAGACCTTCAAGGACGAATTCCTGAAGACTTAGCTAAAGAGATAAGGGGTTTCTCAGGGGGTTTTGGAAAGAAGAACCATGACTAAGGGAAAAAAGGACAAGGAATCCATTTTACAACACAGTAAAAACTTCAGTTTTTAAGGCATTTTGGCTAGCTTCTTCATTTTCTTCACAGGCTCATTTCTGGCATGAATTCTTCCATTTCTGATACTGCAGGTCCCCTGCCACAAGATACTGTTTATCCCTTCTCTTTGTTGCCTCTGTCGAAAGAACAAGTTAATTTTTGTCTTACTTAAGTCATTGTTAGACACCAGATCAGTAATTATTGGGTCAGAACCACCTCGTGCAGGAGGTGTGTGTGTGTGTGTGTGGAGGGAGAAGGGATCAAACCTCATGGAGGCGGGTAGCATTGTATCCCTCATGGCAGCCCCTGAAGCCCAGACAAGGAAGCTCTGGAGCCAGTCACAAACAGCCTGGGAAAACTATAACCCCCCCACAGCTCCTGGAGCCCCTGACCCAGGTCGGATTGGCAGGGACAGTGAGAACACGGCCCCTCACTCTGTCCTGGGACCCCAGAGTGGCCAGGAGGTCAGAGGTCCCACCTGGGGAGTTTAGCCATAGAGACCAGAGCAGATAAAACCAGAGGCACAGGGGTGCCACGTGTCACAGCCCTGCCATCGGGACATGTGAGAGCTGGTCTTCCACGAGGTTCCAGTGGTAGCCATTTGGTCTGTCTCTGCATCTTTCTCCTTCTCTCTTCGTGCTCTCTCTGCTTCTCTTTCTTTGCTCTTTTCTTGATGCTTTGGGTGACTTGGAGCTGAAGGGTTTAGGATTTTGACTTAAGTGTTGTGGTGGGTTGGTATTGTGGTGGAACATTTCGTCTAGCTTGTGTAGTGCCCTTTTGAACCTTTGCCAGGTTCTCTTATTTTCTCCCCTAAATTAATAAAGAAACCCCTTGGGAACAAGTCTGTGGCTTGTTCTCTTGATGTTATCTCGAGGTATTAAAGAACCATATATATATAGAGAGAGAGATAGATATTAAAGTAAAACTCCTGGCCAAGCCATGAGCCCAAAGCTCCCAGGGCTAGAATGCTACAGTCATCATTATCTGCAAAATTCTGTCCATGTATCAAGGAACCTATATTCCTTTTAGCTGTCCTGCCTTCAATCATAGCTTCAAACATTAGGGGAATTCCAGTCTTAATTGTATTTTCAAAAAAAAATATATATTCACAAAAGAAAACATATTGACTTCTGGTGATTGTATTGAGCCAGTAACTCATATTGTACAAGAGGTGTAACTCATATTGTACAAGAGGTGCTACGTCCCCACTAATAATCTATGAACCACAGCCATTATTGCCCCATGCCATAAATGCAGCTATGTGTGCTATGGGTAGAATATTGCTGTTACAGAGAATAAAGTTCCCATTTCATTATCCTTTTCATCATGTTTAGCTACTCAGAATTCACTTATCTTTAAATAGAAGATCCAAACCTGAGATATAAAACTATTACCTGTTATAAAATATTGCTAACAGTGTAGAGCATCCTCAAGCATTTCACTGAATTTTATACTGAGGTGAATGGAAGGAACTGTTCAGGGGTTGTGTAAGTAATTTTAAAAGGTTCTTCAGGATACATAAAAATTACACCTGAACTAACACCAATTATTAAAGGAGATGAGTAAAACTTTTGGCGGGGGGCTGCTATGTTTCCCCTGGATATCACTACAAACCTTCTTAAAATATTGCACAAGTACTAGTTTGTTTTCCTTTCTGGTCTGTGACAATTTGTCATTGAAGTAAATTTCCAGAGAAAACAAAAAAACAAAAAAAAAACAACAACAAAAAAAAATAAATAAAGAGAACAGTAATGAAATTTGCCTAAAAAAAATAAAAAAATGAAGAAGAGTCTCAGAAGACGTGGTTTGGAGACACGGCCAGAATTGCAATAAAGAAGGAAGTGCAAGAAACTTGAGAAAGGACAGACATTTATGAACAAATCCCACAAGTATTTCAAACCAATAACCTGAAAGCCACTCTAATAAAATGTGATACCTGTATAAGCCATGAGACAGTGAGGAAAAAAATACTGATTGAACAGAAACATAACCTGCCGTAATAATCAAAATAAGAAAATAGTGGAGGTAAAGCAAAGAAACTTGCCTCTAATAACTCTCATATCTATATAATGGAATGTTTGCATTTCAAACTATTATTGAAAAGCGTATAAAACAAGACATATATGAAAATTTACAAACTCTACTACTGGAAAAGTCACAGTGGTAAAAATGCTGTATCATCAAACTTCACGAAGTAACATGCAAAAATATTGCATGGTTGACTTAAGCAACTTAAATTCCTTCAGAAAAGCTTTAATATCAGTTATCTAAAAATATGAAATCACAACACATTTTACATAGGTAGAATGTTAGAGTATGACAAATGCATGTAAAATGTGCTAAACATGAAAATAAAATGTATATAAATAGATAGGTAGGCAAGCATTGGCATACATTTCACACAGAAAAGTTTGGTAGACTAAATAGAAATGTATCTTGCAAAATATATATTTGGTATGAAAATGGTAGTAAATTTTTCCATTGGTAGCAGGACATAGAGTAATATAGTATAATATGATATGTTATTTTTCAAAATTTTACATTACATTTCAAGTTTAAGCATTCACTTTTCAGGGTATTAAAACAGAACAGAGTACAGCTAGTATAATTAAATAATTTTTTTTAGTAAAGTGGGATATGACAAACATGAAGTAAGCCCAGCAACTAAAATATTTAGGCTCACTGGAACAAAAATAATACATGAGTTTAGTTTGGTGAAGTTTTCATTTTGAAAAACTTACTACAAAATTATCTTGAAAAGTTTGAAAGTTCTTGCTTGAATATTTTCAGGACATTGACTGTCTTTTCATTTTTAAATGTAGGTAATAGCAAAAAACTAAAGATGAAAATAAAACATTTTGAAACAGACTTTACAATTGACATAGAAAAATGTCTTCAGTTTTTGAATCTATAGAAACTACAGAATTACCCTTTACTGTATTTAAGTTTGCTTTTACTTTTTCATCTTCCAGATTCTATTTCTTGTGTGGTGGTTTAGTTTTCTTGGTTTTGCTTTAGGCCTTCCCTGGTAACAGGGTTATAATAAGGAAGTATTCCACACCATTCCTTCATGTAATCATCTGTATATAAAGACAAGGAGGAAAGTTTCCTCCTTCTCTTCCTTTCCTGTGCTTGGAGGACAGCAGGTCTCCGTGTGTCGGCTTAGCTCTTATCTATGTGAGCTGAGCCCTAATCTGAGAGCTGTTGTCCGAAAGCCACATGGAGGTGGAGGAACTGTTTCCTTGAGGGAGGTTTGGTGAGAGTTTATTGTGTTAGTTACTTTATTGAGCTTTTTTCCCTGAGTTTTCAAGTGTGTGTATCTGTTTTGTTTTGGTTTTACCCATTTTTGTCTCTCTTCCCTGTCTCTTTCCCCCCTTTACCCTTTTGGGGTTGTTTCGGATTCTTGTTATGTATATTCATAGTGTTTAATTGTACATAACTGCAATATATGTGAATATATATATTTTTTACTACAATTTTCTTTTGGTACTTTTTTTTTTCTCTCTCGGGAGGGGGGAATCTGTGTGGCCAACAGCTGGGTTTGGCAGGGAGCCAACCCAAACCTCCACATTCTTATATTTTCTAGAGGCAATTGTAGGTAACACAGAATCTCTAATATTGGTCATTTTTGTTGCTTCTGTGAAAGTGAACTCACTAGCCCTGAAAAGCATCACAAACAAATTAGTAATTAAGAATTTCAAATAGTACTGTATGATTTTGACTCTATGTGAATAGAGGAACTGAAAGATTGCAAATGCTGAATCTGCTGAAATACCAAAAGATTACTATTGCTTTAAAATAGCATGACTTATGTTGCTTAGAGAGACTGTATAACAAAGTATAATTCATAGATACTTAGAAGAAAATGTGTGAATCAGTAGAGGCAATTTCAAGATCTCCTCTGCCTCTAAATGGAACTTTGATTAAATTGGAGAAAAGCACAAATTAACTAAATGAGCAGTGAAACTTCAATGAGCAGTGACACTTCAGTGAACAGTGATATATCTCACTACCTCAGTACTGGAATACAAAAAGGATTGTTCAAAACCCTCTTCCTGTGACAGTTCCTTTCCTCTTTCCATCAGTGCCTAGGAGAGACAGACGTCTGCCATAGATGCTCCCTACAGCCACAGTCCAGGAGACAAGCTGTGAACCTGTAGGAGCTTTTCCATAGGTTCTACACTAATTGAATCTGAATGATTTGATTGAGAACACTGTCTCCTGGCTGTGTTTCACTAGCCAGTATGAAATTTCAGTAGACAGTATGAAACTCATTCACTGCTAGCTTTGATAAGTGAAGAAGCAGGTAAGTAAAGAACCAACCAAAAACATTATAATCAAGACAGAGAAATTGTCCTGACATTAATAATTGTGATTTGTTAAGCAAAAAGATGACCTCTTGATATATCAGACCCTCCAAATGAATAAATATCTTCCAGATGCTGCTGGGTGAACTGAAACTGAAAAGACGATATGCCCTTTTTGAACTGAAATGCCAGGGGTAAGGAAGAGAGATTACTTTTCAGATGCTAGTGTGTCTTAATTGCTATTTTACAGGCTTTTAATGGATAGAGGTTCAAAACACAATAACGGTATTGAAATATTTCTGTAAGCAATCACCAGCCTCCCAGTTGGTTTAATGAACAAAGGATGTATTTCTACTTTTCTCAACAGCACTCAACAAGAACTCAGGACAAAAATATTTTCACAGTCTAACAGCCATAAGCTCATTGAAATTTACAACGTGTAAAGCATGACTGATCAAAATGCAACATTTACTTTAGGTAACAAGATACTCTGCAGAAAGGTGTGACATTTACAAAAGCAATTAAGGGAGATTTGCAAAGTACTTTTGTACAGCATAACTGATGGCTTTACTATGTGAATAACTGGGTTAATCTAAGTAGGACAAGAGACCAAGAGCCCCCATACAATGAAAATGGAAAATACTCCAATGATGACAATTTCTTTTTTAAATTGTATACTAAGTAATTTTTCTTGGGGAAAAAAAAAAAAAAAGAAAAGAAACAAAACAAACAAACTATGGATTCACCAAAGAGAGACTTGGAACTGATAACAAAGCACATAGTCATGATCTCCTTATGGCTTATTCAGCATTTGAAATAAATGGAAAGATACAGATTTGTATATAGTTTCTCCTTTCAAGGTAAGTTAAGAAAATAAGATAATATCTTAAACTCTGAACATTTTAGAACATTTTTTAAGCAAAAATCCTCTAAGAAGAATAAATTCAGGACTTTTATTCCATTGCTAAAATCCCAGTAACATTTCCCCATCAATTTGATGTGATTTTTAGACACCTGCACTACCCTGGCCTATACTAAATAGGTGGTAAAAATTCGAGTACAACTGGTTAAAACTTTCCTAATATTAAAGGACAAAGAAAAAAAAAGACACAAAAAAAAGACAAAAAAAAAAAAAGAGACTCACATTTAACACACACATTATGCATTAAGTATTGGAAGACTTCACTTTCAAAAATATCATGTTTCTGCACAGGAAAAACAGCACATGTGAACCACTTCACAAAATTATGCTGATTTTCCTTTTTTAATTAAAAAAAAAGTGTTTCATTTTATTTTGAAAACTACAACTCTTCTTTCATGCTACAAAGGTTTTGTACCATCTGATTCTTCCTTATGCTAGTTATATATGTGTGTTCTGAATTTCTGAGTACAGATCTGCAGACTTACATGTTCATTATTTTGAATCAAGTTGCTTGGGGACTATATGAAATCATAAATTAATTGTTGATTTTTTATTGCTTTTTTAACATTAAAGTATAGAAAAAGTAACAACCTTGTCTACTATATGGGAATTTGAATTCTGGAAACCTCAGCTGAGGTGAAGAATATTACTTTGTTCAGTTCAAAAGCAGCAAAGCTCTCTGGCTGCTCCAAGGCTGGTCTTGGGCTGCTTTAGGCAGTAAGGAACCAAGAAGGATTAAGCTACCATCGATTTTGTCCCACCAGGCTCTATTATTTAAGTGTCAATGGCTCATTAGTCTTTGTGCTCTTCCTTTCATTGAAGAAGAAATAGTGAGCAATCCAGAAATAGCTTAGAGAAATATTAGACATGGTACTGGTGCTTTACAAAGAATTGCTTGTATGTTTTTGGACCAACAATTGTCTATATTTCAAAGATAAGGATGCACAAATGACTTTTTAAAATAAGTTCACTGTCAAAGCATCTGAGTGGAACTATAGATGACTATAAGATTTCCTCTTATTATTTTGTTATAAAAGACAAAGTGAGGGGGGAAGGAAGATGAAAATCAACTATAAGCACACAAAATGGGAATCAAAGTGGGTTTTGGGGTTTGTTCTTAATTTTTCATTGGGAAGTAACTTTGTTTACTTCCTCCTGTGCAATCATAGGTTTGTGAATAAGATTGTTATCATTAGCACACTAATTTTTAAAGATGCATTTTAAGTTTATTTATATTCATTAACTGTTCCTAAGAAATGAAGAATCTGAGTTATAAAAGTCTTTTCCTTTATTCTTAAAATTATTCTGTTAAAGACTTGAGATATTAGCAGCTTTTTGCCTTTTTGGGTTTTTTTCTTCCCCTTTCTTAAATGGTTTGGAATTTTCTATTTTAAGCTGGTGTCATGTTAGCAACTGTTGTGTGCCTTCCCTAGTCTGTGATTGGTATCTTTTGCTCCATGAGCCCTCATGCACATGCCAGTCAGTGGTTTAAACGTGGAGTCTCTACAAGGAATCTTTGATAACTTCAGTTTGTGGATCTCCTATAGTCACTGAAGGAAGTGCAAAATACTTCATCTTCCTTTCAACTCAGTAAACCAGCCCATGATTGCTTAGGAACAAGAGATGGATGGATGAGGACAAATGATAAAACCCACTTCCTGGCAGTATCCATGGACTATGCTGCCAGTATGGAACTCTGGACAAGTTTCATGTAGATATCAAAGTCTGCTTAAATTTTAAGTACCCACAGTAAAATCTCAAGATCAAAGAGAAGTTGAAGTGGGACAGTGGCTAAACTTTGTTAACTAACTGTTCCATCTATCTATCCAAGTGGAAATTTTATTAGATATTCTGCCATTTTTTGCTTGTGTCTTGCCAGATGGACCTGAAATGTAAATGTATAAAAATAGATTAGATATTGGAGAAAGCAAAAATAATGATGATAGGAATCTTTGCATGTTCTAGATTGGCTCTTTCCTTATGTGTTAAAATAAACCATTTATTTAGTCTAATATCTTTTACAATCTAATCACCTTAGGTCTTCAATTAGACTGTTCCCTTTTATTTTGCTGAAAGTTTGACTTCAATGTGTATTCCTATGAAGGAAGAAATATAAATTACTTCCTTTTACTCCTTTGGTTCTATATTCTTTCTATCTTTACTCTAATTAACTAAAAACTCCTTTGTTTCTGTCTGTTCACTTGGATCTGGATCTCTACCAGATACCTTTTCCTAGACTTTGAATTACTGATTTCTTGTTACTATAAATTACCTTTCAAAAGGAATCTATTTTTTTCTTCTAGTCACTTATTATTAAAAAAAATAAAATAGTTATTACATCTCTTCAGCAGTCAGTGGTGTGTCTCTTGACATGGGTAGTAACTCCAGTGCTGACATTTACTAGTGGCAGTCCAGGTTTACTTCATAGTAGGAAGAATTTTTCTAAATTAATGGACTATACAGGCTCTTTTGCACACTGGGGTATAAGTTTTAATTTAAAGCACAAACTTCCTTCTCCCTTGTCTTCTCAATGCCAGTATATCTGTAAGAAGAGCTAAAAATTTCATCACAACAAAAGCTGTTTGGTGGTTGAGGGAGTAGAGGTTCCTTTCCTACTGCTACACAAAATATTCTCAGTTTCTTTTTTTACCCTTTACTTAAAGGAATCTCGTAAATGCTGCACAGCAGCACATAACATTTCCGTTTCTTTTTTTTTTTTTTCACCTTGTCTAATGTTTGTTTTGTTTAGTTTTGTTTTTTTTTTTTTTCTCTTGTTTCTGTTTTGAATTGAATATGCTAAGACAAGAATTAAATCTTATACGGTTTGAGTTCAGGTAAGAAAACACCTGTACTTACTGTGGAAAATTCTAAGTGGGTAGGTTTTTCCTGTCTGAATTTAAAATTTATATTAAAGGCAATTGAAATGGATATGTCTGAGGAGTATAAGCAAGAAATCTGTTAATATAAGGGGGAACAATGCTAAAAGAGTGCCTTGTTAAGTTTTTTGGAGGATTTTGCCTTTTTTTTTTTTTTTATTTTGAACAAATATTGGCTGTTTGGTGCTTTTTCTATGGAAACACAGTAGTGAGAAATGAAAATTCTTTTTAACACATTACTCAGCTTTCCATGCCATTTTGATAATAGATTTTCAAAAGCAGTCATTTGCAGGTTCCTTCCTGATCTTGTTGAAGTAGGTAAGTGTGAAACATACTTGTCATCCCAGAGCTTCATTGTCAAACCAATTTTATCATATTTTTTAGACCATAGGTGGAAAGACTAGGATTGTTATCATTGACCTCATTAAACCAAAATGTAATAGGTAGACTTCTTGATGTTGCATGATAAAATCATAATTGGATTTTTCAAGGAAAATTCCAGTAAGTACTGACCCGAAGTATGCCCAAGGTGAGAGTTTACTGCGGACTAAAGTCAAACATCTTGCATCCCTATGAACAGCAGTTCTAAATGAGACCCTTTGAACTTTCCTGAGTCACAGAGAACTGTTCTAAGGGGAACACCTCTCATTGCTCATCAGTTTTGTGAAACTCAAAGGGCCATCACTGAAGGCTGATGACAGAGCCTGGACCAATGTGCCAGCTTCTCAAGGTTCAATCCTTGCCTGTTGAGAAGATGCAAAGGCATTCTAATTTAAGTATTTCACTGAACTCAAGGGGAGTTTTTCGCAGGTATATATCTCTGTACAACTTTGTGTCTGTATGTCAGCATGAATATTACCATTTTAGCTTTATAATAAGTTAGATTCATAGTTAAGTTGTCATGTTTATAGAAAATCCAATTTTTTTTTCTTAAGTATTAGATTATTCAATTAAGTACTGCTATTCTTGTGTTGATTAGGTACGGTTATGATTAAGTGCTTCTAAATCCTTTAGACCTAACTTGTTCATCGTATTTGGGGTTGAGTTTGGCAAGGGGGTCCACTCTGAAGCTTGTGGCTCCACAAGAGGGTCTCCCTTACCTCTTTTCAACCCTAATCCTTTTGTACTTTATCCTTTTGCACCTTATCCTTTTGCACCTTTTCCTTTTGCATCTTATCCTTTTGCATTCCTGGTTTCCATGTGATTAATCTTAGATTAATTGTTAGCCATTTTTTATTTCGTGTGTTTATCTGCGTAGTTAGAAATTAAGTGAACCTTGGCATCAAATTTTGTCACACTGTTTCAAATTTTTATTAACCTCTCTTTTGCTGTTACCTTTCCTGATGATTCATTTAGTAATCTGAACCACTCATTTGCCGCAAGCCTCCAGAAAGACCTGGTTTCTGTTGGTACAGTTTGGGAAATGATGATGGGCATTTTTGTGTGCTTTTGTCTCTTACCCTGATTGGAGATATGTTTTCTAGGCTGGTTCCTGCAGCTGAGATAAAGGCACACCTCTGTTTGCATTTTTCACATACTTGTTATTAAGATTGTGTGATTAAATAGAGTTGTCTAATACTTTTTTCAAGTGCTAGCTTCATTTAGTAGGTTTATTTAAAAGTTAAAAAAGCAAATGCAACGAGCCTCCTGTTCAAAACAGGTAAGAAAATGCAGAGCAGAGAGATATCACAGGAAAACTGGGGGGAAAACGGATTTTCTCTGAAAACTTTCAATACACTGTCTACAAACTAAGATGTGAACAAGTAGACTCCAGTAGACTCCACTGAAACAGATCCATGCATGTTACTGTTATTTAGGGACTGTTTCTGCCAATGTAACTGAAAATATTTATTAACAATGACATTCAAGGAGACTACATATCAAATCGTGGCCGTTCAAATTCAGCAGAATAATTGTCTCTCTCTCTTATCAGATGAAAGATGGAGACTAGAGGGAAAAAGAAAACTCCATATGATACCAGCATATTCAATATGTTTACTGCATTAATAACCATTAAATGCACTTCCAAGTGCAATTCTAATTGATGGTCCTAAAAACAAGGCCATATTGTTCTTATGTTTGTAAATACACACAAGTCAACTATGTTCAGTGCTTCTTCTGTGCATTTATTATCAGCAAACCAGGTATTTGCAGTTGTCAAGATAAAATTAAGTCTTCAGAATTAAATTAAGAAGAAATAATGAGTGACTGCTGTTCTGCTTATTCAATGAGTGTATTCTGCAGGAAATAAAAGTATATAGCAAGGTTGTAGTCCCTTTCTTTAGCTGATGTGACTTGGGACCACACGAACATGAATATTGGGTTGACTAGACGTCAAAAAAATGCCTATTTTATATGTTGCTTTTATTTAACTGACTGAAACGTAATGGCAAATAGTTGATTGTGAAGGCAAAGCTAGATTCTTTCTTCAGCTAGGATGATGTCTTTCATGTGCAGTTCACTGGAAGCACTTTCAAATACTAAGATGAAGGTTTTCTTGTCAAAACATAATTCTTGGTTAAAAGAGAAACTTTAGTATAAAATCAATGCCACTTTGTTTTTAATTTTTTTGAAGAAATTTTGATAAATATATATCATATGTTGGTGAAAAATATGTTTCTAGTTTTTATTTAATTGACAACACATTGATAATACAAATACCACTGTATAGACTACTATAGATTTACTTCTGACTTATGTGAGAGTGTGTAATACAAGAATCAATTTTGACAATTCTAGTACATGGCTATTATTTTTCCTTTGTTTTTTCTTTCCAAATAAAGGGCAAGTGTGATTTAATTTCACGTGTGAGAACATTTGAAATAGCCAAACAGCAATGAATAGGCAAGAGTGAAGGAATTACCTTATAAATTATAGTAAAGAGCTGAAAAAGTGACCTTGTAAAATGTCACCTACATGTTCCACATTATTTATTTTTCGTCAGAGATTTTGTAGCTGAAGGTTTCCACTCATAAGGCACACAAAATTTGTGTTACAGCAAGATCAATCTGCTCTACTTTGAACTCTTAAGGAACACAGTACTATAGAAAGAATTGCAGTAGTTGAGTTTATTTGGTTTTGTTTTTAATCAAAAGCTGAATAAATATAACAGTAATTATTGTCTGTTGTAACCAGTCTTATTTTTATATTTTAACTGTTCATATCTGAGGTGCAAGGAGGATATATAAAAGAGATTTGTGGGTGTGTTAAAGTGAAACATGATATGTTCTACTGCATCTAGCCTAAAGACTATTTTTAGACCAAATTCGTGAATGACAATATCAAGCATTTCTCTTGGGCTAGTGCCTTCAAGAATACTCAAGTTCATTTATATGCCAGGCTCATAGGTTTATTTCTATATCTTTAAATTATTTTGGATTCTGTCAGGAAACCTTATAACATTAAGGAAAATATCAGCATGGCATTTCTGACACAGCATCTCCATGCCAGCATTGGAGTGAATAATACTTAATAAAACTGCTGACACACAGTAAACCAGTAGCAGACCTGGTGAGTTCTTCTTGGGCAGAAAAGTGCCTGAATGATGATTAAATTTCAGTTTGGGAAGTACAACTGAGCATCCTAGGATATTCTGATACATTCAGCAGTATATTCTGTTCCTACGTTTGGACAACTTTTTATGAGGTCAATTAAAATATTATGTAGTATTGTCAGCATGCTAATACCTTCCATCATTCAGATTCAACTTCTGACAAATAAAATAAAATATATATTTTGATACTTAAAAGGCAACCAGTAATATCCAAGGCATGTATCAACAATACATTTTCTTCTTCTTTTTCCCCCTCCAGCTGTGGCTGGCTATTGGACAATGATTTCAGCTTATCTGCAAATAAAGAGCCATTATGACATACATTTTCTGAAGAAGTGCTAATTCAGGCATCCCTGGACAGGACTGTGGGTCTCAGTGCAGATGATCTCTAAAGAAATTTTTTTTGCAAACTCGACTGCTATTTGTCACTCTCAGCTCTGAAGAATTAAAGTATATTTTGTCACACTGCTTCTTTGGAACAGCCATTGCAGAGAGCATTTCACAGCCAATGCATTTTGTAATCACAGCTTCCCTTAGGCCATTTGCATAACTTGCAACAGGCTTCTGATCATGACAGCAAATTCAAGGTTTATTTTTCGGCTAAGCATAGAGATGTAGATGATAAAGGTCTGGGGATTTTCTTGTCATACCGATGCTCCTTTTATGCGAAATAGTACTTGACTTTAGGGTGACTATTGTGATCCTTCATGAACCAAAGCACTGCAAAATAGTCTCAGGTTTGCAGTACACTAAACCATGTTGTACAGGAGCAACACTGGGCAGTGTGAATATCACCTCTAGGTGGTCTTGTCAGGCTCCCTTTTTTCCCTTTCCTTTTCCTTTCAATTATATATATATATTCTACTTTTTCCTAAAACTTTCCTCCTTACAGTTATTTTCCAACAAAGTAAAAGGTGTGCATATCATCAAGATAGTTCAACAGTACAAGAAAAAGGCAAAGAACCCATTTACAATCTATGACAGATTGCTCCATATTTCACAGAGTCCTTGAATGGCAAACACCCCTCAATTGCTTACAAATACAGCAAAACCCAAGTTTTCTTTTAAAATGTAGCACACAGGCAACATGCTGAAAAATCAGTATATACACCAGTGGGGAAAACAGTATAAGTTTTATTTTAGCCTTTGATTGAATGTGAGCTTTGGACCCATATTGATGAGCCATGTCCATGTATCTTAAAGCATTTCTATTTATTGCCACCTTTGAGATGTCAAAGCTCTTCACAGTTATGGAGTGTAAAAGAGACAGATATATTCTAAGTGTAGGTTCCAAATCTGTATCTACAGGGGAAGAACAAGCTGGAAGGTCTGACATAAGTGCAGCTTTCAGATGACTCTGTTTCCAAATTTAACCTTTTTCAGTAATTTGTCAAAAACCAATTCTGTTACATTCCCTTAACCTCTCTAAAGAAAAATAGGGAACACATGCATATGGAGTTTAAGAAATTTTTTTGCAGCTCTCTAGTAAAGATGAGTGCATATTGGGAAACATAGGTCTTTCACATAGCTGAAATTAAAACTTCTTTTGACTGTAAGTGTCCAAAAGCAGAATGATCTGATTATTATGTGGAATTCTGAAAATGCACATTACAGATTTGACCAGACACAGAAGAGTGCTGGATTGGGGTTACTTTTTTTCTTTATTATAAGTGGAAATAGTTCTTCTGTTGGGGAGAGATGCAGCTTAGGCAAGGGTGAAACATCCTGGTTTGACAGTAGATAGTCCTGAGAGTTTTGGTTGAACCAATGTAAGAATGACCAAGAACACAGCTGATTTGGCAGGTCTGAGAAGAAAGGACTATCTGTTGTGGTGTTGAGCTTACACTGAGGGATGGACTGTAATGGGAACCTTGTGACAGTACTCTTTTTCCACTTGGCTTAATTGCAGCACAGACAATATGTCAGACAGCAGAATAAACAATTATGTAAACCAAAGTTGCTAAACATTTCTTCCCTTATTAGGAAAATAAAAATCCTTTGCAATAATGTCATAACTTTGCTTAAAGTCTTACCTAGTATGGATATTCTCTGTGGTTTATTTAGCTGACTGCTGACCGCTGACCTCTTCTCTGTCCTCACACACGTATAAATACATATGTTTTATAAATAATATGCAAGTGTGAGAAAATGAAAAGCTAAATGAAAGGAAGGGTAAAAGTTCATATCTCAGAAATTACTGGATTTTGGCTTTCCGTATATTGGTGTAATCTGTGAAATAAATGCTTTGACTTAAAAGTGTAAGGCTCTTTTTTTTCTTTTTCTTTTTTTTTTTTTAAACTAAAAGAAAATAGATTTTAATACATGTAACAGAGATTTATCACCTGTTTTAAAATATGAAAGCCAAGGTTTGAAACAAGAACATGTCTCTTTGTTCCTTGCTTGCTGGTTCTTTACATCTGTTCTTCAGAAGAGAGCATAAGCAGTAACTGCACAGAGCTTGTTCTGGTGTTTTGTATTAGGATGAGTTTCACCACAGGAGACTTTTCTCCATCCAACAAAACCAAGGGGAAAAGAAAATAAAGGTGTTGTGGAAGAGAGGGGAACCGGGAACCTTACCTAGCCACTATTAGTCTACAGTCATGCTGTCCTATCTGATAGAAAAAGGTGATTATAAACCTTCCTTTTCGCACTTTGAGGTAGGTAGGAGAAAATTCACCAAAATTTTCTACAAAAAGGATTTGCCATCTTGATTGAAAACACATAACTATAGTAGTTTTAAATTCCAGGTATTGTTTTGCTTTGTTTTTAATCAAGCCACGTTAGATAATATGCTCATTATACCATTATACTAGGTTAATTGCTTAGATTTCTACTATTGTCACTCCTGGTCCTTTTTTCTCAAGAGGCTTTCAGAAGGAAGTAAGTTTTCAGGCACAATCCATTGCTTCTATTGCCAACAGGATAGGGCCCTTTGCCGTCCTTTACCTTGAACTAAGTCATGCATCCTCCCACACTCCTGCTCTGGTGCTCATAAGACCCTTCTGATCAATTCAGTTCAGTAAACAAACGAAAGTGACCTTTTCTTCCTTCTGCATTTATTAGCTGAACTGTTTCAAAGTGCAAATGATGAGGAGAAAGGTGATATAAGGGAACAGGAAAGCTGCTTCTCACAAGTGGTTAGATCACCTCAACTTTTCTCATGGAAACTTGTCCACAAACAAGGAAACAACCCTCTCAACATGTACTGTTGTTAAGTAAGGACATATTTCATCACATCACACAAAGGGCTAGTTCCATCATTCTTAAGAACAGGGACATTTTGGACCAGCACGAAAGACCAGCCATTTGTTCAAGGATTTTATTCCTACAAATCATTAGTGGTTTTGTTGTTACGACAATAGACACTGACTCTTCTTGAAGTATGAATGGCAGAAAATTATCTTACTCACAAAAATCATCATGTGAAACACAGATACTTTAGCAACATCTCTTCCAAGAGTCAGAAAGAACAAGGAAAAAAAGGTTTGAACATTTGCCACATAAACAGCAATTTTCCCACAGTGAATATTTAACTTCCATGAATGCAAACTTAAAATCAGTAGAATTAAATGGTAAACAGTGCACAAGCTCTAATGTCAGAGCAGAATATTAGATCAATGAAAAAGTGAATGAAAATGAAATAAACTATTAATTTTTTTTCAAAAAAATATGTTTGCAGTCACAGCATTGCCAAATTTGTAGAAGAGAGAAGGAAACTGCTGAGAAGTTAGAAAATAACCAAGCAATGGCTTGATATCATTAGAGGAGATAAAATGACAGGTTGGGATTTGAAATTTATCTTATTGGAAAAGGTAGACTAAACAAGTTGTCTCATTTATTCCATTATATCCAGTTCCACAAACTACACTATGTCATTCCAAAATGAATATTTTCTTTTCCTTCCATACTAGAACTCTTATAAGAAAATGGACAGAACAAGATTGATTTGTAGCACAGCTGCTAAATCCTGGTAATTGTGACTTCTTTCTTTTGGACAGGAATCCAGACCAAATTGAGAATACAAGCTTATAGTTAGTGGTCTCTTATGTCAGCCCTCCAGTACAAAAATCGTTCCATGCTACTGTCATCCTTTGACTTATTACTAGGACCTGCACAGGAGGTCATCAGTCTTGTGGTGGGAAGAGAGGATTAAGACAAGAGGAAAGGACCACCTCTCATAGAATTACAGAATCATAGAATGGTACGGGTTGGAAGTATCTGAAAGATCACCTAGCTTCAACCCCCCTGCCATCATCAGGGAACCTTCCACTAGAACAGGTTATTCAGTGCCCCATCCAGCCTGGTCTGTAATAACTCCAAGAACAGGGAGTACATAACCACTGTGGGCAACCTGTTACCGTGTCTCACCACCCTCACAGTAAAGAACTCATTCCTAACATCTATCTAAACATACCCTCCTTCAGCTTAAAGCCATTCTCCCTTGTCCTGTCACTACAAACCTTTGTGAAAAGTGCCTCTCCAGTCTTTTTGCAGCCCCCCCTTTAGGTACTGGAATGCTGTCATAAGGTCTCCCTGGAATCTTCACTTCTCCAGATTGAAGAACCTCAACTCCTCAGCCCATCTTCATAGGAGAGGTGTTCCAGCCCTCTGATGCGCTTAATGGGTCCCCTCTGGACTCATTCCATTAAATTGGTGTTTGAGGTGAGCTGTCATGCTGCTGTCTAGCAGGATGGAAGCAAGGCTGCTGTGAGTGGAAAAGAAAGTAGAACATTTCCCTCAGATCTAGGGCTAATAATGGCTAAAGAAAAGTGTGCTTTTTTTCCAACTTGGTCCAAAGAATTTTTCCCTTACTCTGTCTCAGAAGAACCTTTTCCTGCTTTTCTGAGGCTGCTCCAGCACTTTGCAGTTGACAATGTGTTATCATGTTTGGTAAGAGAAAGAATGAAAGAAAGGAATAGAGCCTGATGAAATATGAGGGTAGGGGTATGATTGCACACATATATGTTGTTCACCCCAAGCTACACAAAGCTCTCTGTAGTGACGGAAGGAGATGAATGTATTTTGTTGAATTTTTGCATTAGAATAACATCTTTAGAATTTATCTGAAATGTGAGAGATAATCATGTTATTGTTTTGACTGCTCTAAAGATATACAAAAATGGGTAGTGTTTTCTTCATAGAGCTATGAATTTAAATAGAGGGGGTGTACAAAGGAAATGCAAGCTTTATTTTAAAGGCAAGGCTTGAAGCATGAATTAATTAATTTGCTCATGGTCACTAAAAAATGTCAGTGGCAGGACTTTGAAAGGAAATTAATTTTCCTTTCATGTTCTAGTTCTTGCTTAAAGAGAGTATGTATTTATTTATTTATTTAAAGTTGTATTAAAAGATAACTATTGCTAGAAAGTTGTAATATAAGAAAAGGTTTGGGAAGTGACCCAGGTAGATTAATATTAATGGTTTTGCTGGACAACTGAAGTGCCAAGAATGTCAGAATGCTTATTATCATAGAAATATCTTTCTTTTTAAACCTCAGCTATTATTGAAAAATTGAATACAGAGAACTTTGCTAAACATAGAAGGACAGATGCATGGCAGGACAAGATCTGATTCCATTAACTATGAGCCACATTCCAGTGTCAGCTTCTTCATCAGAATGACATCACAGAGATAGGAAGTGAACAAGTTCAATCACTTGCACATCATTAGTTCAATAATAGTTTCCTTTAAAGGTGCCTTTAAGAAGCACTTAATTTAATGTCATATCAAGCACTATCCATCAATGTGTCCTTGATAACATGAAAAATTGGGTTTCTTGCACACAGTGCACCAAACAAAAGGCAGTCCAGATTTCACATTTAAAAATGAGTAGTGTGACAGCAGTAATTATTATCTCATCGACATTGATCTGTGTCCTATTAAGTTCTGAACAGAGACTGGCAGCTTCTATGGGCATGAAGCTCCCTGAGAGTGGAGCAATGAAGTAAGTAAAAACTTGTTTCAAAAAATCAAATTGTCTCTCGAAACCCTGTAGAGTTTTGTTGCTTTCTCGGGAGAGAAGGAGTATTATGCCAGTGATTCATGCACATTCTCATACTGCACAGAGAGAAGAGGACATCATAGAAATAGAGGCTGTAAAGAATTCAAAACACTGCTGGTCCAATTATTAATATTTTTATCTTCAGACCAGATTCGAACTATATAACTGCACAGTACATCACTAATGAAATGCAGCCTCCTCTGGTATGGAAGCTCTTAGTTAGCTGATGGGCACAGCATGCTGCCAGAAAGAAAGGGGAGGCAAAATGGAGTTTTAGTACATCATGGAAAGCCCCTGCTGCTGAGGAAAGTGAAGTGGCATATTTAGGAGCCAAGCCACTCTCAAAGTAGGGTAAATTGGGAGTAACTATTAGAAATTCAACAGAATAATGATAGTGGTGAGAAATAATAAAGCAACTGTGTCCAACAAGAGCAGACAAGGCCTCCTCTTCTGCTCACTGCCATTTCCTACTCTTATTTCTCATTTGATAATAAGAGAAAAATAGAATCCTTTCCAGACTGCATTGTTGTATGTCTACATCAAAGAGTGGAATTCAAACCAAAGACTCTTAATGCAACTAAATATCAAAATTGCTGTATTCACTTGCAACAGAATGCAAACTCACTACCTTGGATCTGGAAGAAACATAATCACCCTGAACCTGTGCTGCGAAAAAGTTAAGAATCACTGAGTCTGGGAGAGGCTTACTACCTTGATTGCAGCACATGCTTACCTACTGTACTTTACCTGGACTCAAGCTGGCCCAGATTTACTTGGTTTATGTGTTGGTATCATCTTCCCTTTCCCCTTGGCAATAGGGAGATTAAGGTTGCACCTACCTGCACTAATCTGTGTTTAAATCTGCATTGAAGCAGTACTCCCTGTATTCACTGTCAAAGCTAGTGAAAACGCCTGTGAAATGAAGTGAGATGAACAGGAATTTCTAATTTAATTAAGAAACTAGTGGACTCTGAACCTGGTGGGAAAAAGTATTCATGTTCAGTTTGGGGAAAAGATACCAAAACTTGAAAAACTAATTTCTTGATAGGTCTACATTAACTTTAAAAACAAGTAAATATAACGACACAAAATATCAAATAGCTGCAGAGTGATTTTTTTGTGGTTTATAATGAACGGAAATGGTCAGTTCAGCTATTTTTATGTATGACCTTTGTTTTGATTTTTTCATTGTTGAATATGTATAGCCATAAGAAGCAAAGTGCAGCAAAGAGTAAATTCATGCACATTTCCCATAGATGATGTTATCTACCAGTTAAATCTCTTGAGTGATAATACTTTGTTCAAATTCTAATGAAATGACCTTTTTGAACACAAAGGTAAGCTAGAAAAGTTTTTTTGAGGGGGTAAAGAATGTACAAAGTTTCTATTTCTGAAACATTTCTGAAAACCTAAACAGTTCATTAAAAAAAAAAACAAACAAACAAACAAAAAAAAAAAACAAAAAAACAAACTGTGGGGGTTTTTTTGTTTGTTTGTTTTTTGTTTTTTTGTTTTTTGATAATCTGGTAGGATTGTATCATTTCAAAATACAAAAATCTTCCTTATATTCTCTGTATGGATATTTTCACTAGTAAGTAATTCTTAGTTATTAGATGTTACAATGGCTTCAGTATCCTACTGATAGCTGAGATTAAAATTTCTTTTCTTTTGGCTTTTTTAGGGCCTGCCAAATCAGTGGTCCCGGTGAGGCTTCAACAGCTCCCTGTGTGCTGATCCAACCAGTAGCATGGTTGAGGATGCTCAATGGTAATATATACAAGCTCACCTATGAAAATGCATATATACATATATGCATGGCTGTCTACTTTGGTCATCAGATACAGACAGAATCACCACTCACACAAACACAAACAGCACCAGGGACCTCATCCTGTTCACCTCTCGGGCTGATCAGGATGAAGGACAATTAGCAGGAACTATATCTATCTATATATGTACAGTGTGGATCCCTTCAGCTGCAGGGTTTAGATACTCAGTCTTCCAATCAGCCTTCCCTTGGATCCAAATCACCCCAGATGCTTGAACCCGGACATAAAAGCCCCAGGGACCACAGTCCTGCTTACACAGAGACTCACACAATAGATTTCTCCAGCAGCTGATCTTGGATCTGTTGCCTCAGTACTAGAGAGAATTTTTAGCTAATTATTGTAGAATAGAAAAAAACTAATGCTGAAATAAAATATTTCAAATATCCTAAAGTTGTTTGAATGATCTGAGACTTTTTTTTTTTCCTAGATCATCTAGATTTGACTTTTTACCCTCATGGAACAATTTGAAGCTCAAAAGAATTCCCTAACATGGAAAACACATTTTATGCTCAGCTATTAATTAATGGCAAACCTGAAGGGAAAATAGAATGTTAAAATCAGAGCATGGGAGAGTTTTCATCAGTTTTGATGAATTCATAAGTGTAGACATACATACATTTAAGTTAACGAAAGTCAACTGAAATATTCTAATTAACAACATTAAAATGCTTTGGATCAGATCATATATCCTTAGAAAATGATGTTGATAAAAGAGGCCTAAGGTGGCTTTATGCCATTTTACAAAACTTCTTTTTTTTTTTTTCAGATTTTCATGAAGATTCTTCTTTACTTTCTGAGATTCCAAAACCAAAGATGATAAAATAAAAAATATTTTTTTTTTTTTTTTAATACCAGTGAATCCAATCTTCATAAAGATTAAAATCTTCTGTTGTTGGAGACCCAATTGGGAGCTAGTTTTGGATCTGTGGGTAGATTTCTCAATGGAACGGTGTTGTTTATTGTATGAGCAAAATTGAGCCATTTTTAGCAAGATATGAAGAATATGCAACAGGAAGTTCTCTTTTCAAATATGTAATATGTTTCCAGGTTTTACTAGTCGTTTTTATATATACTTCACTTTAAAGTAGACATGAATTAAATATCATAGCTTGTATTAAATTATTCTGAGACAATAATGATTTGCTTCAGTAATTAATCAAATCCCTCTCTCCCTTACTTCTCCACAAATTCCTAATAATCCTGTTACATTGCTTCAGCACTTAAAAAGGTGAGAAATTTCACAACAGAGAGTGAAAAATTAGAGTTGTTTTAGCTGAGACTTAGTCTGAGGTTTATTTAAAGGCCTTAGAGTAATTACTTGTCGATCATAGAAACCACATTAGTCCCATTTAGACTGGTATATGCCCAGATAGAGCATACACTTCTATAGCTGCTTTTAAATGCAAATTTCATCATATAAACATAAAATATGTGCCCTAGCAATTTCACATTTAGGGATATTTTGTTATTCTTACACATTCTAAGTTCTCAAAAAGTTTCAAAATAGTCAAGAAAAAGAGATTTCAATCAGTAAAGATGTCAGTTTAGACCTCTTATTAAACAAATCTTGTCTCTATACACAAAGAGGAATTCCTTTTGTGTTAATATATCAGAAACTGAAAAAAAAAATTAGAATGATAGGATCATAAAATGGTTTGGGATGGAAGGGAACTTTAAAGGACACCTAGATAAATTCTACTGTAATGAACAGGCACACCTGTAACTAGATCAGGCTGCTTAGAGCCCCACCCAGTCTGACTTTTGAATTTTTCCAGGAATGAGGCATGTAAGACCTCTCTGGGCAACCCTGTCAGTATTTCACCAGCTTAATTGTAAAAATGTCTTCCTTATATCGAGTCTAAATTTTCAGTCTTTTAGTTTAAAACCTTTACCCTTTGTCCTATCATTACAGAACCTATTAAAAAGTCTTGTTCCCATCTTTCTTATAAGCCCGCTTTAAGTACTGAGAGACTGTAATTAGGTCTCCCCTAGAGCCTTCTCTTTTTCATGCTGAACAACCACAACTCTCTCAGCCTGTCTTCACAGGAGAGGTGCTCCACCTCTTTGAACACCTTTGTGGCCCTCCTCTGGACTTGCTCCAATAGGTCCATATCCTTCCTGTGTCAGGGACTGCAGAGCAGGACACAGAACTCCAGATGAGGGTCCCATGAGAGTGGAGTAGAGGGGCAGAATCAACTCTCTTTACCTTCTGGCCGCATTGCTTTTCATGCAGCCCAGGTTAAGGTTGGATTTCTGGTATTCAAGAATATGTTGCCAGCTCATGTCCAGCCTCTCATCACCAGCATCCTCAAGCCCTTCTCAATAGGACTGTTCCCCAATCCCTTCATTCCCCAGAATATTGATAGCAGGGGTTGCTCCCACTCAGGTGCAGCACCTTGTACTTGGCATTGTTGAACCTCATGATCTTTCCATAGGCCCACTACTTAAGCTTGTCCAAGCCCCTCTGGATGTTATACCATCCTTCAGGCATATCAACTGCACCACTCAGCTTGGTGTCATCTGCAAACTTGCTGAGGATCCCTTCATCCATGTCACTGTTATGATTCGATTAGTGAAAGATGCCGCAATCTTGCCAAGGGGTGAAGGAGGAGGCGTGAGGGTGTGAGGAGAATGGCATTTAATCAAAATGGGTGTCTGGTATTTATAGGGTCCAGGGAGAAGGTGCTAGAAGGGAGGCAGAACCTGGGCAGGTACTAACCAAATAGTGAAGGAAGGTACCAGAAGGAGGGTGGGGAATGACCAAACTGGGAAGAACAAGGAGATAACCGTATAAGCTGTTGGTGCAGTGCAGCAAACATCAACCAACGAGGAGAAGGGGTACAACGAACCAATCAAGAACTGGGATACAATTGAGGGGAACAATACAATAATATAAAATGGATTATGACAACAGTGAAACTACGATATATAACAGTCCACAGAAGATAGGTATCTGTTGATCTTGATAGATGAATCTATGCTCCTTCACACTGCTGTTGTGGCATTCGTTGATATTACTGGCTTTCCAGTGCTGGTAACTGTTCACTCCAACAGAGAGATACCTCTGTCTGAATTAAGGTGTAAACAAGCCCATACCCCAAAGTCAGTAACACAGATTTTATTTAGCAATAAATGTGAGGTAGAGAGATAGAAAGAAATAGAAAAGAGGTGGGGGGGAAAGAGAGACAGATCAAGCAGAGGGTAGTCACCACCAGTGGCATCCTGATGGTCCTTCTTCACCCTGTGCTTCTCTGTGGTGGGAGTCCCCAGAGTTGTTCTTCTGGGGGTACCATCTTTATGGTTTCAGGTATCCATGGGGTGGATGCAGATGTTCTCATAACTTGGGATGACATGTGTATGAGCAGTTGCTTCTTTTCCCACAGTTTACCACAGTGGAAATATTTTTGTCTGAATGCATTAACCAGGATGTGCTAACCAGGCCTCTGCTGGGCCTGGAATAGTGCCTTCCTGCTGTAAATTTCTCATGTGTGCTTATCACAAGTTCCTGTTTATCTTATGGCCAGTTCCTTCTGTGGCCTTGACAGGGTCTTCAGACAGGTATGTTCTTTAAGTCCTTGCAGTCATTGTTAAAGACATTAAACAATACTGGTCCAAATATTGTCCCCTCAAGGGACACCATTGTCACTGATTGCTATCAGGACATTGAGCTGTTGCCCACTAGCCTCTCCATGTGATCATCCAGGCAGTTCTTCATGCACCAAACAGTACATTCATCAAATCCATCTCTCTTCAACTCAGAGAGAAGGATGTTGTGGTGAACCGGGTCAAAGGCCTTACAGAAGCCCAGAGTGATGACATCTGTATCACTTTCCTTATCTACTATTGTAGCCACTTGATCACATAAGGCCACTAGGTTGTTTAGGCAAGACTTGTTATTGGTGAAGTCCTGCTAGTTGTCTCAAATCACCACCCTGTCCTTCATGTGCCTTAACACAGCTTCTAGGGGGATCTGTTCCATCATCTTCCCAGAAACAGTTGTGAGGCTGACAGGTTGGTAGTTCCCAGGGTTATCCTTTCTACCCTTTCGAAAAATGGGTGCAATCTTTCGCTTTTTCTCAGTTACTGGGGACTTCACCTGTCTGCCATGGCTTTTCAAATATCATGGAAAGTGTTTTTGCAACTACATCAACCACCTTCCTCAGGGCTCTGGGATGCATCTCATCGGGTCTCATAGACTCAGTGTGTTCAGGTTCCTCAGGTGGTCACAAACCTGGTCTTCTTTTACAGTAACTAAATGCAAGACTATCTGCAAAGTAGACTGTAAGATGAAGAAAATCTAGACTTTTCCTCCCAAAAAGGAGCTGCATTGTATTTATAGCAGAGTGGCCTATGCCAAACATAATGTATCAGTACACTCTTTCTGAAAATAAACGCAGCTCTTTATGTGCTACAGCTGGCTAACAAAGGTATTCAGCCTTTTAGCTCCTGTTACAACCTTCTGTCAACCTTAATGTATGGTAAGTTGTATCAGGTACCAGTTAGGGTTTATTTAACAATAAATAAAATATGTGCAGTGTGTTGGCCATGCAAAAACATGACTATATATGTACAAGGGTACAAAATGGCAAATTTGCAGTTGCTTAATAGAGTGTTTTCTTCCATTCTTCAGTTTTTAAGATGATCAACTTGAAATGCTCATTCTACATCTTTTTTTCCAAATAATATTATTTCATTCATATCACAGCAACAACAGAATTAAAGTTTCTAAATATATGGTTGACATTTTCCAAATCTCTAGTTTATGTGGAAGAAACCTTTAGCTTTTGAATCTTTTAGAAAGGACTTATCTTTATTAAAAGAAATACAAACAAACAAAAAGCAAAACAAACAAATACCCCACAACTCCCCCCCAAAAAAACCCAACAAAACAAAAAAACCCAACCAACCAAACAAACAAAAAAAAAACCCAAAAAACCCAAAAAACAAAACAGGTGAAACCAAACCAAACCCACAAGGAAAAAAACAAATAACCCATTGCTAACTTAAACTGCATATATCTAGTGCACCAAATTTTATCCTTTAGTAATAATTATTTTTGAGTAGATGTTTGAGAGGCCCTTATGATTTTGTTACAGTGACACATTCATTCAGTTTTGTAAATCCTCCTTTTTTTGTTTCAATTAGAGTGTAACAAGAGATACAACAGTTCTCCTGGCAGAAAAAGTGTTCTTTGAAAATTCAAATAAATTGTGATTGAGCCAGTGCACTGGTCCTCGCTGGTCCTCGAGTATGGTCCATAGCACATTGCATTCTGGAAACAAACCCCATGGGTATAAATGTGCATCTGTTAGAATTGCCCACCTGTTTGCTTGAAAATTATGGGTGTAAAAAATTGCCTGCTGGTAATTTCCAGCTCCTATGTAAATGTTTTCCTTTGGGATGGCCCTTAATTCCAAAAGAAGGTTTTTTAGTGTTTATTTCAATCTAAGAAGCTTCTGTTCATTTTTCGACAGAGAGTTTGAATCAAGCTCATTGTGGCCTCTGAAACATTAGATGGATTCTCTTTGGGAATCTTTTAGGGTCCCAAGCGTACTTACCTCCAGATGCAATATTCAGTTGATGTCTCCTGGGGAGAGTGTGATTTGATTTTAGCACAAATTCTTTTTATTTTTACCCTCTGATCTCTTTCTCCCTTCATGTCTCCCCGTGTAGCTGTGCTTGCAGAAACAGAAGGAATTGCAATATGCCAGGCTGTTTTGAGGCAGCAATCCTATTGTGCTTAGTTTTTTAAGCAGTTATACTCTGATATGTTACAGGGGAACTAGAGGGATACCAAGAGATGGAGGTATGCCATTTTAATGTAGAGGAAACTAAGAAATTACATGAGTTTCCTGGAGCATTTGGATCCCAAGGACTGTTTCCTTATATTGCTGAGAAATATTAGTTATTTAGAATAAATAAGTTTTAAGTAGAATGACATAGAATAACAGTTATAATAGTGTGTGATTTAGTATGTAGGAGCTAGGTTTGCTGAAGTCTTGGGCAGCAAGCTATGGACTTATACCTAGATATGTTTTCAGATGGAATAGAGTTGATTTTTTTAAGTTTCCCTCATATGTGCCATGTTTTGTCTTTAGTATGAGAAGAATATTGATAACACACTGATTTTTTTTTTTTCTTAGAAGACACCAGACCAAAAATTACTACTGTAGCAAGAGGTGTATGCAAGATGCATGAAAAGGGTGTGAGGGGCAGATGCATAAGTTGTAAGGGCATAATTACGCAGGGATTTCTTTGTAGTGGATCTCCCTCCAGAGGCACACAGCTCAAGCTGACCTGCTGCTGTACCACTCTACGCAATTATTTATTTTTTAAAAAAATCTTTCTTCTGAGCCTCTGCCATGGGAGACCTAGGGTTGAACCTGAAGGAGGAAGTGTGCCTGAGAGTGGGCATGTGCATGAGGGGGAATCTAAGGGGGAGCCCATTGGCTTGCTGGAGCTGTATGCTGTACGTGAAGGGACTCTAGTCCTGGCAGGTAAAGTCTCGGGTGGTGTGTGTGGTACTCCATGAATGCTGTGAAAATGCCCAGTGAGTGGCTTCTCCTTTAGCAATATTCACATTACAGAATCACAGAATCAATTAGGTTGGAAAAGACCTCTGAGACCATCAAGTCCAACCCAGTAGTGCCTCCTCACAACCCCCCTTGCACTCCCAACATCTTTGCCAGCATGGCAGTATGAAAAGCAGAAAAACACCGTGTAAGCACTTCAGCAATATTGCAGTTAAGAATCTCTGCATTCTCAATGCTTCATAGAAAATATCTAAAAGGCAGAATACAACACCAAATGACATCATTCTATGAAATAAAATTTCATTTGCTGCTGATTAGGAATATAAATAATAGAAAATCCAAACTTTCAAGAAATTATCAAAGTACTACATTTCATCAGAATCAGAAACACTTAGTTTCTGATTTGTTTTCCTGTTTGAAATGTTTCAGGTGCTACATTTATCAATATATAAAATATATGCAAAATGTTATGAACATTTCATTTTATGTTGTTTTGAAAATGTCATATATAATTAAGAGTACTTTATTCCTGGTTTGGAATTAAGGCAACCAAGATTTATTTTTTTTTTTTCTCAAATTAGAAAAAAAAAATCAATAAAATATTTCTTCATAACAATTTTTTCCACTTTAATCTAATCAGTAGTTCTAACTTCAATAGTGATAATAAAGCCAAGCACAAAATAAGCACACATATGGACATACTTTTACTGTCTTCTATTCAAAGCTGTCTACTTTCCACTGATGAATAAAAATATTTCAAAAATGCAACATGAAAAGCTAAATCACTTTATCCAATAACTGTACATTTATTTTTTTATGATTTCAGGCAATGTGCACTACAGTTATGAATTTGTGTATGTTGAGTTTTAGTTCAAATGGAAATAGCTTGCTGCCAAACTTGCAACTTTTCAATTTTTGATTATTCAGAGTGTGAAAATTCTCATTTTATAGAAGTTCTTCACTCAGGAAGCTGCTCAGAATGAAATGGCAAAGGTTACCATGTGATACCTTGGGAAAACTAAAACCCCCTTATTTGTTTCTTATTACAATACATATATAAAAAGGGATACTTTGAAACTACATTAATATCTGTGAAGTAGTAGATGATCTTTGATAAAATGGTGCTATAGGAAGCAATATATTATCTATCTATCTATCTATCTATCTATCTATCTATCTGTCATCATCCATCGACCTACCTGCCTACCTACCTACCTACCTACCTATGTGTATATATACATATATATAACCATTATATAACCAGCAGCAGTTAGGAGAGTTGAACTTATATTACTCCTCAAAAATCAGGAAGTCATGTTTTAAAATGTTTCCATGTTACCCAGTTATCTGTACAGGCAAACACACTTGTGAGAGAATTATAATTTCTGTAGAATTCTGTCAGCATCTTTTTCCTCAGCCTGATCAACTGTAGAGCAATATCATTAGTTGGGAACCAAAATGAATGTTGATAGAAATACTGAAAAATATAGTTTATAAAATTATGTTCTGCATCTTCCATTCATAATTTGTTTTTTCCTTACTTTATATTCTGGACAGCCTAGTCTTACAGAATAAGATGAAAATTCAGATATAATATTATTTTCATTTTATGTTTGGCAGCTAAATCAGAATGTTCTTCAGTCGCAAACATGAAGGGTGAACTACCCTAGGTGTGTAATTAAGAAACAATTTAGGTATGTATAAATTAATATACATTTATATATATATATATATATATATAATTTCTGAAATATATATGAGGTATATATAGATATAGAGATAGAGATAGAGATAGAGATAGAGATAGAGATAGAGATAGATAGATATAGATATAAATATAGATATAGATATTTTTCTGAGACAGTTGGGGTTGTTCAGCCTGGAGAAGAGCAGGCTCCAGTGTGACCTTATCGTAGTCTTTCAAAACCTGTAGGAGCTCTACAAGAGAGCTCGAGAGGGACATTTTACAAGGGCATATGGGATAAGGGGAAGTAGATTCAAACTGAAGCAAAGCAGGTTTAGATTAGATAACAGGAAGAAATTCTTCACTGTGAGAGTGCTGAGACCCTGGAACAAGTTGCCCAGGGAAATTATGAATTCTCCATCCCTGGAAATGTTCAAGGCCAGCTTGGATGGGTCTTTGAGCAACCTGGTCTAGTGGAAGGTTCCCTGCCAATGGCAGGAGGTTTTGATCTGGATGCTCTTTAAGATCCCTTCCAACCAAACATTTCTATGATTCTATGAATACTTCTCCTGCATCCCATTCAATTTTCTCACTGTCATACCACTGTCCAAAGGGAAGTTCTGCAGAGAAAACACTGAATAGTACTGAGTTTCAACAGTTCTTGAATGTCATAATACTCACAGAAAATCAATGGGAAAATATTTGCTTTACACTTTAATGGTCAGTAATTTTAGTGGGTGGGGTTTTTTTTCCTTTTTTTTTTTTTTTTTTTTGTTTGTTTGATTTGGTTTGGTTTGGGTTTTTTTATCTTTTAGAGGCAGAAAAAATGTCTTTTAAAGTGTGGTTAAGAAGTATCTCATATTTTGTTATTTCTTAAGTCTTTTAGGCTGGGTGTGGGTCATGCTTAATGCCACTTAATTCTTTTTCATCTGTGTTTTTGTTTATGGAATATAATTTGTAGTATCTTCAGAACTCTACAATTAGTCAGAGACTCAGTAAAGAGCCTCTTGAAAAAATGGTCCTTAGCCTTTCACTTTCATGAGCACCAAAATTCAATCAGAAACTATTTTTAAAGTGAGTAAAAGCTACAGTGGCAAATCTATTAAAATGTGTTCAATCATTAACTTCTTTGATTTAACATCTGTCTAAAACATAACATCAAAAATTGAATAATTTATCATGTAATTGCATAAAAGCTCAAGTAATGTAAGGCATTAATTAAAAATTTATATGAAATTCAGATGAAGAAAGTTGAGTGGGAACCATTTGATTACCCACACAGTATGATGGCTAAAGTTCCTTTGAAACAGTAATCTAATATATTACAAATCACATATGCTTAACGGTGAAGAACTCTGTAAATGCATTGGGTTTATCTGATGATTTTCAGAAAATGCATTAGCTACAGATTAGTTCAGATTCTGTAGTTAGACATACAGATATGCCAGTTCTTTTTGCACTGTTATAATATTTAGCCTTATTGTATGTACAAACATTTATTTAAACATGAGAGAATAAGGCTTTAAGAACTTTCTGAACCTTGTTTCATAAATATACAGACTTGAGGAGGTTTCACATTTCCATCTCAGGCTCATGTTCAATCAGCCATAGAAGAATATCATAGCCATAAAATCAACTCATACATTAAATACATTATGGGTAGAAACAATAAACAGTTATTATAACAACTACATTATCTCTCCAGATTATCAGTTAACTACTACATCTTATGCAAACTAGAGACCTTTTAAGTTCGGGTTTCTTCTTTCACAGTATTTGAAAGTAGTTTGTTATTTAAAACCCACTTTTGTGGCAAAGTGCTTTTAGAATCAGAAAAATTGGCTCAGAAAGCAGAGTATCCAGATGGATACAAACATAAGCACAGATTTTAATTTAAACAGGTTTGTCTGTCACCAGAAAAATGGGTCTACTTTACAAAGTTCTCTTTTAACACTTCCACCAAAGCTTATTCTCATGAATCATTCACTGAGATCTACCTATGTAAATGAGGACTTATAAAACCAGGCCCTAAGTTGTTTATTTTTTGTGTGTGTTTTGTTTTTGTTTTTGTTGTTGTTGTTGTTATTGATTGGGTTTTTTGTGTGTGTGTGTGTGGTTTTTGTTTGTTTTTTTAAAAATGCTAGGTACAGTTCAACATAGTTTGGAGTACTTTTTGAAAGAGTATTATCTTCCTATTTATAGACAGCATAGTTATTATTTTGAATAACATTGAGAGTTTTCCTAAAATCCAGATTTACCTGAGAAAATAATAGATTGAAGATAATTTTTTGTCTTCTCTTTTTTTTTTTTTTTAAACCCATTTTTCTTCTCCTCTGCTGACTGCTGTTTGATTCTTTACCTGCCTGCTGAGAGGATGGGATATATTTCCTCTACTTTAAGACTGTGCTTTGTCAATCCATTCCCTTGTGAGAATGAAATTAGTGACTTCAGTCTTCTCAATTTGACACTGCTAGAGAATTATCACAAACAAAAAGTGAAATAGAAGATACATATAAGGAAAACAACATGGAATTGGCAAGATAGTAACAATAAGCTATATTAATGATACTTTTAGGTTTGGATAACTCACAAAAGACTTGAAAAGATCAACTGCTAACTGTTTTGAAAATATACTCAGAAATATGTTCATTTGAAACATCAAAATATTTTAAAAAACAGAGAGTGTCTAGACTGTAGGTAAGTGACCACAACTTAGAAAATACCTGGGTAAAATTTTCAAAAAGCAGTGAGTTGTCTCTTAGTAGCAAGCTTAATAGGACCCATTCTTTTCCTCCAAGAGAAATGTTTGAATGATCCAAACCTTGCATTCTGAACAGAAAGTACTTAAGATGCCCAGAAACCTACTCAGCCAGCTTCTCTGTTATGTTCTGCTCTTTAGGTTTGTTTCCCTTCGCCTTTAAAAAAGTACTAAACTTTTTTTTGTTGTTGTTTGTTTGGGTTTTTTTTAATTAATAAACTGATGTGATGCTTCTGTGTGCTGTATGAATTACAACTATGGAGGCTTAGAATGCTTTTTGTCATCCAAATTACTAAGATTCTTGTGCAGTGACTCATCTGAAAGGATCATAAAGTTATTTCAATTTCATTCATTGTTTAAGCTCTCAAACAGAAAAAAAAAAATAAATGGAAAAGCATACCTATTATGTAAAGGATGTAAGCAAGAAATTCAGTCAATAAAACATCTGTTATATAGAGGTATATAGGTATAGAGGTATATAGGTATAGAGGTATATAGGTATATAGATATATGTGTGTGTGTTGTGCTCTCAAGTGCACAACCACAGTCCTATACATGTACATAAACAATCATAACTGGGCTACTAATATATATATTGAAGCAACATTTCCACTTTGAAGGAAAAGGCTCTATGACTTGAAATTAAGTGATTTTACATTACAAAGTGTAATAATAATAATAATAATAATAATAATAATAACAGTAATTCCAAAACATATCCCATCGAAACAGATCTGGTAGGACTTTTTGTGTGGAGACACAGAAGGTAGAAAATAGTAGAGAAATACTTTGTCTTAGTGGTTGTGCCTACATAGTACAGGTATGAGTTAGTACAAGCAACCAAAAGGATGGATTTCTTTTTTTGGTGGCAATGCCAACTAAACATGCATGAAATTATAACCCCAGTGGTAGATCATTTTAAAAATACATTTTCTTATTCTGAAGTGACTGTTTGAATCAGAAGATTTACACAGGGTGCTCTGAAAATACAATATCTTGATGGCTCTGTTCTACTTCCTAGATTGAAACATTAATTTGAAGATTAGCTCCTATTGCTCCACTTATCAGATGAATATGGATGTACATTCAGACTGGGGAATGAGATGCTGGAAAGCAGTGCTGTGGAAAGGGACGCGGGGGTCCTAGTTGACAGCAAGTTCAATATGAGTCAGCAGTGCCCTGGCATCCAGGAGGGCCAACCCTGTCCTGGGGGGCATCAGGCACAACACCACTAGCCGGTCAAGAGAGGGGATTGTCCCTCTCTGCTCTGCACTGGGGCACCTCACCTTGAATATTGTGTGCAGTTTTGGGCACTGCAGCATATGAAAGGTACTAGCTCTTAGAGAGTGTCCAAAGGAGCGCAGTGAAGATGGTGAAGGACCTTGAAGGGAAGCCGCGTGAGGAGTGGCTGAGGGCACTTGGTGTGTTCAGTCTGGAGAAGAGGAGACTGAGGGGAGACCTCATTGCAGTTACAACTTTTTTGTGAGGGGAAAAGGAGGGGCAGGGTGTGATGACCAGTGACAGGACCTGAGGGAATTGTCTGAAGGAGGTTTAGGTTGGATATTAGAAAGAGGTTCTTCATCCAGTGGTTGGGCACTGGAACAGGCTCCCAGGGAAGTGGTCACAGCACCAAGCCCAACAGAGTTCGAGAAGTGTTTGGACAACACTCTGAGGCACATGGTGTGACTGTTGGGGATGTCCTGTTTAGGGCTCAGAGTTGGACTTGATGATCCATGTGAGTCCTTTCCAACTCAGCATGTTCTGTGATTCTGTGAATATATAAAGCACCGAGATGCCAGTCAAAGGCAAAACATTCTCACCGCAATTTTGATTTTGAGACTGAATAGAATTTGACTGATGGACTTGTAAAAGGTGCAATTCATGTTTTCATAACAGATTATAAAGAGAAAGACTTTTCCCACCAGAGGGTCAAAGACACTATTTACAATCAGGCACATGGCTAACTCTTGGCTGTTGATCTTCTCTTGAGCAGATCACTTAGTCTTTGATTCAACTGCAATGCTTGCAAAAAGATGATAATCCTCCACTGGTAGCAGGATATTGTAGAGCACTGTACATAGTCACAGTGTGTGATGTCTATCCATAGTTCTGAAATTTCATGTGTGATAGAAATTTAACAGAACCATAGAACCATTTAGTTTGGAAAAGATCTGAGATCATTTCAACACATAAATAATTAACTCTTCTTCTGAAAAAAAAACCCTCAAAAAACAGACAAACAGAATACATAAATAGAATAAAGGGACAGTCATGAACTCAGTAAAAATAACTATTTGAATAATAAAAAAAATCTGTCATAGCATTGGTTTTGGGGGTTTGAGAGAAGTTGTGTATTACCTATATCAAAGGCACAATTACCTACTTCTGCTTACCACAAAGTAGTTTGCTGAATTGTCTTCCTGCTTCATGTTGTATTACTTCAATATGAAAAAAAAAAAAAAAGGCCATATGATTGAATCTATAAATAGTGACATCTGAAATAACCTTTTTCCCCTCTGTGGTGGTTGTGCTATGGAAAAGCAACTTCATTTTTTCTGTGATTCTTTCCTGCTTACTTTTTGTCTTCCATAAGCCAGTAAACATGGCTCTTCACCCCACTTCTCTTCAGGTACAACAGCAATGGCAGCAGAAGTAACAAAAACCAAACAAATAGACATTTAGTTTGTTTCTGCAACAAATTTGAAAGAAATGATTTTTTTTCTCAGAAACTTTTTTTCTGGAAACAGCTTATGCCTCTGTAGCCTGTTTTGCAAAACTGTTTTATCAGAACCTTAATCCTCCTTCTTTCCTTTATTCACTATTCCTTTCCCTACAAACATGCCATCAACTATTATAAAGATAACAAGCCCCTTAAGAACTTTTGAGGAAATATAACATGGCCTTGGACATTCTGTTTCAGACCACTTGTTGTTGCTTAGCAGCTTGATATAAAGCTATTCAGATCTCTCTCTTTCCCCCCCAATCGTTTTGCTTCAGAGTTGATTAGTTTCTGTCTTCCAATATTAAAGGCCTGTAATTCAAATGGGCTATTTACCACCTCACAACTCTACAGTCACACTAGGCTCTTAGACCTTCCCTGAAGTTGTTTCCATCTATCCCATTATGTGATTGCTTGAACTTGATTGGGTGTCATATACCCATCCAGCTTCCTGCCCTAAACAGGACAGGGGGAGAAAATAACATCAAAAAGGTAGTGGGTCAAGGTAAAGACAGAGAGATCACTTGCCAATAACAATCACAGGCAAAAAGTTATGATTTGGGGAAACAAGATTTTAATTCCCTGCCAATCAAAATAGATTTGGATAGTGAGAAACAAATACAAATTAAAACAACACCTCCCTTCCATTCCTTCTTGTGTTGAGCCTCGGCTCCTTCATTCCCAACGCCTCTCTCTCCTCCCCTGAAGTGGCAAAAACTAAACAAAAATAAACATGTAAATACTTGGGTTTGGGTTTTTAAAAACATTTTTGCAAGGTGAAATACTGTCTGAATGTGAGCAAAGTCTTCTGGTGTATTTAAAGTCATCTGGTGCTAGCATTTGTTTTACAGCACGGATGACTCCTGAGCTGATCACCACTCTGAAGTAAACCTGTTTGGTCCATTACCCATTTGAGAATCTCAAAACCCCAAGGGATTTTTGACTTATGGAAACTGGCTTTTTCATTAGAACAGAAACTGCAAACAGAAATTTTCAAAACTGGGAAAAGAATCCTCAGAATGAGACAAGATATAAGTAGAAATATAGTAAGCAACCTTTCTCTCACATTTCATCTTTTCAGAATGAGAGCTTTTATTCATTCAGCATCTGAATGAACCTTACTGGTTCCACTGAACTCTTAATCCTCAGGTGTGCTCAGGCACTCCAGAAACTACATATTTCTGTTGCTTTTGAAGCCTGAAGCTATGTCTGCTTTTTGCTCTTCTCAGCAGTGTTCTACTTTTCTCCTTTTCTACTTACTCCACCTCAAATTTTTGAAGCATTTCTCTCTTAACGTGTTTAGTTTACCTGCAAGGAAAGGCACACTTTCCCTCCAAAGGCTTCCATTAGAACTCATGTGCAGCATTCACAGCAATGCAAACAGCCAGATGTGCTCCCTTGATGCCTTGCAACGCAAACAGTGATTATGAGTAAATGCATTGAACAATCCATAGTCATAAAATCATTTCTTAAAAAAAAATAAAAATATTTGAACATGTTAAGCTGATTTTTTTTTTTTTTTGATTGGGGTTTTTTTGTTTGGTAGGTTTGGTTAGGTTGGGTTTTCGTTTGTTTTGATTGTTTGTTTAGGTTTGGTTTTGTGGGGTTTTGTTTTGTTTATTTTTTTTGGGTTTTGTTTTTCTTTTGTTTTGTTTTTCTTCAGCAAACTCTGAAGAATCTTTTACTGCACCCTATTTGGAGGCCTGTTACCATGTCCAGAGCTAATCTACATATCTTTCCACTAAAGCCTGTATGCATATTCTGCAGAGTATGTATTCAATTTTCATTGCTGCAATTATTTCTGTTCCTGTTAGATTCTGGTAAGTGAGGTTCTAAATTTATTAGACAAAAGTTTGGGATAAAAAAATTGAATCCTTTTCATTGTGAATATGTAGTTTTATAAAAACTGAAAATGAGGAAAAAATCAAATTCCAAGTAAAAGACTGGTGCATTTTTCAAACCTTATTGTGAATATTTTCTAAACATTGCATTCCAGAAGGAAATATATTCAAAATATGCCTTTGTTGGAAGAACCAAGTGTGTTCAGTTTCTGTACAGATCTGAAAAAGTCAACTTTTTAAATTTCAAAAATAGAATCATCATCTGGTTGTTGCTTTCATCTTAACTGTTGAACTCTCTGCTGTTCCCTTATTATGGAAGCACAATAGTTTCTTTGGTACTTGACCTCCCAACTGCCATTCCCTTCTTTTCTCCTTCCCCTTTCTCTGCTTTGCACTTTATCTCAGTCTCTTAAGACCTCCCCCTTAATTTCTCCATTTTCTCCGGCATTAAAAATAACCACTGAAGCTCACTGTGTCAGTCTCTTTCTTACTGCTTCTGCTCTTTCCTCATTTCTTTTCTATGTTGTTACTATTTTGCCTGCACTGATTTTTATTTCTTTTTTTTTTTTTTTTTTTTTCCATTCATTGCCAGGTAGCTATGAGTCCATTCATTGCACCTCATTAGACTTCCAAAAGGTCCATATAAAACATTGCAGTGGGTATACAGATTTGATTTTGATATTTCTAATGAGTCTGTCACCATGGTATGTAGATACCGATTGGTGAACAATATTACACTAAGCAATGGAAATTCTTCCCTTTAAATGATTCTGAAAAGATTAACTAATCTCCACTTAGAAAAAGCCTCAGTTAGTCCTTACACTTTATTCACATGAAAGACAGCTATTCTAGCTTAAAATTCTGCATAAATCATGCTCTATATTTAAAAAAAAAAAAAAAAAAAGGAGTAAACTGTCAAAGAAGTTTTAAAGAAACAGTATAAAAGATTGAGAGTTTCACGTTAATGAAGATTCACTTTTTTCTTTTTTTTTTTTTTTTTTTTTGGGTGGGGGTGGCTGGTGGGAGAAAAGATACTAAATTAGAAACCACTATAGCTTTCTATCAGAAAAAAGACAGGGAAATTTCTGCAATTAAAATCTCATGAATGTCAAATCCTAAAAACTATGAAGCAATTAACAAGGTAATATGACTGACATCGGCATAAAATGGTTAATACATTGAGAAATAACATGTTTGCATTGGAGATGAAAGACTTAAGGTTTTTGAATCACAGCTGAAAGAAAGAATGTTAAAAATGCTTCTAAATTATTCCAGTTCAATGGTATGAGATGTTTTATATATATAAATAGGCAGAATAACTCAACTCAGACACAGAATAAATATGACCATAAACTAACTCCTAATGTGCAGAAGAAAATGTGCAATAGGAGCTAATCCACACTTCATAATAAACACCAATTAATTAAAGGTATACATGACTAGATTTAGGACTCTAATTATCCAGTTACATGATTTGATGAAATATCTAGGTAATTTAGTAAGTAGCTGTCCCATTTTCCACTACGATTAATTATGAGTGTAAAAATGTTATTAAATGCTAATTTAGTTTATCTCATCAGAATGTAGGTTATGTCCCTCATATATCTGTACTTATGTTGTTACAGTTCATTCACTCAGTTTATAATGTGGATAACTTATTCAACTCAACAGTATTTGTAAAATGCATCAAATGGTGATTAAAGTGTTTGATGTGCTAATTAATGTGATGAGTATGCCCTCTATATTCCACATACTTCTACACAACTTAATGACACAGTCAGTTCCTTTGATTTCTGTCAAAATAGGGTCATTCATGGTAGAAAATACACAGGTGTAAATATTTACAAGACTGAAATCTAGATATGAAAACCTAGTAAAATTTGCATTTTAACAGGAAAGAGATATACGCAGAGAAGAAATCTACTAGCAAGGAATTACAAGACTAAGGAGTTCCATCTACATTCAATGCTTCATGAAGTTTTGGGATTCATCCTTCAAAATAAGATGCTTTTTCTCTGTTGAGGCCTAGGTGGCCAAAAGCAATATTCACATGTAAAAATCTCTGAAAAACATATTTTTAAAAAAATTAGGAAAAAAAAAAGAACATTATTTTTATGACTCAATAACCAGTTATCATATAGCTAGAAATATGAAATGATGCTGTATTTCTTTTCTTTGTCTTAAGGGAGTAAAATTACAACTCCAGAAAAACAAGAACTTAGTTAATAGGAAATTAAAAAATACTATAAATTAAGGAGAGGACATCTTAAAAAAACAAGCAAAAGCACACCCTACTTCCTTGCTAAAATTTGTTTCCTAGATTGTTTCATTTACTTTTTGTTGGTTTTCAAAGCTAAAATTTCAAATCCTTATCTAGCTTAAGAGATGCTTTGATGACCAGAAGGCTCATGAAATAGTACAGAAAAGTTAGAAGTTCTTTGGACTATACTGATGATAGGTGTTTGTTTGCTATCCTTTTTTTCTTTCTTCTTAAACCTGATATGTGACAGGAGTTGCTTATTAGGCTTACAATTTCTTGGCTCTAAGTGCTTACATAAGCCACATAATCAATGTTTTAATGAAATTGGCTCTTAAAAAATTCATCATCTCTTCCTCCTTCAACAAGGTGTATGTATTTCTTTTCAGATACCTAGTGAGGATGATATACACAAGGCTAACACCAGCTGCTGAATTTAATCTCTCTGATTTCTCTGTCATTGCTAGAGAAATGGTTCTTCAGAATATAACTAAGTATAATGTAAGATGAAACTACAAATTACTCTCTTTTTTTCACTACAGGTGAACCAGATTAGAATGGGATTGGGCAAGATCACACATATGAATAGGTCTTAAAATTCAGGCAGTCAGTACATTATTATTAATTTTCTTTAATTCAGAAATTAAATTTTTTTTGCAAGATTACATAGTTCTCTGGGATAGTTTTATGCTCTTATGTAGTTAAAACAATTCAATAATACAAATGGCTTATTCATTCACAAGAACTGCACTTTCAGTTTTCAAAAATTGTTATCTGACCATGGCTTTTTTTTTTTTTTTCCCACAAGTAAAATTGTAATACAGCAGTATTCTAACTCTTTGGATGAAAATCTAGGTGGATAAATGTTAATGAGTGTTTGACATTTAATTCCCAGTGGATCAGAATCTTTTTTTAAAGGACACATATTAGTTAATATATACTTACTGTGAAGTACATGTGTTATTTTGTGTTGGGTTGACCTTCGCTAGCTGCCAAACACCTGTCCAGGTGCTCTCACCCCCTCTCTTCCACAGGACAGGAGAGAAAAGAGGATGAAAGGTTCATGTGTCAAGCTAAATTTAGATACGTCTCCAATAAACATCACAGTTAATTTGTCACAAAGTTAATTTAATTAACTGACTACTAAAACCTTTGGTTTAGTTAATTAAAAAACTATTGTCTCTCCCCTTCCCCCACCCGTTTTTCCAGGCTCAACTACACTCCATTCCCAGCTCCTCTACCTCCTCCATCTAGTGCTAGCAGGAGCAAGAGGATGGGTAATGTGGCGGGGCGCGGAGAGGGCATTCCAGTCAGTCCGCAGCAGCTCTGCTCTGCTACAATTCCCTCCTCTCATTTTTCCCTGCTCGAGACCGGGATCTTCCCATGGATCGCAGGGAAACACCTGGCCAAACCGGGATCTCTCCTGCCCTCCTCCCGCTCTGCCCCCGGGGCTCGCAGGGCTGTTTCCCCCCCGGTTGCCCTCACTCAGCCCTGGCTGCCGGGCAGCGTTTTGCCCTCCCTTGCCCAGGTTTCCCCGGGGCTCTGTCCCGCCCGCCCGTGGCTGAGGGGCTCAGCCCTGCCCTGCGCTGGGGCCGGCCGGGGCAGCCCGGGATGCTCCGCACTCTGACAGCCCCGGAGCTGCGCCGGGGAACCTGTTCCAGGTAATGTTTAGACACAGTGATTGTTGTTTAATCTCTACAAGCTATTTCACAGGCACTTTCAAATCACAACGAAAGCCTATTCTGCCTTAAATTTCCAGGGCTGGATTTAAGCCTGGATCTTATTTGACTTTAGGATGGTTGCACACCCACAAAAAGGAAAAAAGTAAAGACTTATAGACTAATCAGAATAACTACAACATCCCAGAAAATACTCTATACTATATTCTTAAACAATCAGTGCATAAATGAGTAGAGATTAAAAAGAGAGGGTAGAAAAAAAGAAATAAATTCCAATTCCTTCCTTTGTCAGAACAGTTTGCCTACTGGACTAAATACATTTGAATTAAAAAGTCTTTTGCCATTTCCATGTGAAAGTGGCATCATATACAAATAGGGAAACACAGAAAATATGTTTTTGTTAAACTGCAGTTCTCAATCTCTATGATGATCACAAATGGTTGTAAAGAGTATTGCAAATGCTAATTACATTATTTTAAAAAAAATAAATTATTATGAAAAAGTACAACATAAACCAAATTAAAAAATGAAAAATTCTGAGTTATGCTGACAGTTGTTGGCAGCAACTTAATTTATTAATGTGCCAAGAGCCAAATCTTCCTGCCTCGTTTTGCTCCTCAGCTCTAGGAGATCTAAGCCCATGCCAAAGATTGAAGTGAGTTAGCTTTTCCCCATTCCCAGATGCTATGTGAAAGATCTCCAGGCAATAGACAGCCATAAAAGGTGGTTTTATCTGTAAGTCTGGGAAACACTGATGTATAAGAAATCCCAGCTGACTGAAAAACTCAAATAATAGTATCTTGTTCCTTATGAAAACTGAAGAGCCTGCGAATAGATGGTGGTGCCTGGGGTCTCTTCTTAGCCTGGTTTCAATCAGTTTATTAATGTCTTAGTAGAGAAAAACACACAGACTGTGCTAGAAACACCAGTGTGGGAAGTGCTGTGCATATGGTGGAGGACTGTATGGGAATTCACGGCATATTTCTTCATTTCTTTCGTGATGAAAGGTGCAAAAGTACTAAACTAGAGGAAAATTATTTCATTGCATAAATACAAACTGAAATCTAAGAAGCACACAAGAAGCTTTTGGGACTGAGTTGCATTGCAAACTGAATATAGGGCAGTAATGATGAACTGAAAAAAAAAAAAAAAAAAAAAGGTAAAATAAATTAACCCAGTATGCAGTAATGTATAAATTATATGTGAGAAACCAGAGTATATATTCTAGTCTACTGATCAAGGAGTTGTAAAATCTCACTTGAGGTTCTTTATGTAGTTGAAGATCCAGGCTGTCAGAAAGCTAAATGTAAGGAAATTACTTAAATGACATTTGCAGCATATGCCTTAAACAAGCACTCCATGGTGAAACTTCTTGCAGAAAACAGCAGGCATGCCTATGCACAAACCACAAGAGGAAGCAAAGTTTCAGTGCCAGCCTTGCAAAGGCAGGACCAAACCTTATACTTTTTACGGAAACTTTCCCTTGTGCTGTGTTGCATAACTGCACAAGGGCCAAGGAGTGGGCTCACAGATAGTACACTCGGTTTTAGGGGACTTACTCTGTATGACCCCCAGAGTAGACCCTTGGCTGAATTAAGACCTGAGCATGTGCAATGGTGAGACCATGTATCCTCTCACCTCCCATGCTAATGAGGAACCAAAATCCACTCCTACCCTCACCTCCCGTGCTAATGAAGGATGTATAGAAGTGAGTCCGCGAGGGATCTGAGTGAGTCTCCAAAAGCCCTGGGCACTGGAGGACTAACAGGACAATGCGGGATCTATGGCAGAGACTATGTTTTGCTCTCCCTCTCCCCAGTTTACAAAATAAAGTCTGTACTGTTGAACCAATGTTAGGTCTCATTTGCACCTTAATTTGTGCAGAGGAGTTTAATATTGAACTGTAACACTAAAACAAGTGAGCATTAGAGGCATCTTGGAAAACATGATATATTAAGAAAGTTGAGTCCAAATTTTTATTTTTTTTTTTTAAATAAGAAAATTTAGAGGGGCAGATAAGATGGGAGTCATGACTTTTCTTTTAAGTGGGAATGTTGTGAGGGGAAATATATTTTCTCGGACAAGGTCTGGATTCAATATTGAAGAAAAGTGTTTCTATTCTAAGGATAACAGGGTATCAGAAAAAGTTATCCAGCACCTGGTTCTAGTATCTCCTTCAAAGTAAAATTCCAGTGATATGTTAAAACCAACAATCTCTGACAAACACCTGCTCTTTCCCATTTTAACTCAGATATTCTGGACTAGAAGTTTTCTTGAACTTCTGCCTGCATCTGCAGTGTTATGCAGAAGGGAATGGATCTTAATGGTCAAAAAAGCCAAAGAGGAAAACAGAAAGAATGCGTAGGTTATGTCGTGCAGGTTATATCATGTAGGTTACATCTTTTTAAGTTCAACGTAAGAAGAACAGATTCAATCCTCAAGATCCTTATACCCATCCTAAAATTTGGACTGTAGTTATAGAAATTAAGTCCTGAGGAGTTGTTGGTCCTCCAGGATATAACAAAGCATTTCTGTAACTTTAGTGTAGATAAATGATTCTCTTTTTTTCCCCTCTTAGAATTGTCAGTTTCATTTGGACAGCCTAAAGATAGGCAGACCTTTTATTTGACGGCTCCTCAATCTAATCACTGCCCATGAGGCCACTTGCATTCAAGGGCTTTATTACACCTTTTATCTTACTGTGATTATTGTATCTTGCTACGTCTAAAGACTTCATGAGGTTTAACTTACTGCTGAATAAATACTTAAATCCTGCTATGACATATGCCGATTAAATAACATTAAATTAAAGGCTCCTTTCTGTTGTTGTAACAATGGGAATTCATTAGTGCAGTAAGTGGTCTTGCAGCCTATGAGCTAAGTTCCAATCCTAAAAGCAACGGTTCTTTGAAAGAAAGATTTGCAATGATCCCACAGTAATGTTCAAAACTCATATCTTTGTTTCATTTAGAAGAGTTACTTTGCTTGAATGAAACACTGGATATCTTATAAGGTATGGCCACATACAATCATTGGATAGCTATGAAGCCAAATAATACAAGAGGAATTAGGAGATTTCATTGTCCAGAAATGATGAAAGGCATGAGTAGTAGGATAATGATGATGTGGAGCTACAAATGTGCAGAATGTAGAGCTAAATTCAATTAAAAATGTCTCCATCACATGCAAAAATACCCCAAAACCCAAAAAACCCCCAAAAATGCAGCATAGGAATATTCTCATTCTCTAAATGAGCTTAGATTATATCACTGTCAAGACACAGAGAACAGTAAGAAGTAAGAAACATTTTTCTTTGCTTTATTTTTATCTTCCTGTTAATGACCTCAGCCTCATACAAAATCTTGCAGGGAATTACTGGTAATAACAGAAAGCCTATGCTATAGTATCTATTCTTTGAGTACCATTCCATTTAGGCCAAAATTTTGGTTAATTACAAAATGCTGAGGCTGGGGTTCAGTAGTAACAGTAGTAACTTATGAAAGATATCACTGTAAAACTCAAAAACTCTATTTTTATTTTGGTAATGTTCCTGTTGCTGTCTATTCCACTGCACCTCTTCTAAGGAATAACATTTCAGTCAAAACAGACATCAGGTTATAAGTAGTAGGATTTTAAACTTGTATATTCAGTGTTAAGGCTTGGGTTTTTTGGTTTGTTTTGGGTTGGGTTAGTTTGTTTTTCTATTTTGTTGTTTTTGAGGATCAGGAAGTGAAAGGCCAATCCACTGAATTCCCTATTCTGGGCCTCACAAAAATGAGATATAAGCAAGACTTTTGCTATCAATTCAAGCCTTGTATCTGCTTTCTTTGGCTTTCCTTGTGTGCACTTACCTGCTGCAGCTGCAGGAGGTTGTGGCATTGTGCCAATACGTTTATGTTCTTTCCCAACAACTGTCTGCTAACATTTTCAAAGTATATCAGTACTCAATATCCATGGATACAATTGTACCCTCTGTGTCCTCACAGTACTGGGGTGCAGGTAAAGAGAATTCTGGAAGTGAGATTACTTTTAGGCATCTCCAGAGGTCTTGTACTGGCCCTAACAAACTCATGTTGCTGCAGTTTAATTGCTTGTGGAAGTGAAACTAGCTAAATAAAGTCTAGCTTGATGCTATCTATACATGCATCCATCTCTACTCTGCCCCATCTAAATGTTCACCCTATCAATATGCACTAGACATTTATAACTTGATGATAATTTTTACTTTTAGAAATACATGATCACTGCTTGCTAGAAAGAAGCTGTATTTTCTCTCACTACACTCTCATGAGCTAGAAAAGTACTTTTAAGTACTGCAAATGCAAACATTACAGAGAAACACATAGAGTGCAGTGCAGAAGCATGACTTGTTTACTAGACATCAGTGGAAAAATTTTTAAGAGACAACATCTCCAAAACCAAAGAAGAAATCTAACCAATAGGTTATCTGCATACTTTTTGTTGTTGTTGTTGTTGTTGTTGTTGTTTATTTCACTAAATAATTTCTTATAATATCAGAACCCTGTAGATCTGTGAATTTATTTTTTTTTTATTTTTAATTTTTCCTCTTGCTACTTTCACTTGCAACATAATATCTACTGATTCCACTCTGGATAAAGAAAAAAATGTTTGCAAGAAGGAACTTTGGCATTCATCCTCATGGTTTTTAGAGTTAAGCAGCAAGATGATTTAATAAAGATTTTTCAGATAAACTTGATTTCTTCTTTGATAGAATTATAAAATTAGTAGATGAAAGAAAAGCATAATATGATACACATTTCCAATTAATTAAGGAAAACATTTGATACTGGATTCTATAAAAGCTCTTTTCTCAAAATTAATTTCAATTGGCTTGAATATGAATGTTATCATGTGGAATAACCACTGGTGGAAGATAGCAAACAAAGGGAAGTGATGAGATGCAAAATAGTGACTTAGGAGGAAATGACTGCTGGTTTACTGCCAGAAAAGGAAGTCAGGTTATATTCTGTTCCTCACTAATTACTCTGCAGAGACAAAAAAACCAGCTCATTAATTAATTCATAGAGAGTACTAACTTGGGAGGAGAAAAAGACTAAAGTGCTATGAGGTGTACTTCTGCACATAAATGCAGAAGATAAACTTTAATCCTAAACAAAAGCTGAGAAATGTCAACAGATTTTATGTAAAATTTTCCCAAATTCATTTTTTCTGAGGTAAGCTTCAGTCCAGAAAAAAGTCCTATGCATATTCTAAGCTCGCATTGACTTCAGCAAGCGTTAATCATAAATTTACATGTTGTGTAGAATAATGAAGCACTTAAGCACAGGTTTAAGATTAAGCTTATTCTTAAGCTCTTTGCCATTGTAAATTCTATAAAGAACAGAGGAAATCTAAAAATAAAAGTATAAGAATATTAGAGAAATGTAAATGTGATCCTGCATTAATAAACCTTCTCTTTGTATGGGCCATGTTACCACCTGGAAACAGGATTAAGAAGAATGAGGAAAAAAGTGTAATTTCATTTCTCATTTTACAAATCACAAGCAAACCTTTGAGTTCTCAGACATACTCCTCATGTATCCCTCTTTTCCACCCTATTCCTAAAATATAGCACACTGTGAATAATTAAATAAGTGCTTGAGAAAGTGAATTTGTTAGTCCAAGGGATGAAATTCAAAAAGAAATCATACTTTATTGAATTCATTGACAAAACTCGCACAAAATCTCAAAAGGATTAGAACTTTACCCGAACATGGTGATGCCATATACCTCACAATGTAACTTTTCCCACCTATATGAATCTCCTATAGGAGATTCATTTTGATCTGTCATAAGAAAGACATTTTTGGCCCAAAAGAACTTATGGACTGGAGATGGTGTGTGAAGCCTAGAAGGGGTAAACATCATTTGAGAGAGACTTTGAGCACTTCTAAGGTATGCCACCACCTTCAAAGTGTTTGTTTGACTTAATAAAGCAAAAAAAAAAAAAAAAAAAAAAAGCCACAAAAAACCAAACCAAACCAACCAACCAACCAAAAAAAAAAAAAAGCCACCACCAAAAAACCCCAAAACACTGGGGGAAGTCTGCCAAGGCTATGCTTGTGTAGCTTTCTTCTCCAGCTTCCACCCAAAAGGGTCCCAGCAAGGACCAAATGGTATCATCATAGAATCAGAATAAAGACAACGAGGGAACACATTTGAAGTGCGAACATTTCACGGAACAGCTGTGTGCAGCAATGTTTGCCTGCTGGGGATCAGCACATGAAGCTGATGTTCATGTCGTGCTTCTGTATGTGGAACAGGATGAACACTGAATCCCTTCCCTACCTGGCACTGCTTACATGCAGCTACAAATCACTTCTTGATTAAAATCAGATTTGCAGGAGGGATACTTCTAGATTAATTTTTTATTTGTGACAAAACTCCATACAAGGGAGAGTAAAAACTGTAAATTAATTATTTTGTGTCTGGAAAGGGATGAAGGCCTTAAACAAATTAAATTTTCAAAGTGCTTTCAGCTTGTCACCCAAATAGGCCGGAGTGCACTTGGAGTCCAACTGAAAAATGAAGATAGATGTTGCCACTGAGTATATAAATCAGCAGGAATGTGAATGTTAGCAAAAAAAGCTAAACATCTACAGAACTATGTGTGAACAACATGGCCAGTCAGTTTCATATTCACACATACAATGTCCTTGGGATTGGTATTTAGCATCTGACAATTGACCGTCTCCTCATCCGTGGCCAGACCTAATTTATTATTAAAGACAAATGAAAAGACAGATTTTATTGAGAACAGAACAATCTTTTAACTAATGTTATACTGTTTTTGCAGATCATATGGTCAGAATCAGACTTGGAAAATTATGTGAAGCAATGCTAGGGTATTTGCCTTGGAGTCCCAGCAGAAGAATATTTGTGCTCATTATGTGAATTGAATCTCAGGGGAATAGTGATGTAATTAAAGAGAAGTTTATAAAAGGCAGAGAAAATGCACATATTATTTTTCAGCAATTTATTCCAGGTTTTAGGGGATTTTGGGAAAAGTTGAGACACTCCACACCAGTCAGAATTGTGCAATTTCCAGTACCAAAGTGGGATAGAGAGAGAATTTTAGGAGCAGAGAATAATGAAAGTGAGGGCATCAGCTAAAGTCTTCATAGTATCTAAAACATTCATCCTCTTTACTGATAAATTCACCACGTCCACAGTGAGAGAAGTTCTTTTATATCATCAGTCAGCAAAGTTCATTGATCAATGACAGCAGTTGTTCATTCATCAGCTTACTCTGATTGTAAAGTGGAATATAAAAGTGCTGATGGAAACTGGCAGGAGCTCACATGGACAAAATTAAGCCCATGAAATTTTATTTCTAGACTAGATTTGTCTTATGACAAAACTACAATATTTTGAGTATTTATTTAAGTTCTTAAAATGTGGAAGAATTTACTTATCTGCAGGTGAGGGCAGGGGAAATTGTCTTAAGAAACTGTTATTTGATACTTCTGACAACATCTTCCAGGACCAGGAAGGGACTCATCAAGAAAAGGCTCAGTTAGGATTTGTAACACAAGGTTTATTCTCTTTCTGAGGGTCAATTTAAGGATCTCCCATCCCTGAAGGTGTTCAACACCACACTGGATGAGGTTCTTAGTAACCTGATCTAGTGGAAGTTGTCCCTGCCTATGGCAAGGTGGTTGAAACTAGGGCATCTTCAAGGTCCCTTCCAACACCAAACATTATATGAGTCTATGATTCTATGACAAAAAAATAAAAATGTTCCATTATTCCTGAATGGATCCTGCATGGAACAAATAAATGAATTTCCACTCTTCCTGAGCTACTGCCTGCACCTCTTGCCCACCCTACAGCCTGTAGTAGTGGAGTGCAGCACTTCTACACTTGATGCTGAGCACCATGTGAGTCTTTGCAGGATTAACTCCTCAGAAATCTAGCAAGCAATAATGAATAAAGAAATGTCATGGTCACAGCTGCAGCAAGCTAATATTAAGAGCATAATGTGATATTGGAGCAAAAATAGCTAACACAATTTGGGGATAAATTCTCACAGGTGTCTTGCCGTAAAGAATTTTCTTTTCAGTTGCAGTGTGAGTATATTCTGAATACTACATTAAATGTAGGGCATCTCATCGCCAGAAAAATATTGAAGTGATTTCAGAGAAGAGGATTAGAAACAGTTAGGAAGGTGAAGGCATTATTTAGGAGAAAATATTAGAATAATGAAATATACATAGATTGAATGGCTGATAAAAGACCACTAACATGTGAAGAGTAAGAAAACACTGAAAGATAGATATTATTAAAATATTAAATTAAATAATAACATATGATATGTCCCCATCTAACTTTCATTATTCCTATATATATCATGTTTTACTACACTAAATAATCCCTCTAGCAGTAATGTCTATTAGGCTGTCACAGGACTGACTTGTGCATAATGGTTAGCTTATCAATTGCAGTATTTTTCAGAGATATGACAATGCATTTTCTTACAGAGCAGAATTCCAACAACAAATGCAAATCATAAGGCTTGTCAGGCTCTGCATCAGAAACTTTTGCCCTGCCACTTCATTCTCTTTCACCTTCTTTTGGACACTTTTTTTGTTTGTTTTGATATATGTTCTTGACCAACTGTTAGCTTTGGTTCTCTCTGGACCCTCGAGATGACAAACATGGAGTAAGTAATGCTCTGTCTTCCTGGACTAATTGCTATGCTCACCAACCAGTGGCTATTTCTCACAAGCATAAATAGGTATTTGGGTAGCAAAGAGAAAACACAGATATTGTATATACAACCAACCACATGCAGAAAGAACTCCAGGAGACAGGACAGATGTGTGTAAATCTCATTTTTGCATCCATTTATGCAATATATAATTGGTTTTTAATTTGGATCAGACCATTTTGTAATAGGGGCTTTCAATTTTGTTTACAAATTGACAAATTACAAGTGAGGTGAAAACCCCATTTCTAAAGCTAAATAAAGTATAACACTTGCAAATGGACAAGATTATATGAGCAGAATGAAGACCCTATAATCCAAGGGGAAATAAGCAGTGACCTGCTACACCCCTTGGTCATACACAAATCTATGGGGCTGGATGTGATCCACCCAAGGATATTGAAGGAACTGATGGAAACGCTCACTGAGCCACTTTCAATTGTTTGCCAGAAGTTCTGGGTAACTGGAGAGGTCCCATTTGACTGGAGGTTAGCAAACTTGACACCCATCTACAGGAAAGATGTATTCTTATTTAAAATAGACATTTTTAAAAATGGTAAAAGAGGTTACTCAGTTGCACATTTCAGACTTGATCTTAAAGGTCTTTTCTAACATAAACAATTCTATGATTTTAATAAGATGGAATAAAATTGGTTTAGCTCATATTTATAGGTGGATTCAAATATAGGTGTTTGACAGAGGTTTAATTTAGGTCTTGATTTGAAAAATACATAAACAGAAGATGAAGGGCATTACTCGCATTAAGAAATGTGTGTTTTGCTGAGTATTAACATTTTATTGTTAGTACTTAGGTAAAATAAAGTATCACACTCTGAGCTTCATGATGATGTATCTTCAATGTTTATACCTGAACAGGCAATTTTAATGTTAACTTTTGTATATCTGTGTATAGATATGTATAACTATAACATAGACATATATGACTAAATCTATAACATAACTGTGTCCACTCTGCCCATACTACTAATAGAGCTCATCTGTGCACAACACCAAATTTCACAATCCATTCAGTTTGGCTGCAGTGCAACAGGTGTTTAAAATGTGTTTATGGTATCACAGACAAGTGACTGAACCTTAGGGAAATTCACCTTCTGCCTTACAGACAAGGACTGGAGGGATTGCAGCAGTGATGTAGTGCTAGTTTTCCCTCCCATTTCCTCCTTCTGTCTATCCATGAATGAGACAGACCAGACACAGAATATCCATCTATGCAATTTTAAACAAGCATTATAGGGCAATAGGGCTCACCTGGTGGCCAAAGCTTAGTGGTTTCTGTGAGAGTACTAAGGCAGTTTTAAATTGAATTCCCCCAAGAGAAGTTGCTATTTTCCTACATGCACCTTTTCTCATGGGGTAGCTGTGGCATAAGCTGAAACTTTGGTTAAATATTTAAATAAGCAAAAAATCTATACAAGTGTCTGTTGGATATCCTTATTAATCCAAATGAAATTTTAGGAGTATTATTTTTCAAGAATGTTTAGATAAAAATCAGTAATATCTATTTTTCATTGTTAGAAAATAAAGCCCTTTTTCCCCCTGCCGTGTGTGAGAATCCAAGGGTAAACTTGAAATATATGCTGCAGTATTTTCTTTCCCCCTGCCATTTAAAACAAAAAGAATTAATGGCTTGCATGGGCATTATTCTTCATGGTGACTTGGTTAGGTTTTTCTTTTAATCATATTTTACAATGTAAAAATCTATTTTTTGTTAAATTTATATTTTATATTATTTACATTCATTTAATTTTATATTAAAATAAAATAAAGCTATTTTATTTATATATTCCAAATCATTAACTCTCCTTTACATCACTGTTTAAAATGTATTTTTACTGTTCTTTTTTCTTTTACATGTCTCCAGTCATCCAAGCAGTATCTGCATTTACGTAGCTTGAATTCTTTAAATTATTACTTAACTTTAAAGATGTACAGTTAAAGAACCTATAAGTAAAACTTTTAGGGACAATAAAACAAGTTTGGTTAAAAGTGAAATGTTCTCCTGCTGCTTCACTTAGAACTAAAGGCTTATTATTACTAAACACATGAAATATGTGGGTAACACTTGAGAAATTGGTAGGTTTTACACATTTTCTTCTTTCCTGGCTTTCTGGAACAGGAATCTGCATTATTAATTTGCTGTGAGGAAATACATTTGACATTTTGAACCCTAGAAACTTGTATTTTCGGGATACTTGTAGGAGAATGTTGTTCAGAGAATTTCCACCTGATTTCATCCACTCACATGGTTATTTTAACTAACTTTCAAAGATAAAGAAATTACACCCACAAGCCATGCTGACAAATATTATGCAAGCTTTAAATCTTGCAACTCAAATCAAGAATACAATCTCACCAGTGTTTTAAAATACAAGATAAAAGTAATTTCAAACTGGGAGTAGAATAACAATGTCAGTAAAGTACAAAGCAACAGACAAATTTTGGAAGCAAGACTTTAAATCCTCTTAGAAAATTGTTTTCTTAATCCAAATTCAACTGCTGCCTTTTTTTTTTTTTTTTCATGTAGAATCAGAGTTTTACTGTTAAATCTGTTACTTATTATTACAGCTGGACAGAATTATTTTTTTATATACATTGCTAATTCTATTTGTCAGGGCCCTGAGGGCACTGACCCTGCTCATCCTTCTCTGGGGCCTTCCTCCAGTCATGCCCACAACCCAGGACACTGTTTCAGTGTCCCCAGGGCTGCCAATCCTTATGGCAAGGCCAAGCACCAGGAACCTTTGATGGACTTCAGGTTCCTGTTTGCAGCTGTCCCCAGCTTTGTCTCTGTCCCCTTCTCCTGCTGCTGTGTGCTGCTGTGTGTGGCATGGCTTGCCTTGCCTGGGCCTGCAACAGACCCCAGTACAGGACCCATCTGTGTCAAACACAGTCAGACCCTGACAGATAGTGCCCATTGAAGAGGTGAGGTCAGTCAATAATCTAGACGTTCCCAGTTTGGGGGTAGAAACTGAGACATTTATTGATCACTCGCGCTACAATATGTAGAACCGAGGAGCGGGGTATGTTAATGAGGAGGTAGGACATGCTGATGAGGGGGGCAAGCTATGTTAACTAGGATTTAGGAAATCCAGTCACTATATTTCATCCTACAGTAAGCATTTCTCAATGCCAGGACCACCTGGGCAGAACAAAGGGTTTCTGCATGTCTTGCAACATCTTTTAAAAGTCCTTCCATATCTTGCTAGGGAAGACAGGGCTAATATACACAGATAGCTGGAAACAGTCCTGGTCTTCAAAGTAATCTCTCGTGGCAGGCTCTTGTCTTATTGAAGGGAGGAAACCCTTTCAGTATCTGCTGCCCAGGGATTGCTGGACAATCCCTTCAGGTCTCCTTCTGTTAATAATTGTTTTTCTTCCCCAAGAGGTGACTCTAGGGTCACCTTGGCTTCCAGTTCCCTGTCCCTCAGGGAGCAGGCAGCCCTTGTTGCACCCTGACAGAATTTTTTTCCTATTCCTAAGCTGTTTTCTTACCATCCTCAGAGATAAGTTATTTTGTTGCTCATTAATTTCTTTTCCCTTAAACTAGATGTATTTCCCTTTCAGAAATGGATCTATCTCTATTTAAAAAAAAAATACAAAACAAAGCCTAAACCAAAAAAAACCCCAAACCACACTAAACCCTCCCAACTACAAGAATGATGGACTGGGTGAGTTTGGCTGGGAATGGTTTGAAAAAAAGTTTCCACTAGTCTGAAGGAAGGTGACTTACTGCTTCAAAGGCCAGAGACTACTAACAGAGAGGTCAACATATTGAATATATTGTGCCTTCATTCTAGTAGGATCCTGAGGATGGGAAAACATTCATGAGTATTGGTCTGTGTGAACTAACTCTACTGGATTTTTTTATTTTTTTTTTTAAATAATTACATGAAAACTTTCCTTTTTATTTTAAGACAAGATATAAGCTATATAGGTACCAAAGCTACAAATGGAGTAGTACTGCAGGTACAGATGGGAGGTGCACCTCTACAACGAGTCCTTCATCATCCATTTAGCCACTGTGGTGGTTCAGTCATACTCCTGTATTTTGCTGCCAGTGCACTCTGGGATAGAAAACATTCAGCAAAGGAGTAGTTCTGTCTGAAAGTCTTCTCCTAGAACTTAACACTGAAAAAACCCAAACCAACCAACACTCAAACAGTAAGTTACTTTTCCTTTCCTGCTGACATTTCTCTCCTTGTAGGTGTTTAGAATCACATCCTCTTCAGAGTCATAGTTTTTGTCTTTTTTCTTACAGATTTTTTTCCTATTAACTAAATTATTAATTGCTGATATATGACATTTGAACTTCTCTGTCTCCCTCTCATTCCCTAGTGATGGATAATTGCTCATTTGTAAATTACTAGCTAGCTGTGTATGCAATCTAGTACATGGTAAGAAAAAAGCATAAATATATTCTCTTAATAATAACTATGACTTTAATTTAAGTTTTATTAGAACCTTTTTACCTAAGGAGCTTATTTTAAAATGTATTGGAAAAACAGTCTAAAAATACAGCTCTTGATTTGAGAATGTGGTTTAATAAATGTAGTAATATCATGCACTAATTATCATGGGATGAATTAGATTAATTATTTTAAGTCAAAATGAGATTACTGCTATGTGAATTTGATTAATAGAAGAGCCTGTGGGGACAGCTCAAGGAGTGGCTCCATCAGGACTTTAACAATGTTGTCTTGATGAAGCAAATCGACTACATCATCTATAAAGCCCTGTAAGCACTGTCAGGGAGGACAGTTAAGCATATGCTTAGGTGTTTTTTTGGACCAAAACAAAAAGTCCCAACCTCTGACCTAGCTTCTGATCTACTCTCAATATCTCCTCACAGAGATCAGAGGAATAACAATGCCATTGTAACATCACAGGCAAACTTGGAACTTATGTTCAGTGCTACTATCCTGTTTAAATGCAGTGTAAATCAGAACCCTTTAGAAAAATAGCATGCTGTCTAGGTTCCCTACAAAACTGACAGTTTTCCATCTAAAAATTATAGTCATATTTTTTGACTGTTTGAATCAAGAAACAGTTTAATTAGGTTTCAATACCTTCAGTTATTACTGCAACATAAAATCATCAGGGCTTGTTACTGACTGGATATCACCACTGGTATCTTTTCCACTGACATGGTATTTTATACTGTGAGCCGATCTTTGTAACACACATGAAATGCTTTTATTAATTAATAAAGAAAGCAATAATCTGCTTTACTTGACATTAGTAGAAGAAATAAGTAGAGGACTGTCATTAACATCCAGGTCCAGCTGATGTCAATATCCAGAGCATTACTCATTTAAGTGAAATTAGTATTTTACTTCTAGGCCAAATTCAGCAATGAATTTAAACATTAGTTTAATTTAGGATTTGTGGTTACATATCTTTTCAGACGGGGGAGTGGAAAAATCCTAACAAACACAACAATTTGAAAAAAAATAGTTGTTTAGGCTAAATAATGTTTAAGTGTTATAGATTGAAAGGAAAACTATTGTTAATAAGAACTATTGTTGTTTTGAAGTCTAAATATTTCTTGCAGAAACTGTAGACTGTATAAACCCATATACTTAGACCAACACAGATGAGATCATCAAATCCATTTAATTACTTTAAAAATCTAATCAGCCAAAATCAAACACAGACTAACAATAATGATAACAATGGACAAGAAACCCCTTTTTCAGCAATACAGTTTAAAACCTTACCATGATTAAAATAGTCTTGCAATCTGTCATGTATATTCTCCCAGGTAATAAGTGACAGGATGAAAGAAAATGGCTTTAAGTTGAGCCAGTGGAAGTTTAAATTAGATGTTAGGGGGGAAAAAAGAAAAATAATGGAAAAGATTTTAAAGCATTGGAACAGGCTGACCAGGGAAGTGATGTAGTCTCCGTCCCTGCAAGTATTCCTAAAACATGTGGATATGGCATTTGAGGACATGGTTTACTGTTGAACATGGTGGTAGTGGTGGGTTATTGGTTAGACTTCGTCATCTGAGAGGTCTTTTCCAACATTAATGATACTATCATTCTACGATATAGGCATATCAACATTATTAATTTGGTCAGTAGATGCAAATTTAGTTGGAATGGAGGAAGAGGAAGAAACTTGTGAATTGAACAAAAGAGATAAATCTGGTGGCTAGGGTAGGCTAGGTTGGGTGGATGTGGAAGAATTCATAGCTCCCACAGGAGCTGGCACTCAGGATTGGCTGTTTCTTAAACCTGTATTTTAAATCAGTTAGGTGGTCAGTAGGCTGTGTGGAACTGGCACCACCTCCTGATGAAAATAGAGGGAACCGCCCCATTCTGCCTTCACTTGTTCTCTTCAGCCTTACACTCTTGCACAGGCTCTGGCGGTCAAAACCTAAAGTCAAGCAGCTCAGTTCATTAACCGAGGAAAAATTAAACCATCAAAGAAACGTAATTTTTTGTTTGTTTGTTTGTTGTTTTTTTTGTTTGTTTGTTTTTGTTTTTGTTGTTGTGTTGTTGGTTTTTTTTGTTGTTGGAATACTGACAGGAGGTGTTGCAAAAGAGATGGCAGAAGTATGTGGTTTGGGACTAAGCAGAACTGGAACTTATTTCCACAGAGAATATGGGTTCTGGCCACTTTGACTCAGAAAACAATGGCTAGAAGATCTCAAAAGAACAGGTTGCTTTGTTGGGGATTTTTAGACTTTTTTTTTTTTTTTCTTTTTTAAGTTTGGTTGAACCATTTGGTTTGTTCAGATACTCAGGACAACCAGATCATCTTATAATTTTGAGGATGGAATAGGATTGTAACAGTTATTTTAGAGGGAAAAATCTACCATAAAAAGGAAAAAAAAATTAATTTGCTGAAATACTTTTCTTTAAAAATAATTTTGACAGAAGAAAAAAGTTTACTGTCAATCTTCATGAAGTCATATTGTGTGGGACTCCAAATAATTCCATACTTTGAGCATTTACTTAGTAAAATGTTTGAGACAAATTCTGACTCTCTGAGAGTATTTGAATGAGTATATGTAGCTAGCTATAGATTATAGAGATATCAATATAGAGAGATACAGATATACCTTTTTAAGAGAGTCCTTTAAACCTCCAACTATGAGATGTGCAGTTAGTGTGAAAGAAATCTCTCTTATTTATGCCATATTTTGTTATTTAAAAATACTTTTATATACCTGACTATTTTTCCAGTATAAATGAAATTGCATTCATGTTTTACTCATGGTTTTTACTGGAATACCTGAGTGTTAGATATTGAGGGTTTTTTTTTGGTTTTGCAGTTTTGGTGTTGGTTTGTTTGTTTGTTTTCCTGGGAAAAAAATGCAGTCTGTCTCTTCTGCTTAGTCCTCAACCTGTGTGAATTTTTGTAAGGTCCTTCTCTGATCTCAGTCAGGTGCTCTCAGACTGCAGCAGACCATTTCACACCCCTAACAGACTTTGTGGTCTGATTAGGAAATGTAAAAATCTTGCAGGAATTGGTGGGACTGTGTGAGTGTCGAGGCAGATCATTGAGCTGTGCTGTGATTCTAGCTGTGCCATTATCACTGAAGCCTTGCAATGGGAAGGGACCTCAGGAGTTCTTTGGTTCAGTCTCCTACTCAAAGCTTGACCAAGACTCAGTTCTAACCAGGGTTTTCAGGGCTTTATGGAATAAGAGTTTGAAAATCTCCAAAGATAAAAACTGAAGAGCCTCCCTGGGAAACCTGTTTTCACTATGGAGATGACTTCCTCGTGTCTGAACAAAAGCTCCTCTTGTTCAAGTTAAGCCTGCTATGCCTTGTGCTCTCACCAGGCACCATGGTGTCTGCCCAGCTCTGTGTTCTTGCAACCCCCATCTGAGGTTCATGCAGGATGCTGCCGGATCCCCTCAAACTCACCTCATCTCCAGGCTGAACAGGCCCTGGTCCTTCAGCACCTCCATACAGAGCAAGAGCTCCAGACTTAACCAGTCTGAGGACCTTCTCCTGAAATCTTTTCAGTTTATCCATATCTATCCCCTGTGGGGAACTCAAAACTGGAGGCAGCATTTATATATACTCTTCAGAGTGTTGGATAGAACCCGTGTCCCCTCCACCTCCTGCCTGAGGACTAATTGATACCTATTGGTATGACTATTTGAGTGGCCATCTAAAATACTCTATTCAACATACCACAATGTCTTCTGTGTTTTCTTCTTATTTCTATACGCTATGTTGTTTTGGTTTTTTTTTTCCTTCATTGCTCAAGATAACATACTCTTATTTTGCCATTAATCCAAACTGCACTGCAGCTTGAAATCAGTCAATAGTTTTGAAAAGAAATCTCACCTTCTTCTCAGGTAAAAACCATCCTGATGCTTCAGTCTGATTATAAGATGATGCCATTATGGATACCTTATGGGAATAACATAGAAAGAAGGACTGATGCTTACACAATACTGTGATAATTTTCCATGACATATTTCACCCCTAAGCACCTCAAAGGGCATTACATGTTGATTTATATTCTGCTCACAAGGATAATTTCATACATCCATGTTTATTAGCTGCAGCAACCATTGAGATTAGGACAGGAATTAGAGGCCATATCCTCATAAAACATCCATCATAACAGTTAACACTTCAGACTTTTTCCTTTCAGTGCTGTACCTAGAGCAATGTATCATTCATAAAATATTAGTATTTAATGTACAGATGCAAAACTGAATTTCAATTTACCCTCACTGTGTGCACAAAAATGGTTTTCAGAATATGTGAAAGGGATGACTTCCTTGGGAATATAGATCAGGTAAAATCATATGTTTCTAATGGGATTCATTTGAGGATTTTAAAGTAAAAATTCTCCTTGTTGGATGAAAGATTCCAGAAAATAATAATACAGATACTTATTTCAACACAGAGTTTGTTCAAAATCATGTTTCATCACCTATTTTTCTTTCTCTAAATTTGTAATAACACACTTCTTTATTCTGTTTTGCTTCAGATGCATGTTCAATGACTAGTCATTGCTAGGAGTTTATGTTGGTTTGGGGTTGAGTGGATTTTTTTGCTAACATTTATGGATGTTATAAACTTATAATGCAGTATTCTTTCAGGACTTTTTAAGCCACATAAAAACCCTCCAACATTTCCACATAAACATTTTTTGTTTTGTTTTGTTTGTTGGTTTTTTGTTGTTCTTTTTGGGTTTTTTTGGTTTGTTTTTTTTTTTTTTTTTTTCCCCCTGAAATAGATGCCAGAAAAAATATGATGTATTTCAAGGAATTCAGGTTTCACAAACCCAGAATAGTCTTTCTAAGTGACCCTTTTCTTATTAGCTTGGACACAGACTTTTTTGGATAGAAGAAGCTCTGCTCCTGAACTTTTAAATCAAAAATACAGTCAGGAAGATTTATCAAAGGATGGTCAAGACATCACATGGGGACTTCATCACTCATTAGGCCATTATTACTTTGATGTATACTTTTTCTGATGCCCAGACTTCACACAGGAGCATAGCAAACATGCTGTGTGAGGATTGATGAGTAATACAGATTAGTGGGAATCTCTGATTTGTTGACATCTTGGGTTTGGCTTCTCATTGTGGTGGTTTAGTTTTCTTGGTTTTGGTCTAGGCCTTCCCTGGTAACAAGGTTATAAGTAAGGAAGTATTCCACACCATTCCTTTATGTAATCAGGTGTATACAAGAGAAGGAGGGGAGGTTCCTTGCTCTCTTCCTTTTGGGTGCTTAGAAGACAGCAGGTTTCTGTGTGTTGGCTTCTCTCTTATCTATGTGAGATGAGGCCTATCTGAGAGCTGTTGTCCCAAAGCCACACAGAGGTGGAGATTTCTGCTGTTTCCTTGAGGGAAGTTTGGTGAGAGTTTATTGTGTTAGTTACTTTATTGAGCTATTCCCTGAGT